>CAWUFW010000927.1:2865000-3391001 GCA_963921515.1 Calotriton arnoldi
TTATCTCAAGGCCGAAGCCTTCCAAAGCAAACTGAAGTCACAAGCTTCTCTACACTGTGAAATGCGTGTTAATTCAGCACAAATATATGCTACTTTGAAAGTTCAAAACACATTTCTAAATTAAATGTACATTCTATAGTGAGGTTAAATCACAATTAAACAACCATGATTAATTAATTTAGCATGGTTTTACATGAAAGCACTTCAGACTGAAAGCATTTGACCAGGCCTCATTCATGTGTCATGTGTCATGTGTTTTCACTTGCACCAAAATTCTGCGTGCCATTTGTAAAAAAAAAAAAAATGCAGTTTGTCTAAAACACAAAACAGAGCAATGCCTAAACCTAGGTGAGATCTAGGCTCCATCAGATGTCTCATGGCTGTTTACAGCAAATGTTCAAGCTTTTATTGCTGATAACCTTTAGTGGTGTCAACCTACCTGCTTTCTTTGATCAGTTAACCTTTACAGGCTTGTCGTACCAACAGTTACATTTATGTGGACATTGCGGAGTACAAAGAGTCCAGGCATCTGTGAGGCCCACATTAGCTATCCTTCACTCACTACCACAAATTCTTTAAGTTATTTAAAGGCCAGCCTGACTAACTCCGTTTTTAAATTTTTCTGAAGCACAGGTAGTCAGGTTATGAGCTTAAACTCAGGTAAGTGCATTCCAGAGCTTTGCACCTTGAACTCTTTCTTGACAATCCCCAAGCAAGTCAGCCACATAAAAATGATACATTACAGAACAAGTCGAACAGGTCTCTGAATGTCAGCCATGCTTAAGTCCCATGTCTTTTCTTGGTTGATAAATTTGCTGATGCAGTGCCAATAGTCTGGCAGAATTATGATAGGACCTTTTGTTGAAAAGGATACAGGTTGCTGCATGAGAGATGTTATGCCATGGAACCTGTACAGCACAAGCCTATCTAGGTAACAGTGGAGCACATACTGGTGGGCGAGACCCAGAGATACGACTTAAAGTCCTTTACAATTTAGGTAGGCAATATGAAGGGTCCTACCGTATGCTATGAAAATTTAATACACACCCATGCTGTCTTGTTCTTAGATTTTAGGATAAAAACCCGTGCTAATGACTGCAGAGGTTGGGTATTAGTGTATTGCTCTTTACAGGTAATGTTCTATTTCTAATCTGCAGTGGATGTGTTTCCCCCAGACACTTTGTCGACCACTATCCCATCACCATTCATGGACAGCCCCTCGCCGAGCTCAGGACTGTGAAACTATTTCTGCTCTTGTCTCTTCTTAGCTGGCCTGCCCTTCAGCTTCTGGATGGGGCGCAACTATGAGAGGCACTTCTACTGGGGTGGATCGAGCCCGGGAGTCCAAAGATGTGCATGTGGCATGGACAAGAACTGCGCAGACCCCAAATTCTTCTGCAACTGCGACGCTGAGCACATGCTGTGGTAAGCCACCTCCCACAACCTGTAGAAGTCCACCCCATTGATTTGCTATCTCTGGACACTGGAACGTAAATGGTTTCCCACCGTGGTATGTTCGAATTTTCAAAATCAGAGAACCTTTTCTGTAAGTGATTTTGGCGGCTGTCCACCATTGTCTGTACAGACTCAGTCTCCATATGTAAGCTGTCAGTCACTGTATGTCAATAGTGGGGTTGTGTGGATTAGCAACGCTTACAAGTGATTGCCTGAAAGGGATCAGCCTCAAGGTTGGTATGTTTTCACAGTGGGTTGGCTATGCGTTATACCTATAGAACTCAATGAATTAACGACCCGCGCAATCAAGGATCCTACGTGTATCTAATTATGACTGTTCAATGACACTGGGGACATTTATGGTAAACTTTTGCTTCAGTTTCATTAAGGGAGTGCTGACTAGCCATGGTGCTGGTCAGTATATTTAGGGTTAGTAATTAATGTTTTATTTTTTCATTGGAAAAGTTGGCCTAATGTTCCTATAAGATTCTTTAACTTTTCAGTACCGTTTGAAAACATCCCAGGCTCTAAGGATGTAGCATTGTTACGCTTTAGTACTGGGCCCAGGCTTGCACGTGGTGAGGAACACATCTATTACCGGTTCCGTCTGCTCTCTTGTGATACCTTTCTTTGCTGTCACTGCAGGCGCAGTGATAAAGGACTACTGAACTACGTAGATCACCTGCCTGTCATACAGGTAGTTGTCGGTGACACCAATCGCACCAGCTCAGAGGCCTGGTTTTCAGTGGGACCATTGCGTTGCTATGGAGACAGTGAGTACCACATTCTACCCTTTTCTATTTCCATTCCACTGTTCAGAGAAAGGGAGTACGATGGTGGGAGCTGAAAAATTGTTGTTAACAGTGGCATAATCAGGGATAAGTCTCGTTTATTTAGTGTATTTAAAATTCTCAGGTCACAACTTCATTTAGATAAGATTTCTCTTCGACCAAGGCAGTTGCCTTCAGTAGAATGATAGCTTTTTTAATATTCAATCATAACTTACATTTTATTGACTAATGGTTTTTGAACGTGCATGCCTTTTACTTCACTCTAGTGTCATACTTTTTATTGCTCACTGACACCATAATTGTTGCATTTGCCATCAAGGGTTCTCACGTCACTAGGGGAGTACTAATTGGTTAGTGTAAGCAGACAACAGAACTACATAACAGGAAGTAGCTGACTGCATTACCAGTGGCGGCTCCTCCGCTAAGACGGAGGGGCGTCGCCCCACTGCTCGTTGAGCAGTGCAAAAGAAAAATAAAATGAAAAAACAAGAAGTTATTATCATTTTATTTTTCTTTGCGGGACTCCAGCCAGGTAGGGTGGGGCGGGGCTCGGCTCACCGCCATCAGAGGGAGCAGGAGTGGTTTGCGCTCCCTCCCTAAATGCGCATGGCAGCTTGGCCGGCACTCTATGGCCGGCCAAACAGTCATGCGCACTTGCCATGTTTTCCACTGGGCTGTGTTAGACATGCCCAGTGGAGAACATGCCCAGCCTCCCAGGTACTGTCTGAGCGGCCAAACAGGCTGCTCAGACGTCAACCTCTGCCCCATGCTACCATGTTGATGAGCTTATTTGACTGTAAGAAGCATGAATGCTGCTGTCTGGTATCTGTTCTGTGTGAAGAAGATATGCTGCCTGCTGTGCAATACTAGTTCTGTGCACTGCTCCCACATGATGCACCGCACTTGGCATGTAGACTTTTTGTTTCCTCTTCTCCATCTTCTGTCCCTCATTTACTGCCAGTGTGACATCAGTACCCTATCGCGGCAGGACTGCAGCACTTGTGTATGTGGGTGAATGATCCCTACCTCGATCACCAATGATATGGTTAGCATAGGAAAACACCTCCCCCCAATAAATGAGGCTTTTTGCTAAGGTTTCCTCTTGGTTGGATTTACATTTTTGCAATTGCCTTAAAGGCCGCCTGGTGGCAAGTTAGAAAGTGCTCAATCGCATTTTGATTGATTATGGGTAGGAGGTCTTGAAAGAGAGGCTAGTGGAAGCAGGGCCGGACTGGCCGTAGCGGCCACCAGGCGTTTTCTCATGGGCCGGAAGGGTGGGAGCTGGTTTACAAGCATTGGCGGCTGGTTTTGTTTCTGGGAGCCGGTTTTGCAGCAGTGCTGCAATATCGGCCCCCTGTACGAAAGCAGCAGCCGTGGTTCTAAGGCGGCTGGCAGCAGTGCTGAAGCAGCAGCAGTGTTTCTCACTAGAACCCCAACACCCCCTACCCACCCCTCCTAGCTGGTCCAGCTCAATCGCCAGGGCTGGTTTGTGTTCCCAGTCCGGCCCTGAGTGGAAGGTTTGATTCTATCTTCAGTCTAGTGCTAAATGACTAGTAGTGACTCATGTTACCATTACCTTTGTAGCACATAGGTGGTACAAGGAAGTAGGGGCCAAACTGGTGCAATTGCAGTCTGCTAAAACACAGCTTTAACCAGTGTGCACTGTAATTGTATGCATTATATTGTCTTGAGAGCCACCAAAGTCAAAGCATTGCTGTAAGATCTGTCCTGATGATGTTCCCTCCCTGATTTGCTGTCCATTATATCCACTTACTGTGATATCAACTCAACGATGATGTGTGCCTCCCAAGGAGGTGCACCGCCCAGCTGTTCACTCTTTAATGTTTTTTGGGATTCAATATACTACTTTGGACAACTTTTCAAGAGCTGCTCAATGCACACCAGTCTGGTTTCCATGTTATGTTATGTTATGTTAAAATATTCTTATAAAGTGCACTTACACCGATTGGTATCATGGCGCTGCTCTAAAAGATGCAGGAGCCCTATTGAATTAATCGTATGCTTGTCTGAACTACCATGTCTTAAGGAGTTTCCTGAAACACAAGAGGTCAGTGCAGGATCTGATCTCAGAAGGAAGGGAATTCCAGAGTCTGGGTGCCAATACTGCAAACCTGCAGCCGCCTTTTCGCTTCAGTTTGTAGGAAGGTGTCACCAGGAGGTTCATGTGAGCTGAGCGCAGGTTGCGAGTGGGTATATGCCATTGAATAAGGCTGTCGATTAATTTGGAACTCCTGCCATACAAGGACTTGAAGATAAGGCAGCCAACTATAAAGGCGCATCGCTGTGGAATGGGAAGCCAATGCAACTTCTTCATGAGAGGGGTGACATGTTGCCTTCTAGGCTGCTGGAAGATCAGTGTAGCAGCCTGGTTCTGCACCAATTTAGGTAAATATAGTGGTATGCCAAAGTATAGGGAATTGGCATAGTCTATATGAGATATGACCATGGCTAGAACAACCTGTATCAGTGCTTCCTGAGTGAGAAGTCTACTGATCTTTCTTATCTTCCTTAACTGAAAGAAGCAGGTTGAAATGAATGATCCAATTTGAGTTTTCATCATGAGGTCACAATTATTTGCCACCCCAAGACTCTTAGCAGAGGGGGATGGGGTGGGGGAAGATCCCAATTCGGCTGGCCAGAAATGTGAGCTCCATGTATTATGGATACCCCCTGTCAGGAAAAGTTCTGTCTTGTCCAGGTTAAGTTTTAAATGGTTGCTGTTCATCCAGTTGCAGATGTGCAGCATAGTAGTTTGAAATTCAAAAATCGATTCAGGAGTGTTACTAATGGTGAACACTAATTGAAGGTCGTCTGCATAGTTGAAAGTACACACCTTCCTCTCTTTAAAGGACCGGATCAATGGGAGAAGATAGAGGTTAAACAAATGAGGAGATAGTGTGGAACCCTGAGGAACTCCACATGTGGTTCTCATTTTAGGTGCCGTGAACTGGGATGTGCGGACCGGCTGGGAGCGGGCCTCCAGCAATGATCTAATCCAGCTAAGAGCTCATCCCTGGATACGTGCATCCCTGACACGGTCGACCAAGATGCCATGGTCGACCGTGTCAAATGCCGCGGAGAGATCCAACAGTACCATGGCCTGCCGAGAGCCTTTATCGGCTTCCTTCCGCAGTGTGTCCAACACGGTCAGTATCACTGCCTCTGTTGAGTGGGCTGGGCGGAACCCTGCTTGGTGAGGGTCAAGATATTCAGACTGTTCGATAAAGGCACAGAGGCATTTGGCCAGTACCTTGGCCAAGTAGGGGAGCAAAGAGATCGGGCGATAGTTGGTCAGAGTCTGGGGATCAGCCCCTGTTTTTTTTAGAAGAGGGACAATGATTGCTTCTTTAAAGGCTCTGGGGATGTAGCCCTGAGATAGTGACTCGTTCAAGAGGGAGAGGGCCGGCCCAAGGAGTGCAGTGAAGGCTTCTTTTAAAATATGTGGCGGACAGCAGTCCCTGGGTGATCCAGATTTTACTTTGGTCAATAGGTCCAGAAATACTTGGTTACTTATTGCCGGGAATTGCTTGAGGGAACAAGGGTTTCTCGGCATTGATGGAAGTGCCTCAGAAGTGGGGCATGTAGGAATACTAGCTTTGATCATTGTGATTTTATCAATGAAAAAAGTATTCAAAGTATTACAGAGTGCTTGAGAGGGCATAGGTTTTATAGTGACTCTGTCAGGAGTTGGACAATTCATTGACGTAGAGAATATTTCTGTTGGTGGAGCTCAGGATTTTTGAAGAAAAATAGGTGGCCTTGGTAGTTAAAATGGATTTTTTGTATTCTCTCAGGGAAGCTAAATAAATCTGTTTTTCATCAGGGGAGTAATTACATCCAGGATGCATCATTGAAACTGCAAAATCCTGAAAACTGTTCATCACATACTGGATGATGGAGACGCCTGTTTACTCCTTTGTCTAGATATGTCAGTGGTCATTGACATGACTGGCACTCCACAATGACTTTAGTGATACGGTACTGAGCTGTTCTCCTCCTTTCTCACCAACCACCATTAAATGGTGACGATGAAGATTTTCATCTCAGGAACTACTACAGCAACAAATGATGTCCCACAGGGTTCGAACCTAGGCCCTGTGCTGCTCATCGGGTGACTCCATTCATCAGGATGTGAATGACAAACAGCTTTATCTAAAAACGTCAGCTCCAGGGGATATCTACAGTCTTGGTTAAAAAAATACTTTTAATAATGTCAAAAAAAATTCCTTATAATCAACCCAGAAAAATACAAATTTCTGCTCATTTTCTCTAAACATACGAACCTACTCAACAATTCTTTTTGGGATGATTTGGCAACAGAAGGGAGATCACCATCAATGTCATCCTCTATAACATTTGTGGGTTCCACTCTCACTTTCATTTCAGATCTTAATAAAGCTCATCGGCTCACTCCCAAAAATCAGCCCCCAGTTTCCTCAGACCATCTGAGATTTACCGTAGAAGGCCACGTCATCTCAAGGCTCGACTTCAGAGCTGCTGTCTTAGAGGGGTACCACAATGTTCTTTAGTCCTGCTCAAAGTAATACTGCAGTTCTGCAGCTGGACTGTTCACAGGTTAAAAGGTTTGACCTCACTACATTTATTCTATGTCATCTGCAATGGCTACCATTACTATCAAGAATCAATTTCTAATTAGATTGCCTCACCTATAAAGGGTTACATCAGAGCAAACTTTCATCATACCAGGTCAACTTTATCAATGTCTCAGGTGTTCAGATTAATCCTAGATTCTGAAAATACCTGAAGCTCAAAATTTCTCAACTTTAGAACCTCATTTGCTTAGAAACATCCCTTCTCTTGCTTTTCCCGTCCTTGGAAGCCTCCCTTGATATCACAATCAAAGCCTCTCTTCTAACATATAAGAAGCATCTAAAACACATATTATACACCTCTACCTGGTTTAATTCCCGTCTTAAAATTAGAGACACACTTTCAACCTAATATTTCTACAGCTGACTATTTCAGAACAATCTCTAAAAATCTGCTAATACCTTTACTGTTAATCTATTGCAATGTCCTCCATTTACGTTCCTTGAAAGGTGTACTAATAGCAATTTTGCTGTGCTATATAAAATTGTTAAATACATAAATCAATCTTTCAAACAAGCTTTTATCATCGTGCTGTGACATACTGTCTCCTGCAGATTTTACCCCTATGGCACAGTGGGATATTTGAACGTGTGGCTTCCACTCTCCAATAGACATGGAGATTATGCTATTGTGAAACAGGAGTACAAGTCCCAGAATTCAAAGAAGAAAGCCTGGCCTGGAGTAACACATCACGCATGGATCTGGGAAACTTGGCAGCCATGGACAGATGGGGAAGAGTGAAAGGATGGATAAGCAGTCAGATTATTTCTACTGATGCCAAGTTTGAGATGAACCATCAGCGCAGACTACTATTTTCAGACGCTTGTGAATGATATACAAATATGTTCCATCTAACCCAAAGTCGAGTGACGACTAATTGACCACTGTTATATATTATTTAGCCTGCAGCGCGATAGACTAGCATCATACACTATCCCTCAAACACTACATGATGATCAGTCAAAGGTAATACTTTGCATTAAAAGCCCTGTAGATGGCCTGATTATGAGTGTCTACAGTCAGATATAAAAATAATCGCACCATGCGCTGATGAACTGGATTTAACTAAACATAAATTTGTTGTTTATGGGCCTTTTCTGTCCGCAACCAAAGTGCTCATAAATATTACTGTTAAGCAATACCATCGAAGGGGTGTGTGGTAGGTGGGCTCTTATGCCCAGCAAAGGAAACGGAAAATGAGAAATCACGAAAACAAGGGAAAAAGCTGAGAGAGGAAGAAATAGTAAAGGTGCGAACGAGAGAGTAATGTAAGAAAAACAAAATATGAGAGACATAAGATGGGTAGGTAGAAAGAAGAAAGAAAGGGGCAAAGGAAATGAAAATATATAATAAAAAAGGTGAAATGTAAGACATAAATGTGAAAGTAAGAATGAATGAATGGATGAGAAGGTGAAATGGGTAATGGAACAGTCAAAGTATCAATAGGTTAAAAGAAGTGAATGAATGGAAAGATGAAGAATGGACGGACAGCCCAGCCCTGTCAAGATTCCCGGGTCCATGTGTGATGTGCTGCTCCAGCCCAGGTTTTTTCTTTGAATTCTGAAACTTGTACTCATGTTATTCCATTATAAAACAAGACTACAAATCCCAGAATTAAAAAAAAATCGAATCCAATTTTGTCATCCTCATTTTAAGCCTTGCTTTGCTTTCCTTCAGCCAAGAAGAGTTTCACACTGGAACTTGATTTTAGCTTAGATATATTCTTCAGGAAGATACATTACAGAGAAATCTCGGTAATGCTGCAAGAGGTTTTATGATAGAAATACGCAGACGCGTAGGTTAGGTCGGAGAGAGTTTATTCCTGACACAGTAGGTAAATGAATGTCCCATCAGGAATACATGTAACGTTCAGCTCAACCCTGATGTCCCTGGCTAACTGCCTACAAAGGAACCTCCATCACCTTGGTATTCTATGGCATCACTAGTTGTCCTGACAGGCAGGAGACCGAACTCTCTGCAAGGGTCCACTCTTGTAGCGGAAAGCTGGAAGATGGGTCATTTGAGAGGAAGTTAAACTGAAGTGTCTTGGGAAGCTTCAGCTTTGTGTTTAGCCAGATGAGGAGAACATCAATTAATGTATGAAATGACTGGGATGAGGACAAGTTAGGTAGAGAGAGCATGTTTCCTCTTTCTATGAAACCTTTGAAACTTCCTGGATGTGCTTCAATAAGACGAGGTAAGACAGCAGCTTGAGGGTGACATCTCAGGGTGACTATCTTTATTATTGTATTGGGAATGCTCTTGCCAGAGTTCTATAAATCTATGGGCCTTATTATGACTTTGGCGGTCTCGGAATGGGGCCGCCATGCTGCTGCCCTGCTCCAAGACCACCAAAGCCATTTAAGAAACCCTGCCAGAGCACAACTTATTTTTACTCTGGCAGGCGGTTCTTTGGCAGTCCCACTGCGGTGTCTTTGAAAAAGGCACCGCAATTGGAGCGTCAAAGGCAGTTCCTGCAGGGCATAGACTATCAAGTCCATGCCCTGCAGGAACTGGGGGTGCATGCACACAGGGGGTTATAACATGGGCCCCTCTGCATGCACCCCATGGTATAGAGGCAACAGGGGGCCCTGTAGGGCCCCCTTTGTCTCCCCACCGCGAGACATTTCACGGAGGTCGCACCGCCATGAAAAGGGTGGCGGTGTGGAAACTCCTAATATTCTTGGTGGTGTCGCAGCGGCACCGCAAGCATATTAGGGGCGTCACACTGTTGCGCCACTGCCAGGGATCCACGATCCCTGGCAGCAGCAGCGGTCCCCTGGCGGATAACCGCCACAGTCCTAATGCGGCAGGCGGACCGCCACCATGAGTTCAGCAGACCATTGGATCGCCAAACTCGTAATAAGGGCCTATGGCATTCTTTCTTCCTGATTAGTTAAGAGTAGATCACAAGTTAGAGGCTTAATTGTTGGGCCTGGTGATTGTAATAGGCATGAGATTAGCACAAGGTGTGTCTACTGTTATGAGATGGTAAAGGCCATGTCTGTGTATCCTCTAGGAAACAGCTGGAACACGGTTTCGTTCAACAGAGGAGCCAGCCTGATCTTCCCAACCTTCAATCCCGGCTCAAGCTTGGACATCTCGTTCTACTTCAAAACCACATCTTCATCTGGGGTCTTCCTGGAAAACACAGCCTACAGAGAATGGCACTACATGCGCAGGAACTACATCAGGATAGAACTCAACAGTAAGTCTTTAGAATTCTACTATAAAATTGATTTTTAGAGAGCATACACAGGGGAGAGACTACAGGCATGCATGGTCTCTGCAAACCATTTAGCAATAACATGTACAACCAGCACTGCCATTAGTAATCTCAGGTGGCACACAAAGTGCTGTCATTCCCTCCACCACCTTCTTGATGAATTCACCCACTTACTGCTCCGTTTGCTAGTCACACACAATCAGAATAGAATTGTGTTTGAATCCTGGTATTAAAGACCGGTATCCTTGCTCCATTCTCAAACTTTAGATCCATTTTCTGATACAGTCATGTAATATTGCAGTTCATATGCATTTCATTTTTATATGTAAGGAGTCTATAAACCACTATATTGTTTCAAACGTTTTGTCAAAATATATCTGAGAGATCAGAGAAGAAATCATGTCAGTGGAAACATGCACTCCCACAGTTGACAGAATGTAAATTGCCATTAAGCGCTTCAGTTCTTGTGTTCATCTTTTTGAATTAGAGGCTACAGTTCTGCGTTAGCCCTTCCACAGTGCTCAGTGCTCGGTATGTTTGAAGGCCATATGTAAGCAGCACAGCTGAGTGCACCTGCTATGAAATGCAGATCCTATAGTTCATCATTGTGGGGTGAACAGAAATGTCAACGCTCACTGGCTATTGCCAAACACAGTGGGCGGGTGGTGCTTCTTTGACCAAAAACACAATATATAGTGAGGTAGAGGACTACCATACCTAGTATGCCATGAAACACAAAGAAGACTACACTTGGATGTACATACACAATTTTGGTCTCATGAAGAACTGGTTTCCTGATACCATATTTCTGCTCAGAACACTATGCATAAATTGGTACCCAATGTATGGGTCTTTGAATTATTGGAGGAATGGAGGAGTCAACAATGCAGCCATCTAACTGTGCTATTCCCTACTTCACATATGTTTCACTGGTGGTGGGTGAGAATCCTCTGAAATGTAGCTGTCAACACCACGAGCAGAGTAGTGCATTGAATTAATTTTTGACAGGCTTGTGCTTCTAAAAAATCCAGAGGGCAGGAGAAAAGTAAATCACACCATAGGATAATACACGAAAAATCCTAATTGTTCCAAAATCCAGCCTACACCAAATGGGCATGCTCCTCTGAAAGAGAAACAATTGCTTTCTCTATACAAATACCCTGGATTGACGTATAGCAGCACTGTCCCACCTTACTCAACACCAAACAATATCACAACCAAGGTTGAAGGATTGTAGGACAGTAGATTAAAACCAAGCACAAATTCATGCTACAAGACCACATTCATCCTGTCTTGCGACACCCGAAAACAATGGGTTCGCAGATACCAAAGAACAAATCATACAAATGCAGATACTAAATGTAAATCTTCAATCATCAGTAAGCCAGCTAGCCTCTATAGCCGATGATGACCACAGCAGAAGAAGACAAGCGACATGAAACAGGCTCACAAATGCAGCCAAGAAAATGTTTCTAATCAACTCCCTACCGGCAGCAAAACAGTATCTTGATGAACGTGCATCATTGAAGACTTTTTATTTGAACTTCTTGGTATCCTGGGAAGACCATTTGATATCCACAAATCCGAGGTGCTCTGAAAAAGCCATCAGATTTTCACAGATTGCAGGGCGTATGGATAGGGAGGGGACATGTTTTGGTTATGACCATCTTTTGTCTGGGTCAGTAGCTGGCCATCTAGGGAGGTTCAGCACTACTGCCTATATCAGGGCCTTAGAGCATACCTGGGGACAGGCTACTTTCAGAAAGTGACAGGAGGATGCAGGAAAGGGATAGGAACAAATGCAGCCCCAGTAGGGGGTCCTTTTTTATTAATAACTAAAGGATACATGCAAAGTCAAGATAAACACTTCCTAATTGTTAAAAATCAATCCACAAACTGCCCATGATAACCCGACTACAGGGAACTGCTCTGTTCTCTCTGTTTTCATTTATTTCTACAATTTGTGAATACCATGTGCACGGATGGAAATAGTCTGAACCTCTCTCTAAACCCGATGCTTGGCCATGCCAAACATTTCCACAACAGACTGTGGGGAAGTGAAATTTCAATGCTATCCTGCCCTAGATGACATGAACAACAGAAAGTGAGATGTTTCTATTTATTTCTGTAACATATGTACCAGAAAAACAACCTGAACGCTTTTTTTTTTGCAACGTTTACCCCAAATTACGACACCCTCTTGTGAAGTGACCACGCAGCAGGATGAGTGATGGGTGAATGACCAGAGGTGACATAGCTCTTTGGTTCAGAACAATGGAATCCTTTCTGCTTAGTTGTCAATCTTTTTCCTGACTTCTTTTGGGGTATAAAAAGGGTCTGAAGAGAATTTTTTTAAAGTCATCTTTGCCAAGTAGAAAAAAATATGCTTTGCCTGTTTCTTCCTATGAGCAAATAAAATGCCAATGGTTAGAGCCACAGTCTGCACTAAATGACATTGTATTATATATTTCTTTTCCAGCGACAACTGATCTTGTTTTCATTTATGACATCGGGAAGGGTGATGAAAATGTAACTGTGAGATACCCCTTCCCTCTCAATGACGACGAATGGCATCAGGTGAAGGCTGAAATGAACGTGAAGCTGGCCAGGCTGAAGGTGGACAAATTGCCCTGGGTGGTGAAGCTGACCCCATACCAAAGCTACATCAACCTGACCTTCGACCAGCCCCTTTATGTGGGTAAGCCACCGCCATCCGCCTCCAGCCTGCAGAGCCCCCTTAGCAGTATGGGTGAAAACACAAGTGAACACACGTAACTTCCTCTAGGAAATTGTTTGTATTAGCATCTACGATTATTCTGACACTCACTCCTGTTATTACAAAATACACATAATTTCAACATCATGGCTCTATAGCAAATAACAGTTATATGTGTCAGTCCTTACAGTTTACCTACGATGCCAACAAAGTTAAGCACTAGACTCTTTGTTTTGCAGTTTCAAACTATTTTATGGCACTAAAAAAGAAAGATGAATCAACAATATACTGCTATTGCCATTTTGAAGTGAAAACAAAATATTATAAAAAATATAATAAATAGGGATAGTCTTAAGCCATGGTTAGTATGTCTGCATTTCAAGGTCTAGGTTGATAAAATATGTTGACAGGGGTCAGTTACTTTCGTTTTAACAGGCCTTCTTCAGGGCCCCGAGTCGTACCATAAAACAATTTGTGGTTTGCATTCTTCTCTGTACTATTTTTCATACTTAAAATAATTCCTATTTTGCAGAGAATCAAATTACCTTGCAGACTGTATTTGATTTTCTAAACTACAGAACATTCTTGGTGTGTAAATCTATTTTTGACCAATAGATGATGGTTCAGCCCAGCATTGGTTGCCGCCAACTATAAACTTTTTGGAGTAATCACAGCTGATAAACCACAGTGTCGCAGGTAGGAAGTGCCAGCTGAAACGTGGAGTATATAGGAGATTTCCTGCTCACAATCTGTACTAGAGTGATGGCACATGAGCATGATAGGGACCTGAAGTTGGCTCGGGTAGCAAAGGAATGTTAGCCTCCATGAAAATGTGGACAATGTTCCCACCCTGGTGCTAGGAGCTTCAGAGTCACCGAAGTAAACAAGCAGCAGTACTAGGACTGGGCAGGATTCCCCCTGCAGGAGCGACTTGTATAAAAACCTATGCTGCACATCTTGCCTCTATTCTGTATACCAAACCATACAGGGCCTCATTTATGAGCACATTTGTGCCGCCGGAACGTCCCTTTTTCGACGTTCCGTTGGCGCAATGTTCCCCGGCATATTTACAAGGCCACGTAAAGCCACCTCACGTGGCTTTTCATGGCCTTGTAAATATGTGCCCCTTTCACGCAGTGAAAGGGGCGTTCTATGAGAGTTTTGTGGGAACTGAGACATTCCCAGATTTATGAGAAATTGTAAACCTGGGCATGCAACAGAATCTAACGCCACCCCAGGGGTGGCGTTAGGGAGGCACAATGAGGAGAAACGTTTTCATTTCTCCTCGGTTTTCCCTTTTTCTATGTGTGCTGCAGCAGCACACATAGAAAGAGGAAATTGCCTGAATTGATTGATTTTGTGTAGGAAGGTGTCCCTTCCTGCACAAAATCAATCAACTCCGCAACGCAGGCACCCTTGCACCATGGCACAAGGATGCCTGCTTTGGCGCATGGCAGCCCATTGTGCGCCAGTGCAGGGCAAAAGGACAGGAATGCACCATATCTCATAGATTCCTTCCCTTTTGTTTTGATGTAGGGCAGCGCTGCAAGTTTTTTTGCGGAGCTGCTTTACGTCAAAACCTTATAATGAGGCCCACAATGAGTAACAATAAGCAATTCAGAGCAAGGCATAACAATATAAACGGGTTCATTGTATTTCGCTGGAAAAAAGTGGTCAGGCATCAGATCCAAGCTCCTTTCAGCACCACTGTAATCTTAAGCCCAGAGTAAGTCTCTTGGTCAGTTCTGTCCCAGAAGAGCACTCCCGAGCAGAAGGTTAGGCCTCTTGGCTATGCAAGGAGGCAGATGATAAAAAGTAAGGGTAACAGAATATAGTGGTTGGCAGAGCAATGGTACTTGGGCCCTGGCAGAGAGCAGATGGAAGACTAGAGTTGCACTGTGTTTGAAGGTGAGGCAACCTGAACCCAGCACTAAGTGGGCTTGTGGAAAGAAGTTCTGGGAACTACCTTTGCTGATGGGGAGCAAAAGATGTGACAAGACCACTGGAAATACAAATGCAGTGACCCCTCCAAATATCATAATTCCAATAGCAACAATTGAACTTCAAGCTGACTTATCCATATGACCGGCAACCAAGATGCTGGACAAGAAGGCCAGTAGGCGTTGAAGTGGGTAAGAGCAGCGTACAATTATTGTGGTACTTCACAGCCTACACGGGTGAGTCCAGGAAGAATGTATCCTAGTGTGATGTGTTAAGTACAGTTGTTGAGAAAGGATGAAAAAAGCATGACGCGCACACCAACCCCTTATTCCAGCAAATGGCAGGGTTTTCAACATGTGATGATCTATGTATTGTCACTGAGAGTTCCCAATAGGATGTGTGCACAAGCTTGGCTTTGGCCTCGAGCAGAATGAACATGCTTGCTGATGGCGTGTTGTTTTTGAGTTGTCTTTAGCATTAGCACAAACTAGGGTGACGCAGCGTCCTGAATTTGCTGGGACAGTCCCAGTTTTTCACCAGCTGTCGCTGCAAATTTCGACAAAGTTAGGATATGTCCACACATGCCAACCTTTTAGAAGTGGAAAATGGTAGATTTTAAAAAACATAATTGCGAGAATGTATTTCTCCCATTGACTTACATTGAGGCCTGAATCGGGTCTATTGTCATGTATGGGGCTTGCAAGTGTGAATCGTGAGGGTTGGCATGTATGTATGTCCGTGTTTTTACAGAGGAACGGTTAAAAACAGAGGGAGGCACGATTTTATGTGCTTCAAACCAGCACTAGTAAGCAGCTCTTATGAGAAACCAATTTAATTAACACCCAGGGGTGTAAAAGTTGCATTTAATTTACTGCCTTAGCACCTCGTTGCCTGTGTTTCTATGTTGATGAAATCTGACATTAAAGTCACTCTACGCTCCTAGGTTCATTCAAAATTGTAGTCCATCTTCTATGTTTGTTAAATGTCATGGTTTTTGGTTTTCAAATCTGGTCACCCCTAGCACAAACAGTCCCAAGGGCATTGGCGTTTTGAGCAGCAATTGTTTGTTTTAAAGTGAGACAATAAGTTATACGTTTAGATTGAAGATATTAATTGATACTTAGGCCCTGATAGTTAGGAGTAAACGTGTGGTGTGAAAGGCAGCGAGTCTTCTAAGACCCTCAATGCTGCCCGGTGCAGGGTTCCACCTCTAATTCACTTTGGGTTCGCTATCAAAATAATGAGGCAAGCGCTGGAAACTGGAAGACAAGAAAAAGGTTTATTTCTCATGAGGAGATCACGTCAACTGCAGACACCGGGATGTCTGAGGGAGGTGTTCTGCTGATAACTCCTTTGGCTCTTCCTTTTATACAGGTTTGACACAATGCATTGGTTTCATCAACATTGTTACACAAGCTTGGGGTCCCCGCCCCGGGCAGGTTGTCACACAAGCCCAACAGTAATTCTCTTCCCACCCAGGTCAAACAGACAATCTTATCTTGCAGTTGGACCTTGCTTCAGGGTCTAAAACATGTGAGACCGGCCAGATCTAAGAGTCCTTTCTGTTGATAAAAACAGGTCCCATTGTTGGTAACAACAAGTCTTGCTGTTTGCAGTGCAATAAGTCATGTTGCAAGAGTCTTTTGGTGTTTGGAACCTGTTTGTGTAACTAGGCGCAGTGAGGGTAGAGTGTCCAAAGGTTTGCCTGAAAACAGAGATGAGAGGAAAAACGAGTTTGTGGCAGCAAGTGGCGCTGAGGTTTGTTGCGGCAAATAGAGTTTATAGCCCCCAGCACACGTACCAGGTCGGTCAGAGGGTCAGAGGGATGCTAGTAAGGGCAGGGTGAAACAAAGGTGACCAACAGAGTACAAAATGGCTGTGATAGATTAAAATGACTGCAACTTATGTGCACATAGAATTCCACCAGACAAGATGGCGCAGGTAATGTTCACGATTGTCGTTTTGCTTTTAACAGTGGCCCCTTTGAACATAACTAGCCAGCTTGTCAGTCTATTTCGATCTCCATAATGTCCTGTATCTCTTGATCATACATTACTCTCATTTTTGTTAGCTGAGTGTCCATAGTCTTAGGGTGCAAGGTAGTTATGCAAAGAGAACACAAAGGTGGTATACAGTGTATACCCAAACAACAACCACATATTGTCAATACTGGGACCAAGAGAATCATTGATATTTTCCAACCCCACTCCTTTAAGATGCCCCAAAGCCAACTTCCAATTGTCCAAGTCTCTGATCCTTGATGAATTTCTGAACTGTGATGAGGCAGAGTCTGCTTGATCAATGTCTTTAGAACGCTTTTCTCGATGATGCTCTGCAGGGGCTGTGTAGGTTGGTGGCAAAACAAAGGCGATGTAGCACGTGCCCTCCCAGTTTCTTGGGAGCCAGGTGTAGGCTTTGGTTCCACAAACAAAGTACATATTGGGTGATGCAACAAGCGCTGGGGGTTGGCAGTGTTCAAAGTCCTTACAATGCTACAGGTGCTGTGACCCACATTCTTAGTCCCACGGCCTTCAATGCATACAAGGCCAGAGACGTTCACCACAGATAGGGCCACAGTCAGTGTTGCAGCAGTTCTTTTCTTCAGGTAGGAAAATGTGGCTCTGTTAGGATTATTGAACACTTGCATTTCCACTCGTTCTTTGGAGGGGACATTAATCTGGAATGTCGCATTGAAGGTGTGAGGGCAGAAGGGGCGGCTGTCCTTCCTGTTTTGTTTCGCCAGAACTCGTTGTAGAACTGGGCGATGGTTCCGTCGGAAGTGGCATTGTCTTTGTAACTTTCTTGTAGGAGCATCATCCAGGCAAGGCAAGATCCGTGAATAGAAAAGGGCGAAGGGATGAAAGGGATGGAATGTTCAGTGGCATGTGGTAACAGCCCACAGACCCAACAGTTGGTAGCATTGGTGGCAAGATTGTGCTGGTGCAACATCTGCACGAAAGAATTATTCCAGAATTCTTTGCGTCGTTCTCGGAGATGTGGCGGTAGTGATACCAGGTAGTGTTCTTTCTTGGTGGTTGGTTGCATGGTGGGTGACAATGTTCTGTATGCAGGTGCATTCTCTTCAATGATCCAGAGTGCGACCATTAGCAGGAGACAGGTGAGAAATGCGGCTACAAGTGCAATTGTCTTTGTGCTGTGCAGGTTAGCAGTCTTGGTGTCTTTGCGGTGGTTTTGCAGGTGTTCAGTTTATCAGGACTTGCCAGGGGCCCGTCCACCTAGGCTCCAGATTCTTCGTTCCTTGGAAGTTGCGAATCAATACATGGTCGCCTGGCTTTATTTCATGTCCCGGGCCCCTGGATACATCAGGCAAGGCTTGCTGCACCTGTTGGTGGATAATTGTTAGCTCGTTTGTCAATTTATGCAAGTAATCCGACATTAATATGTTCGGGACATCGTTAATGGAGGTGGGTCTTGGTGCCGCCCAAATGCTCAAAGGGGTGGTCAGGGACTCCAAACCCTCCCCGTGGTACTACTGTCCCCTTCCCTGGGTTGTGTTGTAGGCAGACTATACATTGTTGTACTAGGCGTTTTGCAGATTCTGCTATCTTGACGTTATGCCATACTCTGGTGATTAGTTCAATCATGGGGGTGGAGCCTATGTGTGCTGGTAAATGTGCCATGGTCAATATGGGGATGAGGTAGGCATTGGGTAACAGCCATTTATTTCCGTCTTTAGTTCTCCAGCAATCTTCCTCGTCTTTTAGTCCCACCTTTTCCCACTCGGTCAATTCGTCTTGTGTGCCTGTAGTCTGTATGTCCCTTACAGTGGTCCTAGCGTCAGTCCATCGTTCAGCTTGTGACCTGGTCACATACATTCGTGTCGTAGTTCTGTCTCCTGCCGTGGCTCGGGCAGTAACGTCTGCTAGTGCATTTCCCTGTCCAATGAGATCAGTCACTTTCCTATGTGCTTGGCATTTTATCACTGCTAACTTCTTGGGGAGGAGGACTGCTTGCGTCAAGGCGGAGACTAAATCTCCATGCAGGATGGGTGCACCGTGTGAAGTCAGGAACCCTCTTTCTTTCCATAAGATCCCAAAATGGTGAACCACCCCGAAGGCATATTGGCTGTCGGTGTATATGTTAACTGTCGTGTCAGTCGCTAAGATACATGCTCGTGTGAGGGCAATGAGTTCTGCAGCCTGGGCTAAACGTTGGGGAATACGGGCTGTTTCCAGAACGGTTCGGGCTGTGGTGACAGCGTATGCAGCTGAGGTGGTGCCGTCGGGGAGTTTGATGCACGAACCATCCACCCATAGTTCTCCATCTGGTTCTAGAAAGGCGGTGTCTCTGAGATCTATTCTACTCTTTGTTTGTTCATCGGTTAGTGTCACACAGTCGTGTAGTGGAGTCACGCTAGGATCATTTTGGGTAGGGGTAACAGTGTGGCTGGATTGAGGGTGGTGCATCGCTTTAGGGTAATGTGCGGTGCTAGCAGGGTCAACTCATATCCTGTCAGTCGGGCGCTAGTCAAGTGTTGGGTTTTGGTCTGGTTTAGTAGTGTGTCGACTGCATGGGGTACTAAAACAGTGACTGGATTGGAGAGTACTATTCCTTCGCTCTGGCGTATCGATACTGCTGCAGCTGCCACAGCGCGCAGGCACGCTGGCAGCGCTCTGGCTACTGGATCGAGGGTGGCAGAGAAATATGCACAAGGGCGTTGTTTGTGACCAATTGATTGTGTTAGGACAGACAATGCACATCCTTCCCTCTCGTGCGTGTAGAGGAAGAATGGTTTGGAGTAATCCGGGGTTCCTAGGACAGGCGCTGAACAAAGGGCATTGCGTAGTTCTTTAAAGGCTGACTGGCATTCGGGGGTCCAGGGGAGAGGTGAGGGGATGTCTTTAGCTAGGAGGGAGAGAAGGGGTTTGACAATGAGGCTAAAGTTCGGTAACCACTGTCGGCAAAATGAAGTGAGACCTATCAAAGAGCGGACTTGTTTCTGATCTTTGGGGACAGGGGTGTCTAGAATTGTCTGGATCCTGTCAGGCGTGAGTTTCCTCCCTTCTTTGGATAAAAGGTGACTCAAATAGGTCACTTGTGATTTACAGAACTGCAATTTCTTTCGGGAGACCTTGTGACCATTCTCAGCAAGAAAATGGAGTCGTTTGATGGTGGCTGTGACGGCTATTGGTATGGTGTCCGCTGCTAGAAGGATGTCGTCTACATATTGTATTAGTGCCACTGCATCTGGCAATTGTATGGCGTCCAACTGTCGTTTAAGCGCCTGGCTATAGATGCTTGGGCTCTCACTGTACCCCTGAGGTGCTCTGCAAAATCTGTACGAACGGGAGTTTAGGGTGAATCCAAATAGATAGCGGCTGTCCTTGTGTATAGGTATGGAAAACAATGCGTTTTTGAGGTCAATTACAGTGAAGGTGGTGGCAGTGGAGGGGATTAAAGTCAAAATTGTCGTGATGTCGGAAACTACTGGGTATTGTGGCACTACGATTTTGTTTATCTCCCGCAGGTCAATGATGAAGCGGTAGGCTTTTCCGTCTCCATCTCCCTGTCTCTTTACAATCGGTAGTATGGGACTGTTACAAACGTTGCTCACTACTTCCTCTACCACCCCTGCCTCTACCAAAGAGTGTATGATCTCTGTCAGTGCCTTCTCACCCTCTGGCGATATTTTGTACTGCGGTACTTTCGGTAGGGTTGCGTCCTGTCGTATTGTTACGTGTACTGGGTCAATCATCATTCGTCCTACATCTGAATCAGCCCTAGCCCATAAGTGTGATGTCAAAGTGTGCAGTAGGGATGCGTCAGTCTCGGAGATGGGAAACATGTGCTGAGAAGGGTTCTCTCTATGGCGCTGGGGGTTGTCATACAGGACGACACGCACTCCGTCTGATGAGCATCTGATAGCCGCATGGAAGTGTTTCAAAAGGTCGAGACCCATAATGGCGTCTGGGATGTTGGAAGAGAGGAGGAATGTCGTTTCGACGCTATTGTTGTCAAGGTTAAAAGGGATCGGTCGGGACAAAGGGTTGGTGGAGGGCGTACCGTCAAATCCTATTGAGGTCACATGTGAGCCTGACAAGAGTGCCCTTGGAATCAGTCGTTTGGATAGTGCACTACGTGTTGCTCCCGTGTCTACCAGAAATGGCGACTTTGTACCCAGGACCTCAGCGGTAACATAAGGGCCTTGCTGATCAACATAGAGCTCGACTGGATCCCTCCCTTGCCCCTGGCTGTCCTATGCAAAGTCGTACGTATTGTCATAATCTGTCTGTTGGTACTGATTCTGTTTGGGATGGTCAAATGTGTTCACTCTTCCTGGCCTTTCCTCGCTTGCTTCACTCGCGTACCCTCTCCCACGTCCTCTTCCTCTCTGTCCACTTGCTATTTCCCTCGCCCCTCTGCCCCTACCAGCTCCTAACAAAGCCGGGCATTGGGTTTTCCAGTGTCCATATTCTTTGCAAAATGCACATTGATCCTGTCCTAGGTCTTGGCGTCCTACATATGATGTCGATGAATTGTTTCTAGGTGGCTGTACTCTAGGGGTATTCTGCTGGTATCCTCCCCTATATTGCTCCCTTCCTGTATTCGCCCCTTGGAGTTGTGCTACCATTACCCTTTCCTTCAAGTCCTTCTTTTTCCTTTCTGTAGCCCTGTCATTTTCGTTTCTCTGATGCTCATAGTACTGGGCCATTTGGAGAATGGCCGCCGGTTTAGATGCTGCCCAACTACTTTCGCTGGCTTGTAATTTCTGGGATACATCTGGCAATAGTCCTTTGACATAGTTCTGCACAAATAAGTGGTGTCCGGTTGCGGTGGACATGTCTTGTCCACTGTAATCGGAGAATACCGTTTCAAATCTGGAGAAATACTCTGAGACATCCTCTTGTGGTTTCTGGCGGCACGCGGTTACTATGGACCAGTCTATCTTTTTCTCTGGGATCAGCGTTTTCACTTTCTGCACTATTTTGTCAGGGAGGTCCAATATTGCTTTAACCGGTTTTTGACCAGGGTTCCGCTGTTTATCTAGTGTGTTGAGTTGTTCCCAGGTATGACCAAGCAGTTCGGTATGGTCTATTTTCCTAATTTGTTTCCACCCATCTGCTGGCAAACATAACCCGAAGAACAAGTCTATGTCGGCAAGTGTCATTATTGTTGATCCCAGAGCGGTACCTAGCTCGGTGTAAAAGGCGGTGGGGTTCTTTTGTAAATCCGGTAAAGATTTACGGAACGTCAAAATGTCCTGTCTGTCCCATGGTTGATACACCCAATTGTAGACCACCCTTCCTCTAGCGTCTTGATGGTTCATATCGTCATGAGTCCCTTGTCCTCTAGGAGGTACCCAATAAGGGGCAGCTTCTTTTATCGGCATCATGCTATCTTGTTTTTCCACCGGGGGTCCTGTTATCTTAGATGTCCTGTCCTTATCTATCCGTCCTTGTTCCACGAGGTGACGGAATACCTCCAGTGTGGATGAAAAGAGTTCTGTAACATCGTTGTCGCCTTCATCTCCGGTGTCTACCTTCCTATAGAGAGCCACTAGCCGCTCGGGCCCTACATCTTGGTACTTCTCTTCATATGCAGTAAGAGTGTGGTAACAGAGACGTACAATAAAGTATCGTTTGCGGTTTTCAACATAGGAGTTGCATATG
Organism: Calotriton arnoldi; assembly: GCA_963921515.1. Taxonomy (NCBI): domain Eukaryota; kingdom Metazoa; phylum Chordata; class Amphibia; order Caudata; family Salamandridae; genus Calotriton; species Calotriton arnoldi. The sequence goes on from CAWUFW010000927.1 coordinate 2,887,393, forward strand.
TCAGTTACATACTCTTCTTTCTCCTCCCTATCTATGAGGGATTTAACTATTTTATCAATGCCTGCTCGCTCATTTTTACTTAATCGCGGGACCCTGGGCGCTCCTTTTTCTTTTGATCCTACCTCTACTACTGTATCCTTTGATGAGGCATTTGGTGTGGGTGACTCGGTGGGAGCAGAGGCGGTGGAGACTGAGGCGATCGTGCCATCTCCGGCTATACTTTGGTGGTCCTGGCGTTGTACTACGGGATGAGTAGGGGCGTAAGGGGGTGGCATGTATATGATTGGGGGACCTAACAATAAATCATCATCTACCCTTTGTTTTGCTGGTAACTTGGGGTAAAGAGTCGAGGGCGTTCTAACAGGGCATTGACCTGATATTTTTGATTCCTGTTCCTTTTTATTGATTTCCTTTTCTTTTAGTTTTTCTTCTAATCTTTTACAGGCTTGGTAAGCTGATTTTCGCGTTTCTTTATCTTGTCTAGCTTGGTCCCTTTTCTTTCTTTGAGCTGCCTCTTTTCGCCATAAACCAAAACTGTCAAACATGGCTGGTCTAGTTTTCTTTTTGTGGAGAGCTAATTCTAACGTTTCTATTTTAGCGGGATCGAAAGATCCTGTCAGTGGCACTGATTTACCCGGTCCTTCCTAGTGTATTTATGCCATAGTTTGCTATAAGCTACGGTGGCTAATCCATACTTTACGTACATGTCCTTGTTAGGGGTGCCTTCCGGCGGTGCCGTGACTGACCTCTAACGAACGGTCTGGTCCAAAACAATTACAATCAAACAATCTAGAGAAAACAGGCATGACGTATTTATCGGTCAAAAATGAATATCTCAATCAATTAATTTAGACAAAAAGTCTGCACTACCTGTCCTTCGCTGCCCGCAAAGAGAGAGAATATTCCTATTCTTCGTTGTTTGCAAGCAGGGAAATGTCGCAAATAACTCAATATCAAAAAAGGAATACTAGTATTTCAATCAAACTATTCAATCAATCAATCAATTTAAGTCGTTTTTTCACGACCTTACCCGGACCGTATGGACGGTTCTTCGTCTTCCCCTTCCAGCGCCTGGTTGTCCTCTCACTCCAACAATCAATGCGGCGTTTCTCTAAGGTCCCAGTCAGGACCGCAGGTCACTCGAGAGAGGTCCGTTCGGAACCGGTGAAGTTCAGTCGATCGGCAGCCAGACAAGGGTCTTCTCAGGCAGGTATACCCCAATCGTTTAGTCGTTCATTCCGTCGTTAGGACCTCTCTACCGGACCCACGCGTCGCTGATGGGCCCCTACGTTTGGGCACCAATTTGTGAAAGGCAGCGAGTCTTCTAAGACCCTCATTGCTGCCCGGTGCAGGGTTCCACCTCTAATTCACTTTGGGTTCGCTATCAAAATAATGAGGCAAGCGCTGGAAACTGGAAGACAAGAAAAAGGTTTATTTCTCATGAGGAGATCACGTCAACTGCAGACACCGGGATGTCTGAGGGAGGTGTTCTGCTGATAACTCCTTTGGCTCTTCCTTTTATACAGGTTTGACACAATGCATTGGTTTCATCAACATGGTTACACAAGCTTGGGGTCCCCGCCCCGGGCAGGTTGTCACACAAGCCCAACAGTAATTCTCTTCCCACCCAGGTCAAACAGACAATCTTATCTTGCAGCTGGACCTTGCTTCAGGGTCTAAAACATGTGAGACCGGCCAGATCTAAGAGTCCGTTCTGTTGATAAAAACAGGTCCCATTGTTGGTAACAACAAGTCTTGCTGTTTGCAGTGCAATAAATCATGTTGCAAGAGTCTTTTTGGTGTTTGGAACCTGTTTGTGTAACTAGGTGCAGTGAGGGGTAGAGTGTCCAAAGGTTTGCCTGAAAACAGAGATGAGAGGAAAAACGAGTTTGTGGCAGCAAGTGGCGCTGAGGTTTGTTGCGGCAAATAGAGTTTATAGCCCCCAGCACACGTACCAGGTCGGTAAGAGGGTCAGAGGGATGCTAGTAAGGGCAGGGTGAAACAAAGGTGACCAACAGAGTACAAAATGGCTGTGATAGATTAAAATGACTGCAACTTATGTGCACATAGAATTCCACCAGACAAGATGGCGCAGGTAATGTTTACGATTGTCGTTTTGCTTTTAACAGTGGAGATTATAGGGGGTCGGAACTCCCTTTTTCGACCAGTATCTCTGCACATGTGCACTCCTATTATGAGTTAAACTCCTCGGAATGGGGAATAACTGTGCAGACATGGAATTACTGTGCAGTATTTCACACAATAATTCCTTTACTGAGGTTTTTAACGCAAACATTTACCACTTGCTCTGAGCTGTAGCAGCCAAATCCTCATGTGGTTTTACAGGCTGGAATTACACAGTTTTACCTTACACCTGGGAAAACTTGGTGCATCTGCCCAGCAGTGATCAGGCGTGGCAGCATCCTACCCAGGGATACCACTCGACCTGCCTCATAAACAGAGCCTTGGAATGCAAACGTTCATTACGTCAGCTAAGATGCTGGAGAGAGGCAGCGGCGGCTCCTCTGCTATGGCGGAGGAGCGTTGCCACCCCCACAGCAGCCAAGAAAACGATAATCAATTCTTGTTTATGATCTTTTTATTTTGGCTGTCGTAGCTGAGGCTTGGCGGCAGGGCAGAGTTGACAGGCTAGTGGAGGAGTGTTTTGCACTGCAATCAGTGCGCATGACCATCATGTGCATTAAAGCTCTCTCCAACCCCAGCTGCGTAGTTGCATTGGAGAGAGCAGACACAAGCTCCTAGTCTACCTGAGAACGGAAATCCATGGCGCTCAGGTCAATCCTGACACTGCTTTCATGCAGCATCAGGATTAGCCACAGGGGATTCTGGGAGCCTGTGCCTGCAGTGCACGGAGTTAGATCGAAGCGTCGGAGCCAGATCGGAGCATAGATGCAGGTAAGTTATTTTTTTTATATATATTTTTTCTTTTGTTGTCCGTCCGCGGTTCCACACTCCCTTCACCCCACAACTTTGCCCATATACCGGCCTCTACTGGAGAGAGGAAGAGTTCTGCAGACAGAAAAAAATGCCTGAGGGATGCTGCAAAGAGGCTGTCGTGTTTGGATCCAAAACCAGATCTGAATACTCGTTGCTGATTTCCCTTCCTTGCGTATCCAGCCTCAGATTCAGAAATGAAAGCATGTGTGGAAATGTTGGAAGTAATGTTCGAGAAACAGTTTTAAGGGACACTGAGCTTCACCATAGTGCAGCCTGGGAAGCATATCTTAATCTGTGTGTATGTACATGGAGACTGAAAGTGTTTTTGGGGGACATGGTGTCTTTAAAGCAGTATCAAAACAAGTAAAGGGGCTACTTAGACCCTGTATTATGGTAGAATCAGCCTTGTCCGACCTAATGGATCAGAGGGATCCGAGTGGTCAGATCTTGATGCCCTCACACACCTAGTTTGGTGTCATGCTTCCTCATAGGGCGCTCCTCGTCAAGCCGGCGCTGCAAAGCCTGACGGGCCTGTGGGCTCCTTGTTGGAGATCTTTTGATCTGTTAACTCCGTAAGATGAGTGCGTGTGAGGGGCTAAGAATAGGGTGGTGGTTGGAGTGACATAAAAAAGGTCTAAGGGAGTCCAGAAAAGTTTTAATCCTGTTTGGATCCCTTGATGCAGTAAAAACAGCTATGCTATCTAGGGGTAGTTATGTACCCTAAGAAGCTATCATGTGAGAAGAATAAGTGTAATGGGGTCGTCATGTTTCATGCCTTATCGCCAGAAGGGTCAATCGGCATTTCTTCAGGACCTAAACATTACCTACCCTATTTAATGATTTCCAGGGGTCAGTAAATTGTTCTCTGCACCTTCTAGAGGTTAAAGATACTGCACCTGTTTTGATGCAGTTGGGGCGATTCCACCCAGGATTCCGGGAAGAGGCTGGCAGAGGAGGGTAGGTCAAGGGCACTGCACCCGCAAGGATCACTCTCTCCGTAGGTGAACCACGGCCCTCTGCCTCACCTAAGGGGTACCTCTTCCCGGAATCCTGGGTGGAATCGCAACAGGATTAAAACAATTCTGGACTCCCTTAGACCCTTTTATGTCACTCCCACCACCACCCTATTCTTAGCCCCTCACACGCACTCATCTTATGGCGTTAACAGATCAAAAGATCTCCGACAAAGAGCCCACAGGCCCGTCAGGCATTGCAGCGCCGGCTTGACGAGGAGCGCCCTATGATGAAGCATGACACCAAACTAGGTGGGTGAGGGCATCACGATCTGACCACTCGGATCCCTCTGATCCATTAGGTCGGACAAGGCTGATTCTACCATAATACAGGGTCTAAGTGCCCCCCCCAGAGGAACTACCTTTACTTGTTTTTGTATTCATTTTCCTGAGGAACGTGGGTACAGGACCTCTTTAAATATACTATTCCTCGTCCATCCCTTTTGATAATATGGCTTAAAAGCAGTGACATAATTTTACCTGTTTTGATATTTAATCGCAGGATCTGCTGAGTATAGGCTGAAGCCCTTTCTGGGCTGCTTGAGAGGCCTGAGGATGAACGGCATGACTCTGGACCTGGAGGGCAAAGCCAATAGCTCAGAAGGGGTGAACGTGAACTGCACGGGTTATTGTCGGAACCCCCTCATCCCGTGCCAAAATGGCGGCCGCTGCGTGGAGAGATACAGCCACTACACCTGCGACTGCAACGGCACGGGCTTTGAGGGCATGGTGTGCACAAGAGGTAAGCCCCAGTTCCATTTCACACCAGCAGTTTTTGTGAAAGCCTGACTAGTTAACAGGGTTGTTAGTAATCATTTTTTTTTAATAATGACAAATGTTCAGATTAAGAAGGGTGGCTGGATAACTAAGACCCAACAACTGGGGCCATTCCTGGTCAGCAGCTTGGGCAAGTCAACCAAACCTATCAGAGTCCACTCATGAGATCCCCCCAATGACCCTTATACATATGGCTCTCAGCCCCTCAATCTCCACCTATCAGATCCTGTCTTACATTGCACACCCGGCCTCAGACCCTGCTTCTTAGCCCACGCCTCTTTGAAAGGGTCCTCATACAAAGTTTAGAATCTGTTTCCGGAGTACCTAGAAGCATTATTTCTCTCCAGCAGAAAATCATGTATTTGACTATTAGAAAATTGTACACTTCATTGAACACCGGATGAACAGCAGATAATATACTTACATCATGACAATGAATCGGTTGTTGATATAGTGTGCCACCTCAAAAAATGCCAATCACAAATTCAACGCAGCAGGAATTGAGCCATGGTACACAGTAAGATGCGCATCTCTGTTACTGTGCCCAGCAGCATAGCGTGGGTTGTCAGCGCCTGGGGCAATTCAAGTATCCTTCCACTTTTCCTTTACAATTTTGCACCCCTAAGAAAGCCCCTGCGCTCCTAAGAATGCCCATAAGAATTTTGCGCCTGGGGCAACCGCCCCTGTGGCCCCACCCATGCTACGCTACTGACTGTGCCAGGTTATAGCACATGAAAATGTGTGCTCTGGAAAATAAAGTACAGGCATGACTGGTATCGTAAGACACAGTTTTATCATCATGTATCTGAATGTTGATTAAATGTTCCAGGATACTGTCAATAATATGAGGGTGTTATTAAAATATTCCAGGGTGATTTTAATAATATGAAGAGGTGCATGCCAGGCTCGTTCTGGTGCTGCTCACGTATGCTATGGTCCTCCTCACAGTGGGCCAGCCTGTCTGTTCCCCGATTGCCAAGTCAGTTTCTTCGTTGTTTTGCCCCATTTAAGCATGCATTGCTTTGCACATTTACTGGGTGTTTCCATATTGCCATACCAGCTTCATAATGCTTCAGTTAAGCATGCATTGCCAAGCCACCAAATGCCTGGTATTGCCTATTATATGCCCAGCTACTTGCAAGTTCGACATTGCCATCACATGCTCACATAGATACTTCCCGCTCATAAGCCAGGCTCCCCTCCTTTGCGGTCATTGCCATTGTGTGGCAGGTACTTCTGTGGCAGGTATTCTCATAACATGTTCTCGGATGCCACCGCCCTCCACCGATGGCGCGTTCCCCTGAGTAGACAGAGTATCACCTTAGCTATGAATGCCACATGTTTTATGACTGATGCCACACTTCACAAAGCAGGGGGCATCAGCACCGCTAGAGCTGCCCATGATGGTGCTGTGACAACCGCCCTTGCCAAGGCATTAGTTTGAACACCCAGCATGTGTGCCTCTTTGCTTCTCTCATGCATCTGTCAACTACTCACTGGTAAGCCTAGCCCTGTGCACCAACCTCGCTGGTTTGCACTTGCTGTGGGTGCCTGACACAACTTCCTCCCATCCTTTAAACATGCTTTCATACCATGTAACCAGTACACACACAGCATACATGTGCTTTATAGCACCTTGGAGCAGCCCTTCAGCTTCCTCGTAGTATTTTTTATTTTTTTATTTTTGCCCTGATTCTCCAGATTAAATTTCCAATTCTGCTGCCTATGTTGGTGTTTCTCTCTACAGCCCTTTATCTCGCTGCTTCCTTCCAAATGTTGTGGTGGCCAGGGTTCTTAAAAAAATCGGTATCAATTAAAGATACCTGAAGTCCAGCACTTGAATAGTTAAGAAGTCTCAATATTAATAAGCGAGGGGCGTAATTATAATTACGCGGGCGTAATCAGAGTAATTTAATTAATTCTGCAGTACTCTTTAACGCGGGATTACCGATAATTACACGATTACTCCTGCTTGCATATTTAGGAGGGATTTGGGGGGGTCCCAAGGGAATCCCACCACAAGAGCACATTTTGCAAGCGGCTGCTCGCTATTCATGTTCTACCGCATTTCGCGATATTTCGCATCCATTTTGGCCACGAGGGTGCATTTTGTGCTAAGCAAGTAACGCTAAATGCTGGGAGTAAGTTGGGGGAAAGTCCTACTCCAAGAGCACATTTAGCGAGAGTGAGCAACTGCTCGGTCCCTCTATTTGTGTTCTGTCGCATTTAGCGCTATTTCTTAGCGTGTGATGCATTCTCGTGCCCATTTTCCATACAAGAGGGCATTTCTGTGCTAAGAAATAGCGCTAAATGCATAATTACTTATCTTGCGTAATTAAGCCTAATCTCACATAATTCTCAGGTAATTCTAGGTGATCACTCTATACTGAATTATGCAAGTTAAGCCGACCCCAATTATTACAAACCAAGAAATACAGGTCAAAGAAAAAAAGGGTGCAATGACGGCCACAGCATTTTGTAGGCATGCGCTTGCATGATGGCGTATGCTTCTATGCATCAACACACATGCACTTGCCTACGAAATGATGCAGACGGCATTTTTTCTTATTTAATGATTCAAGAAGGATCGGTAAATAAAAATAAATCTAATTTGACTTTTTGTAAGATGCCGAAGCCTTGCATCAATTTGCTGACGGGCCCTTAAAATTTTATTTAATGAACAAGCATTGCTAAAGCCAATAGGTCTTGCCTTTGAGACCTATTAGCTTTGTCAAGGGTTTTTAGCCATGTTGCACAGCATCCCCAGTGCTATGTAACATTACTAAAGAATTAAAAAAGGAAACCTTTGACGTAGCCAGCCACGTAAATTCGGAGGCGTGCGCAAACATGCTGCGTGCACCTACGAAATTACACTGCTGCTTTTTTTCTTTGTAGTTACTGATTTGAGATGAATTGATAACTAAAAAGAAAAAAAAATGCAAAAGCGCTTTTTTAAAAGCAGGTAGGGAAGCATAAAGGGGAGTGGAAGCAACACAGGGAAGGGAGGGAGGAAGGAACATGGAAGGAAGAAGCAACACAGGCGGGGCACTGGGGGGGGGCGGAAGTAACACAAGGGTATGAGTGAGGAAACAGTGATAACGCCGGATTCTTATCTTTTCGTGAAATCTATCTAAGAATCCTAGGTCGACTGGACCTTTGTTACCTGCTGAAAAGTGTAAAGGGGAGAAACCAATACATTCACAATCACCATGAAACTAGTCAATTTAGTCCTGGAAAGGATCACTGACTCCGAATTCAAATTTTAGGGGTTTTATTACAAAGTCAAAAATAACTGAACATACAAGCACCTCATGACGAGGTTAAAGAAATATATGGGCACTAATACAAAATTTATCCTACGCACCAACCTAATTCGGTGAAGCATAAAAAGAATAATTATCTCTAAAAATATTAAACAAGCAATGACTGCTCCAACATCTAAGTTAGTCTTCATTAGTTCCTGTGGAAAAATTCATTAATCTGTCCCTACACTATTTCTACAGTGGCATCCCTACTTAGCATTTCCCAGGCAAGATCAAGAAAAGGATTCAGCTTGTGAAGACTTCCTAAGAAGCGCACTCATGTTGTAAGGGTCAGTAGCCAAAGCTACTCAGTTCTAAACCTTCATTCTAAAAATCGATCTCTTCCCTCTTTCAGCTCTCTGCCCTCTGTCTTCTTTTGACTTCTGCCTTCTGACCTCCTCCCTTGGCGCACTGTCCCTAATACAAAATCCAATTCTCGTAAAACACGCCTCTGACACGCCTCTTCTGGCCAGGCACCTTTCGTAGGTAACTTTCCATTGAAACCTGTACTTCTTCCACCGACGGTTGGGATGTCCTTGGGTCCCAAGCTTCTTCCAATTATCGGAATTCCAGGATACACTGTTTCAACTCTCCTCCATACCTAACTCCTAAAACAAAGGGCGTCAGTCTAACTAACGAAGACTATGTCCTTGCACCTGCAACAGAAGCATGAGAACAAAATAACCTTGCATGCACACAATTTCGCTGACTACCTCTAAATGAGGGCTCGACCAGGGGAATACATTTCAGGCCTACAAATTCAGCTAACATAAGAAATACGAATAGGCCTTTCATAGCAAAACGTAAATGAGATCTTTCACATCAAGAATCACCTTTACTAAGCGTTACATTACAAACACTATAATGCATCACAATTTCAACACAATAAATCATTTCTACATATGCGACTTTAATATGAAACACATTTAAATCTACTGCATTACATTATACGTAAACTACTTCACTAACACATTTACATTTACACTCTTCGTTATTACTCCACGTCTTCTAAAACCACTCTTTAATATGACACGTCTATATATGAATATATGTGCGTGTGCGGACTATCCATGAGTATGATGCACCCCTACAATTTTCAGAACATCATGACGCTCTATCAGTTCCCCCCTTTGATGACTAGTGTCATCACCAAAATCACAATTCCCTGGAGAAAGAACCGACCTAAACAGAGCTCGTAGCCATCCTTCCCTGTCGGAACTTCTCTAGATTCTTGATATTCTCGTAGTGATTGTCCTGCAGTCTAGCCATCCTTAACGCTTGCTCCCTAAGGGACCTTTTAACTTGGTTCATCTTGTACCACTGATAAGCTCTAGAAAAACCCCACAAGCAAACCACACAAACCACAATGATAATGATGGGCTTCAGAATGTAACCAAGAATACCTTTTCCCAAACTCGCAAACCAATTTCCCACTCTGCCAAAACCTTTACCAACTTTTTCCCAAACATCTTCTTCAGTCAGATCCTGGATCTCATGATGAATCACCATGATGTTACTTATATATTTCTCCAGATCTTTACTGTTATCTGGTATATAAGTACAGCACTCTTGAACCTTCAACATTTTACAGACTCCGCCCTCTTTTGCCAACAAAACATCTAAAGCAAGACGGTTCTGCATCACCATTGTCCTTATCGACAACATCTCCCCATCAACAAGTAATAGCGACTTAGCTGTATTTGTAGACAACTTATCCACGACAGTCGCTAACTTCCTAATCTTCACATCATTCAAAATCACTCCCAAACTTGGTATTGCCGCTCCAAAAATATCTCCAATCACTGCTCCTGCACTTGCATCTCTCCTTACTCTAGAATGCTTTTCACCTTCCAGAAGTTCTAGCTCCTCTGCGTGGTAAATCTTGGGGAAAATAATTCCCAAATAACAAGTACCATACCAATTCGCAGGCAATCTCACATAAGCATTCCTTCCACACACATAATATACTGTTGGCACCACTTGTACCGGACCCTGCAAGAAATTCTTTGCTGATTCTTCCATAGTGAAAACATGATCACACGAACTCTGTCCCACATAGACCTTATCATAATAGGTCTGTACACGTTTCACACACAGCTTCCCCTTCTGCACAAGATCCAATGCTATGGGGCCATAACTCCCTTTCGCCCTGTGAGATCTCTCCTCCTCCGTCCAATTTACTGGACTTTCTCCAGTGTTGCGTGTTTGTGTTAACTGTCTATATCTATCTTCTACCTGATCTACAAATTTCTTCTCTACACCTGTTAGTGAACAAGTTAGATTATGCCTATGGGCATATGCTGTATCTAACGTTACAGTCGGTATGAAATACTTTCCAATCCTATCTTCCTGTTTGTAATAGTCATACTTGTTCAGGTGCTTGTAAGCTGGTACCTCTGAAAGCACTGCATCATAATTGGAAAAGAAGTACTCATAATGACCTCTTCCATAAAACATACTAAGCAACAAACTACATGAAATCCCATATGTCAGTGGAAGATGGTGATATTTAATACCCTCGTCCACTGAGGAAGGCAACTGCATACACACATAACAATCTTTCGCATCCATCGTCTCCACATACTCATATAGCAGCTTGGCATACGCATTAAGCTTAAAATCACCTCTAGACCAATCTACATGCAATCTACGATTATTCTGATCTAGCATAGCTTTTTCAGCTCCTATGGTGTCCTCTTTCTTGATAGAAGTACTAGGTGTAGGTGTCTCCTTCACTCCCACGACTTCTACCTCATGTGAAACAGAAAACGATACTATAATAACTATGAGTATAGAAACTATCACTCCGACTATAAATGTGCCTATTATCCATTTGGACCTACGGTTCGGAATTCCAGCCTCCATTTTCGTTGTCAATTAGGTTTCCAGCAAACAAACACTTAATGTCTCTTCACCACCAAAAATTGCTGTTTAGCCAGTTCAACACCACTCCCGAAGCTGGAAATTCCCTTTACAGTACTTTCAGTTCTTTTTATTTACACAGTCCAAAAAAGACTTCCTTAGCCCTCTTTCTTCTTCTACGGAAAGTCCCTAAATTTCTTCTTCTTCCTCTCGGACCTAGGTTATCTTTTTTAAAGTTCTGATTTACAGGATATAGTTAATTCACAATCAACAATAAGTTCTGATCCAATCGCAGCTAGAACATGATGCAATATTTCAAGACGAACATCCACCAATTGATGAGGTGGCGGTTCAAATCCAAACGTCGGAAAAACCAATCTGCGCAATATCAGTATTCGCACCTTGCTCAAAACTGGAGGTTTCGGAACTGTGATTGTCAACACTCCTTCGATTTCAAGTCCTGGAACCAACAGTCCCACATCGATTTTCAGTAGAGGATTCCTGCTGACCACTTTCACGGACCTCAGCCTTCCGGAACTCACTACTCCCGGCATCAGTTACTGCGTAAGTCCACTCCGGGGCAGAGTATCTCTGACAAGGCACTCTTGTCCTTCTCGACCTTCTTGGGCCCTCCTGAGCTTGCTCTCCTTCACTCGCTTCCGACTCTGAAGCCTCGGACACAGGGGCAAGATCTCTCTCTGGAGCCAGTCTCAGATTCAACCTTCTCTGTCTCTCAGGCCACGCTTCTTCTGCTCATTTAGCCCTTCTGCTTTCCTCTTGATCACTCGGCATACCACTTCCTTCCGCTGAGTCTGACTCTGTACCACTTACAACATGACCTTCCTCCTCAGAGTCAATATCTGGGTTGTGTGTAGCGTAACCCTCCTCAGCTTGTTCTGGTGAGCAACCAGCTTCGCTAGCAACCCTCACAGCTTAACTTGTCCCCTCTCGTGGCTCTGCCGCCACAGCTGGATTTTCATTCGTGAGAGGAGCTGTTTCTTCCAAGGGTGCTGAAACTCTGTGGGTGTGGGAGGCATGCACCCAGTTTGGCAATCCTCCGCACTTCACTGCTGTGTTCGTTACCAATATTACTTGATAAGGGCCTCGCCACCGAGCATCCAGGCAGCTCTTCCTCACATGCTTGCGGACAAGCACCCAATCTCCTGGGCATAGGTCATGGCACAGATCACTCGAAGCTGGAACAGCGGCAGCTTACACCTGCTGAGACACAGAACGGACCACATCAGCTAGTCCTTTGCAGTAATCAAGGATTAAGTCATCAGTGATGTTTATCAAAGCGGTGGCTGGTACTGCTGGCAACCGCATCGCCCTCCCCATAAGTATTTCATGCGTGGATAGACCAGTCCTCCTGTCTGGGACACTGCAAATACTCATCAACACTAAGGGCAATGCATCAGGCCACTTCAGAGATGTAGACGAACACACTTTTGCCATCCGTGCTTTCAAAGTTCCATTAATCTGCTCCACTATCCCAGAAGCCTCCTGGTCGATAGCTACAATGGAGTCTCTGATCAACATTTAAAGCAGCGCAGAGCAACTTCATGATCTCACTGTGGAAGTGTGTTCCTCTATCCGACTCCAACGAGGTTGGAAAACCGAACCTGGGAATCAATTCCCTCAATAGCAGCTTCGCTACTGTGAGGGTGTCACACCTTCGTGTTGGGTAAGCTTCCACCCACCGTGAAAAAACACACACTACCTCTAGAATGTACCTCAATCCATTGCACCTAGGCATCTCAATAAAGTCTAACTGCATTCTATTGAAAGGTCTCCCCGACCTCCCAATGTGACTTAATGTAACCACAGTTTTCTTTCCAGCATTCATCTGTTGACACGTAACACACCTCTGGCACACTGCTTCAGCAACCGCACGAAACAGTGGATTGTACCACGTCTGGCTGAACACTCGCACCATCGCATCCCTTCCAAGATGCACAGCACCATGAATTTGCCTCGCCATCGGGCTCAGTAGGTCATCTGGTAACACTGCTCGACCATCACTTGAAACCCAAATGTCAATTTCCCCTTTCTCACATCCTGATTTGATCCACATCTCCTCTTCCTGCTCTGAAATCTCTCCCTGCAGGCGCTTGAGTTCTTCCCAAGTGTCTGCCATGGCTAGCATCATGCTGAGCTCGGTTCTTTCTTGGCTCTCTCCTGTGTAATCTCCTGTAAAAATACATCCTTGTTCAGCGCAGAAACGTGCAACTTCATCAGCGTACTTATTACCAAGAGAAACAAAGTCCGTTCCCCTCCCGTGAGCTGCACACTTCACTACAGCAATTTCCTTTGGACACTGTAAAGCTTCCAATAGTTGTCTCACATATTCTCAATTTCTAATGGGTGAACCAGACGATGTCATGTAACCCCTCTGAGACCATAGCTGTCCGAAATCATGAACCACACCGAACCCATACTGGCTGTCGGTGTATATGGTGATTCGGATCTGATCAGCTGCCAAACAGGCACAAGTCAGGGCAATGATTTCGGCCACTTGTGCACTCCTTCTAAGGAAGCAGCTTCAACCACTCCAGTAATGGTACATACAGCAAACGCTGCTCTCAAATGACCCACATTGTATCTTAAGCATGAACCATCAACAAAGAAAATTTCATCAGGGTCAGGCAGAGGTTCATCAACAATGTCAGGTCTCGGTTTGGTGCAAAGTTCAGTCACATCAAGACAGTCATGGTCTTCACAATCTTCATCGTCTGCATTTGGCAAAGGCATCAGTGTAGCCGGATTTAAAACAGAACACCTTTTCAGAGTCACATTCTCCGCTGCAAGTATGACTTGCTCGTAGCGTGTGAGTCTATTGTTTGTCAGGTGCTGTGTTTTAGTCCTCGTCATCAACAGTTCAACAGAGTGCGGAACATGGACTATCAACGGGTGACCCATGACAATGCTTTCACATCTTTCAATGCTGACACTGGTTGCAGCAACGGATTTGAGACATCCGGGCAACGCTGAAGCTACTGGATCTAAAGTAGCTGAGAAATAGGCAACTGGTCTACGGACACCTCCATGGCTCTGAGCCAGAACTGACAATGCACAACCTTCTCGCTCACAACAGAACAATGAAAAGGGCTTGTTGTAGTCAGGCATCCCCAGAGCCGGAGCTCGGCACAGACCCTCCCTCAGCTCCAGAAACGCTACCAAGCAGTCGAGGTCCCATGGTACCGGATCACTCAGATCCTTGTGCGTCAGCCTCTGCAAAGGCTTCGCCTTCAGCGAGAAATTGGAAATCCATTGGTGACAGTAACCAACCATTCCCAAGAACATTCGGACTTCCTTCTGGGTGGTAGGCACGGTCATATTCATGATCGCCTCAATTCGATCTGGTGACACCTTTCTCTTGCCTGTCTCAATTTGATGACCCAAGTACTGAACCTCACTCAGTCAGTACTGCAACTTATTTGGAGACCCCTTGTGTCCATTCTCTGCCAAATGATTCAGTAAGGCAATCGTGTCGACCCTGCAAGCATCCTCCGTTTCTGATACAATAAGGAGGTCGTCGATGTACTGCACGAGAACTGAGTTCTGCGGCAATACAAGACTCTCAAGGTTCTTTTTCAAGATCTGATTAAAGATCAACGGACTCTCACTATACCCTTGAGGGATACGACACCACGTTAACACATGGTCTTCCAGCCGGAAAGCAAATAAATATTGGCTCTCCTCGTGGAGGGGTATCGAAAAGAATGCTTGACGCAAGTCAATCACAGTAAACCATTCAGCCTCGCATGGAACCTGGAACAGTATCACTGATGGATTCGGTACCACTGGACAACATGGAACAACAATCGTGTTGACCTTTCGCAGGTCCTGCACGATTCTGAATTTCCCGCTTGGTTTCTGCAATCCCATAATGGGTGAGTTGCATGGACTACCCATTATCACCTTCAGGATCTCCTGCTTAATCATTGACTCGATTACAGGTTTGATCCCTGCGATCATCTCTGGGGACAGATTGTACTGGGGCGTTCTCAGGAACTCGACATTCTGCTTAACCTGGATCTTAACTGGTTCTACACCCTTAATTAATCCAATCTCTTCTCCCGTGAAATCCCACACATCCAATGAAATGGAATCTCGTAAGTCAAGCGGAAGCTCTTCCACTGTCAACACAAGATACATCTCTATGCACAAATGCTGATTTGCAACCTTAAAGGTGGCATGATCGTCCCTTGTCTGTTCATCCACTTCCTTGGGCGTGCAATAGATGGTACAATTCAACTTGCACAAAAGATCTCGTCCTAACAAACAGACCGGACTTGAGTCGCACACCACGAACTGATGTGGATCTTGGAAAGTTCCTATTCTCA
This sequence comes from Calotriton arnoldi, assembly GCA_963921515.1. Taxonomy (NCBI): domain Eukaryota; kingdom Metazoa; phylum Chordata; class Amphibia; order Caudata; family Salamandridae; genus Calotriton; species Calotriton arnoldi. The sequence goes on from CAWUFW010000927.1 coordinate 2,902,651, forward strand.
CAGGAATCGGCTCAGTCAATGCACTTGTCATCTTCTTATTCGCCACTCCTACAACTTGGATTGATTGTCCCGAGAGGGGTAGGTTGGGAACTACTGCAGATCTCACAGTAGAACGGGTAGCACCAGTATCAACCAAAAAGGTGGTAGGATGACCGTCAACATCTGCCTCTACAAACGGTCCCCTCTGGTCTACCTCTAAGACTGCCTCAAGAGTGCAGTCTTCCTCCCCCCTCAGGCACCGTCATTTCAACGGGTCTGAGCTGTATTCATCATAGTCCTCAAAAAGTGGCATCTGCTGGTACATTCAGGTTCCCTGCGGAATCCTCTGAGGTTGCGGAACTTGCACCTGCGGGCCTAATGTCCCCCCTTGCATGGATCTGGGTCTCGTTACCGTATTGACGACCTCAGGTACCTGCACTATCTCTGCCTCTTGTTGCACCTGGTTTGCTGGGTTAGATCTACACTCGCGCTTCCAATGCCAGATCTTGTGACAAAGGTGACATGCAGTGGTCTTTTTCAGTGTTGCCACATCCATCCCTGTCTTGGGGTCTACAGGTTTCCCTTTCCCTTGACCCTGCACATTCTGTGTCCCTCCTTGATTGTTTCCCTGTCGAATCCCTAGCGTCCCTCCAGTCGACTGTGCCTGATGTTCCCTGTCAGCGGTTTGCATTTGGACTAGCATCAGCTTATCCTTGAGCTTCCTATGTTTTGAATCCACTTCATCACTGCAATACCTGGCATACTGCAGTATCTCATCCACTGACTTGTTCTGCCAGCAGATCAAATGCTGCTGAATCATGAAGCTGATTTCTGGTCTCAGACCCAAGACGAACTTGGACACAAACTGTCCCATGTCTTTGGGGTCTAGGGTGTCTAACCCACTGTACTGCTTAAAGGCTTGTAGGAGCCTCTCATAGTATTCATGTACAGATTCCTTCGGTTCCTGAACAGTTCGATCTATCTTGACCACATCAATATCTTGTGGCAAGATCTTAGATTTCAGCCATGTAATTACCTGCTCGAACTTTTTCATAACAATTGGTTATGGACCATTGGTAACAGAATCCTTGTCTGGTTCAGAAGTCGGCCAATCAACGGCAACCTTACAAGCTGCCCACAAATCACTTGGTACTATGATGTCAAACAACGTGTTCAAATCAACCCACAATACTTTCGAGATTTTGAAAAAACGATCTACCTGCTTGTACCATTCGACAGGCTTCTCCCTCAGCCGGGGAAACTCATTCATAAATGCCGCCAAATCACCTCTACTCCAAGGCACATGCACATATCCTCTATTCTGTACCTCTCGCAAGGGATAATTTTCCACTCCTATCATTCCCCCTCCTGGAAGTGGTGTCTCTCCTACACTCTTTTTGGTACTCTTCTTCTTGGACCATCTTTCCTCCCACTTATCAAGCATGCTCCATGCACGTAACCCTATGATCAATTCTCGAATGTGAGCCTTCAACCCTATGACTCTCTTCTCTTCCAATTCCTGATCACTGTACTGGAGTCTATGACTTCCCTGTAACATTTTTGTTTTGGACAGATCCACCTCATACCTTTTTGCCAACTCTGTCAATTTCTCGTGTGCTGACCTTGCCTTGCGAGTTACATCCTTTGCTACAAACAGTAACTCATCTGGCTCATAAAGCTCCACTCTTTCCAAAGGCAAGTTCCCACTAATAATCTCATCCACTTCAGCCTTCAACCTCACCACATCCAACATCTTTGCTCTTATAGCAACCTTTAGGGTCCTTCTACTAGACGCACCACTCGGTTCTTCATTCTCGCTACTCTGATCCCCACATTGATTCCCTTCCTTTATATTCCTAAGGACTGGTCGGCTTCCTGAATTTCCACAATCCTAATCTCCTGCCATCCTATCACTCTGGTTTCTCACTGGTGGTTCCACATTCTTAAATCAGATTTTGAATCGGCCAGAGACCTCGGCCTCACCGTCCTTACTTCCACCGGTCCTCTAGAGGAGTCTGCAGTGGCTGGCAATGGAGTACTCGATTCTATGGGTCTTGGAAGGTGAGCTGTCCCACTCACTGTGTCATTCCCTCCAGAACTAGTCCCTTCTCTTCCTGCTGTCTGCGTTAGACTTCCCTCGCTTACTTGATCTGGGTCATATACGGACACTATGGGGCCAATGGTAACCGGCACTGTAAGAGCATCCGGTAACCTTGCAACGCCTGTAACTCCATTAGTTTCGGAACCTGCTGGTGTCTGCGTCCTCATCCCTTCTGTTCCTGTTGAGATTCTCCCTACTACTCTCGCTCTAGGTTGAGTCTGCGAATCTCCAGTCGCCTCGGCTGGAGCTGATTTTCCCTCTTCCGAATCTGGGTTATATGGAGGTGGTCTTTCTGATAATAACCTATCTAACAGGCTGTCATCAGTATCACTATCGTCTTCCTCGCCCCACTTCTTCTGGGCCTCTCCTACTTTTATCATCAACGGTAATAGCCTATCCCCCTCAATAGTTTCCACCCTCCATCTTTTCTCCAGTGTGTCCCATCTCGCATCTTGAAACGCCCTAATTGACTTTTTCACCCTTTCCTGGCTTCGTTCTCTTTTCCTGTCATGTGCTGCTCTCATCCATGCATGTAGCGCCTCGAACTGCGTCGGTCTAGGTAGAGGTCGCAATGAAGACATCACCGATTTCAACTGATACAACAATTCCAACCTGAAAGTACCATACCGCGGGAAAGCCAATTCTCCCTCTTTTTCAGTCATTTTATACCAATTTTCAAGCCAAATTATAGTATGTAATCCCACATTCTTAGCCATGTAATGGGCTGGGGTATCCTCGGGCGGGGCTTCTTCTCCTCCCCGAGTAACCACCCTTCTATCTCCTCTACACATATCTTGTAAAACTTTAAAACATTTCATGATGAAATCACTTTCTTTTACACGCAGTGTTTCGTTTTACTTCCTGATGTTAATCCACCAATCCCAGCGCATCTTCACACCAACCGGCCTATCGCAGCGCGACACCTCCTGACGTCACTCTTCCTCCGCATACAGCAGTTCCCCTCCTTTTCAATGAATCTCTCACACTCTCACGCATCTCTTTCACACTCCGAAATAACTGTTTGTCCACCAAACGACCGAATAGTCACTTCTCTGACTGTCTGTCCACCAAACGACCGGACAGTCTCACGTAATTGTCGACATCAACTCTGGCAACCATCTGTCCATGAAACGACCGGACAATTGCCTCTGACTATCTGCCCACGTACGGCCGGACAGTCATGTACTTAATCGATAGGATCCACTCGCTCAATGATCCACATACAGAAACCCACGACCTGCGTCGATTACTCACGCACTCACACACACGTTTCCCTATCACCGGTGGGTCAGTCAACGACGTCTCATGACTCCCACAATCTCTGGTCAGACAATTTCAACTCTGGGTGTCTTCTACACCACAATCTCTTATCTCGGGATATCAAAAATCAAATCTCATGGACCGCGCACGCTCACAGTCCGAAACCACAATATCTCGACTCTCACTCCAACTCCGCAAGACATCACACAATCAAAATAACACCGCAATCTAACAGACACACATCCCTATTCATACTTACTCTCCCATGAACTGCTGCTTCTGCCGCACCGTCATTCTCCGCCGATTTCCATTGTACACCGTCGTCCTCCGCTCACGATCCGCCGGATCACCATTACTCGGGCTCTATGGGGCTCAATGACTATCCTACTCTGCTTCTCCCCTTACTACAGAGGTAACCATCCTACTCTGCTACCAACTGATAACGCCGGATTCTTATCTTTTCGTAAATCTATCTAAGAATCCTAGGTCGACTGGACCTTTGTTACCTGCTGAAAAGTGTAAAGGGGAGAAACCAATACATTCACAATCACCATGAAACTAGTCAATTTAGTCGTGGAAAGGATCACTGACTCCAAATTCAAATTTTAGGGGTTTATTACAAAGCCAAAAATAGCTGAACATACAAGCACCTCATGACGAGGTTAAAGAAATATATGGGCACTAATACAAAATTTATCCTACGCACCAACCTAATTCGGTGAAGCATAAAAAGAATAATTATCTCTAAAGATATTAAACAAACAATGACTGCTCCAACATCTAAGTTAGTCTTCATTAGTTCCTGTGGAAAAATTCATTAATCTGTCCCTACACTATTTCTACAGTGGCATCCCTACTTAGCATTTCCCAGGCAAGATCAAGAAAGGGTGTCAGCTCGTGAAGACTTCCTAAGAAGCGCACTCATGTTGTAAGGGTCAGTAGCCAAAGCTACTCAGTTCTAAACCTTCATTCTAAAAATCGATCTCTTCCCTCTTTCAACTCTCTGCTCTCTGCCCTCTGACTTCTTCTGACTTCTGACCTCCTCCCTTGGGGCACTGTCCCTAATACAAAATCCAATTCTCGTAAAACACACCTCTGACACGCCTCTTCTGGCCAGGCACCTTTCGTAGGTAACTTTCCATTAAAACCTGTACTTCTTCTACCGACGGTTGGGATGTCCTTGGGTCCCAGGCTTCTTCCAATTATCGGAATTCCAGGATACACTGTTTCAACTCTCCTCCATACCTAACTCCTAAAACAAAGGGCGTCAGTCTAACTAACGAAGACTATGTCCTTGCACCTGCAACAGAAGCATGAGAATAAAATAACCTTGCACGCACACAATTTCACTGACTACCTCTAAATGAGAGCTCGACCAGGGGAATACATTTCAGGCCTACAAATTCAGCTAACATAAGAAATACGAATAGGCCTTTCATAGCAAAACGTAAATGAGACCTTTCACATCAAGAATTACCTTTACTAAACGTTACATTACAAACACTATAATGCATCACAATTTCAACACAATAAATCATTTCTACATATGCGACTTTAATATGAAACACATTTAAATCTACTGCATTACATTATACGTAAACTACTTCACTAACACATTTACACTCTTCGTTATTACTCCACGTCTTCTAAAATCACTCTTTAATATGACACTTATATATATGAATATATGTGCGGGTGCAGACTATCCATGAGTATGATGCACCCCTACAATTTTCAGAAAATCATGACGCTCTATCAGCAGCATGGAGGGAGCAGGTGGAGGGAAAGCAGATGACAGAGAGAGAGCAAAGTGAAGCACTGGGGGGAGCAGACGTGCGAAAGAGAACAACGTGGAGCAGTCACGGTAGAAGCACACAGGTGAGAAAGCAACCAGGGGGAAATTATACGAGAGCGAGCACAGCAAGGAGGGGGTTTGGGAGAAGCACATGGGCGACAGAGAGCAACACGGAGTGCAGGGGGAGAGAGGTACACAGGGGAGACAGCCAATCCAAAGAGTTGGTAAAGAGGCTATGCTTCATGAGAGAGACAAACACAAGATTGACAAACTAGGACATGGATAAGATGCAAATAAGAGTGACAGGTAAGCAATGAGCGGGCTACCAGCCTCTGGATGTTCTTGGTAAGCCCACAATACGCCTTGTAATAGATAAGACCTAAAAGAGGGCCGCGTGAGGGCTACAGAGGAGTTGGGAGGAAGCCACAGGGAGTGTAGTGGGTAGGGCGCAAGAGAGCAATAGAGGCTTTTGAGGCTGGGCCTAGAGAGGCCAAACACATTTTTTTAAAAGCCTGGGAGAGGCGGAGTAATCAATGGACGAGTTTGTGGGAGGGACGAAGGAGGAACACAGAGCATGTGCAGGTGGTGGGTGTTCGGAGGAGGGGAGTAGCACACGAGAGAGTGGAAACAGAACACAATGTAAGTAAATAGTAGCATAAAATGTCAAGAAAAGAGAGCTTACAAGTTGAATCATAATAGACTTATAACGAGAAAAACAATTGAGCAGGAAATAATGCTGGCAGAGGAAAAGAAAAAGTATAAATTCAAGTAATTTAGACCAGGCAGAAGCACAGGAGACTAGTGTAGTCTAATAACGAATCAGCCTTTGTTGGGGTACACCTATTTAAAGAAATATATTTCAAAAACGGCCTTCAGTATGCTGATCACTTTTAAACGTCCTTTCAAAAACACACACCCCGCTCAAATTAATCTCATATCTCCCTATATTAATTCACCACTAATCTTCTTTGGGTTCCGGAGTAGCATGCTACTCGCAGAAAAAGCGCTTCAACACCTCGACAAGGATCGTAAGTGCTATATAAATGCAATTACCATTACAATAAAGGAATCCACTGTGAAGAAATTGTTTCATTGGATGAAAGGATGTTGCCACTGCAGGCACATGTCTGGGTGTGTCAAGCTACAGGGTCAGCCCTGGATAAGGCACACAAAAGGTTAAGTAGTTAGATGGAGCCTGCGTGACAAAACAGTGTGGCAAAGGCTTAAGAAACCCACTGAACTCTATGTGAATAACATGATTGCTCAAAAGATTGTACACCGGAAGCCAGCAGGGATAAGGGGCTAGTTAATCGCATATCAGTCCAACACTGAGACTGTTTCCTGGAAGGTCACAACAGTGTATTTATGAAGATAGAAAAAAACTTTAATAGGAGTCTGAGATGTTGATTTTTTCCCACCTCAAAAAGAAAAAGATATATTTCTATAGACCGTTGCATCATCCTGGGCAGGTGTGTGAAAAGCAGCGAGTCTCCTGAGACTCCCAATGCTGCCCGGCGCAAGGTCACCTTTAATCCACTTTGGATTCGCTGTCTAAAATAACGAGGCAGGCGCTGGAAGCTGGAAGGCAAGAAAAAGGTTTATTACTCTTAGAGGAGACCACGTCAACTGCTGACACCAGGATGTCTTCAGGGAGGTGTTCTACTGGCAATGCTTTTGGCTCTTCCTTTTATACAGTTTTACACAATGTATTTGTTTCTTTTATCATGGTTACAAGCTTGGAGTCTCCGCCCGGGCAGGTTGTCACACAAGCCGACATTGTTTTATCAACATGGTTACACAAGCCCAACATTAACTCTCCTCCCACCCAGGTCAAAAACAGACAATTTAATTGCAGCTGGACCTTGCTTCAGGGTCTAAAAGCGAGTGAGACCGGCCAGATCTAAGAGTCCGTTCTGTTGATAAGAACAGGTCCCATTGTTGGCAAAAAACCAGTCTTGCTGTGTGTAGTGCAATAAACCATGTTTGCAAGAGTCTGTTTGGTATTTGTAACCCGTTTGTGCAGGGATGAGAGGAAAGACGAGTTTGAGGCAGCAGGTGATGTTGATGTTTGTCGTGGAAATAGTTTATAGCCCCCAGCACACATATCAGGTTTGGTCAGAGAGTCAGAAGGCTGCTAGAGGACAGGGTGAAATGAAGGTGACCAACAGAGTACAAAATGGCTGTGGTAAATCAGAATGACTGTAGTTTATGTGCACGTAGGAACTTTCATCAGACAAGATGGCGCAGAATGTTCATGATTGTGTTTTGTTCTTAACAGTCGCCCCTTTGAACATAACTAGCCATCTTGTCAGTCTATTTCGATCTCCATAATGTCCTGTATTTCTTGTTCATACATTACTCTCATTTTTGTTAACTGAGTGTCCATAGTCTTAGGGCGCAAGGCACTTATGCAAAGAGAACACAAAGGTGGTATACAGTGTACACCCAAACAGCAACCACATATTGCCAATACTGGGACCAAGAGAAACATTGATATTTTCCAACCCCAGTCCTTCAAGATGCCCCAAAGCCAACTTCCAATTGTCCAAGTCTCTGATCCTTGATGAATTTCTGAAGATAGTCTATGGAGATGTTCGATTGCTTCATAGACAGAAGGTGAATTATCAGGCTGCGTCGAGGAACTGTGATGAGACAGAGTCTGTTTGATCAATGTCTTTAGAACGCTTTTCTCGATGATGCTCTGCAGGGGCTGTGTAGGTTGATGCCAGAACAAAGGCGATGTAGCACGTGCCCCCCCCAGTTTTTTTTTTGGGAGCCAGGTGTAGGCTTTGGTTCCACAGACAAAGTACATATTGGGTGATGCAACAAATGCTGGAGGGTTGGCAGTGTTCAAAGTCCTTACAATGTTACAAGTGCTGTGACCCACATTCTTAGTCCCACGGCCTTCAATGCATACAAGGCCAGAGACGTTCACCACAGATAGGGCCACAGTCAGTGTTGCAGCAGTTCTTTTTCTTCAGGTAGGAAAATGTGGCTCTGACAGGATTATTGAACACTTGTATTTCCACTCGTTCTTTGGAGGGGACATTCATTGGGAATGTCATATTGGAGGTGTGAGGGCAAAAGGGAGCTGCTGTTCTTCCTGTTTGGTTTAGCCAGAACTCGTTGTAGAACTGAGCGATTGTCCCATCGGAAGAGGCATTGTCTTTGTAACTTTCTTGTAGGAGCATCATCCAGGCAAGGCAAGATCCATGAACAGAAAAGGGTGAAGGGATGAAAGGGATGGAATGTTCAGTGGCATGTGGTAGCAGCCCACAGACCCAACAGTTAGTGGCATTGGTGGCAAGATTGTGCTGGTGCAGCATCTGTACGAAAGAATTATTCCAGAATTCTTTGCGTCGTTCTCGGAGATGTGGCGGTAGTGATACCAGGTAGTGTTCTTTCTTTGTGATTGGTTGCATGGTTGGTGACAATGTTCTGTATGCAGGTGCATTCTCTTCAATGATCCAGAGTGTGACCATTAGCAGGAGGCAGGTGAGAAATGCAGCTACAAGTGCAATTGTCTTTGTACTGTGCAGTTCAAAAGTCTTGGTGTCTTTGCGGTGGCTTTGCAGGTGTTCCGTTTCTTCCATCATCTTCGAGGAGCTCACCAACTGTTAGGACCACAGACTTTTGTCTGGTGTTTTTCCTGGTAGCATCGTTTGGCTGTGCTACCGATCTGAGACTCTGACTCAGTTAGTGGCCTGGTTGTTGGAGCTCCCCCTTTTCGTCGATCTTAGGTTGTACCCTTCCTTGGATGGCACCGTGGGGTCGGGAAATTCAGACAGTTGGAGGGTGTCTTCTTGTGGGTAGCAACTCAGAGCTGGTCGGTTTTTTGCGAGTACTTCCTCTTGCACCTCCACCTCTTCACAGGTTGCCAGCGTTGGAGGGACGTTCTTGCAGTGGTGGGCGTGCAGCCAATTTCTTTTTTCTTCCACTCGGAGGGCAGTTCGAGTGGTGATCAAGACTTGCCAGGGGCCCGTCCACCTGGGCTCCAGATTCTTCGTTCTTTGGAAGTTGCGAACTAGGATGAAGTCCCCAGGCTTTATCACATGTCCTGGGCCCCTGGATATGTCAGGCAAGGCTTGCTGCACCTGTTGGTGGATAATTGTTAGCTCGTTTGTCAATTTATGCAGATAGTCTGACATTAATATGTTCGGGACATCGTTAATGGAGGTGGGTCTTGGTGCCGCCCAAATGTTCATAGGCCTGCCGAAGACCACTTCATACGGGGTCAGTCTGTGTTTGGTCGGGGTGGAGCGCATTGATAGCAATGCCAATGGAAGGGCGTCGGGCCATTTCAACCCGGTTGTGGCAACTATTTTGGCTAGCTTTAGTTTCAATGTTGCATTGTGTCTCTCTACCAGGCCCGCTGATTGGGGGTGGAAGACGGCATGGAATTTTTGTTTTACCCCCAACCCTTTCAGTATGTTCTGTATCACTTCGGCTACGAAGTGTGGGCTGTTGTTGCTCCATAAAATTCTGCGAAGGCCGTACCGGGGGAAGAATTCTTTCAACAATACTTTTGCAGTGGCTATGGCAGTATTGTCGCAGGTGGGATATGCCTCCACCCATTTGCTAAAAGCGCACACAACCACCAGGACATATTTTAGACTATGGCATCTCTCTAGTTGGATGTAATCCATTTGAAGGACTTCAAAGGGGTGATCAGGGACTCCAAACCCTCCCCGTGGTACTACTGTCCCTTTCCCTGGGTTGTGTTGTAGGCATACTATACATTGTTGTACTAGGCGCTTTGCAGATTCTGTTATCTTGACATTATGCCATACTCTTGTGATTAGTTCAATCATGGGGGTGGAGCCTATGTGTGCTGGTAAATGTGCCATGGTCAATATGGGGATGAGGTAGGCATTGGGTAACAGCCATTTATTTCCGTCTTTAGTTCTCCAGCAATCTTCCTCGTCTTTTAGTCCCACCTTTTCCCACTCGGTCAATTCGTCTTGTGTGCCTGTAGTCTGTATGTCCCTTACAGTGGTCCTAGCATCAGTCCATTGTTCAGCTTGTGACCTGGTCACATACATTCATGTCATGGTTCTGTCTTCTGCCGTGGCTCGGGCAGTAACGTCTGCTAGCGCATTTCCCTGTCCAATGAGATCTGTCACTTTCCTATGTGCTTGGCATTTTATCACTGCTAGCTTTTTGGGGAGGAGGACTGCTTCCGTCAAGGCGGAGACTAAATCTCCATGCAGGATGGGTGTACCGTGTGAAGTCAGGAACCCTTTCTTTCCATAGAATCCCGAAATGGTGAACCACCCTGAAGGCATATTGGCTGTCGGTGTATATGTTAACTGTCGTGTCAGTCGCTAAGATCGGTCGGGACAAAGGGTTGGTGGAGGGTGTACCGTCAAATCCTATTGAGGTCACATGTGAGCCTGACAAGGGTGCCCTTGAAATCAGTCGTTTGGATAGTGCACTACGTGTTGCTCCCGTGTCTACCAGAAATGGCGACTTTGTGCCCAGGACCTCAGCGGTAACATAAGGGCCTTGCTGATCAACATAGAGCTCGACTGGATCCCTCCCTTGCCCCTGGCTGTCCTATGCAAAGTCGTACGTATTGTCATAATCTGTCTGTTGGTACTGATTCTGTTTGGGATGGTCAAATGTGTTCACTCTTCCTGGCCTTTCCTCGCTTGCTTCACTCGTGTACCCTCTCCCACGTCCTCTTCCTCTCTGTCCATTTGCTATTTCCCTCGCCCCTCTGCCCCTACCAGCTCCTAACAAAGCCGGGCATTGGGTTTTCCAGTGTCCATATTCTTTGCAAAATGCACATTGATCCTGTCCTAGGTCTTGGCGTCCTACATATGATGTCGATGAATTGTTACTAGGTGGCTGTACTCTAGGGGTATTCTGCTGGTATCCTCCCCCATATTGCTCCCTTCCTGTATTCGCCCCCTGGAGTTGTGCTACCATTACCCTTTCCTTCAAGTCCTTCTTTTTCCTTTCTGTAGCCCTGTCATTTTCGTTTTTCTGATGCTCATAGTACTGGGCCATTTGGAGAATGGCCGCCGGTTTAGATGCTGCCCAACTACTTTCGCTGGCTTGTAATTTCTGGGATACATCTGGCAGTAGTCCTTTGACATAGTTCTGCACAAATAAGTGGTGTCCGGTTGCGGTGGACATGTCTTGTCCACTGTAATCGGAGAACACCGTTTCAAATCTGGAGAAATACTCTGAGACATCCTCTTGTGGTTTCTGGCGGCACGCGGTTACTATGGACCAGTCTATCTTTTTCTCTGGGATCAGTGTTTTCACTTTCTGCACTATTTTGTCAGGGAGGTCCAATATTGCTTTAACCGGTTTTTGACCAGGGTTCCGCTGTTTATCTAGTGTGTTAAGTTGTTCCCAGGTATGGCCAAGCAGTTCGGTATGGTCTATTTTCCTAATCTGTTTCCACACATCTGCTGGCAAACATAACCCGAAGAACAAGTCTATGTCGGCAAGTGTCATTATTGTTGACCCCAGAGCGGTACCTAGCTCGGTGTAAAAGGCGGTGGGTTCTTTCGTACATCCGGTAGAGATTTACGGAACGTCAAAATGTCCTGTCTGTCCCATGGTTGATACACCCAATTGTAGACCACCCTTCCTCTAGCGTCTTGATGGTTTATATCGTCATTAGTCCCTTGTCCTCTAGGAGGTACCCAGTAAGGGGCAGCTTCTTTTATTGGCATCATGCTATCTGTTTTTTTTTTTTCACTGGGGGTCCTGCTACCTTAGTTGTCCTGTCCCTATCTATCTGTCCTTCTTCTATGAGGTGACGCAATACTTCTAGTGTGGATGAAAATAGTTCTGCAACATCGTTGTCGTCTTCATCTCCGATGTCTACCTTCCTGTAGAGAGCCACTAATCGCTCGGGCCCTACGTCTTGGTACTTCTCTTCATATGCAGTAAGGGTGTGGTAACAGAGACGTACAATAAAGTATCGTTTGCGGTTTTCAACATAGGAGTCGCATATATCAGTTACGTATTCTTCTGTTTCTTTCCTATCTATGAGGGTTTTAACTATTTTATCAGTGCCTGCTCGCTCATTTTTACTTAATCGCGGGACCCTGGGCGCTCCTATTTCCTTGGTTCCTACCTCTACTATTGCCTCCTTTGATAAGGCATTTGGTGTGGGTGGCTCGGTGGGAGCAGAGGCGGTGGAGACTGAGGCGATGGTGCCATCTCCAGCTATACTTTGGGGGTCCTGGTGTTGTACTACGGGATGAGTAGGGGCATAAGGGGGTGGCATGTATATCATTGGGGGACCTAACAATAAATCATCATCTACCCCCTGTTTTGCTGGTAACTCGGGGTAAAGAGTTAAGGGCGTTCTAACAGGGCATTGACCTGATATTTTTGATTCCTGTTCTTTTTTATCGATTTCCTTTTCTTTTAGTTCTTCTTCTAACTTTTTACAGGCTTGGTAAGCTGATTTTCGCGTTTCTTTATCTTGTCTAGCTTCGTCTCTTTTCTTTCGTTGAGCTGCCTCTTTTCGCCATAAACCAAAACTATCAAACATGGCTGGTCTAGCTTTCTTTTTGTGGAGAGCTAATTCTAACGTTTCTATTTTAGCGGGATCGAAAGATCCCGTCAGTGGCCACTGATTTACCCGGTCCTTCCTAGTGTATTTATGCCATAGTTTGCTATAAGCTACGCTGGCTAATCCATACTTTACGTACATGTCCTTGTTAGGGGTGCCTTCCGGCGGTGCCGGCTGACTGACCTCTAACAAACGGTCTGGTCCAAAACAATTACAATCAAACAATCTAGAGAAAACAGGCATGACGTATTTATCGGTCAAAATGAATATCTCAATCAATCAATTTAGACAAAAAGTCTGCACTACCTGTCCTTCGTTGCCTGCAAAGAGAGAATATTCCTATTCTACGTTGTTTGCAAGCAGGGAATGTCTCAAATAACTCGATATCAAAAAAGGAATACTAGTATTTCAATCAAACTATTCAATCAATCAATTTAAGTCGTTTTTTCACGACCTTACCCGGACCGTATGGACAGTTCTTAGTCTTCCCCTTCCAGCGCCTGGTTGTCCTCTTACTCCAACAATCAATGCGGCGTTCCTGTAAGGCCCCATTCAGGACCGCAGGTCACTCGAGAGAGGTCCGTTCGGAACCGGTGAAGTTCAGTCGATTGGCAGCCAGACGAGGGTCTCTTTCAGGCAGGTGCACTCCAATCATTTAGTTGTTCACTCCGTCGTTAGGACCTCTCTACTGGACCCACGTGTCTCTGATGGGCCCCCCGTTGGGTCGCCAATTTGTGAAAAGCAGCGAGTCTCCTGAGACCCCCAATGCTGCCCGGCGCAAGGTCACCTTTAATCCACTTTGGATTCGCTATCTAAAATAACGAGGCAGGCGCTGGAAGCTGGAAGGCAAGAAAAAGGTTTATTACTCTTAGAGGAGACCACGTCAACTGCTGACACCAGGATGTCTTCAGGGAGGTGTTCTACTGGCAATGCTTTTGGCTCTTCCTTTTATACAGTTTTACACAATGTAATTGAGCAGGAAATAATGCTGGCAGAGGAAAAGAAAAAGTATAAATTCAAGTAATTTAGACCAGGCAGAAGCACAGGAGACTAGTGTAGTCTAATAACGAATCAGCCTTTGTTGGGGTACACCTATTTAAAGAAATATATTTCAAAAACGGCCTTCAGTATGCTGATCACTTTTAAACGTCCTTTCAAAAACACACACCCCGCTCAAATTAATCTCATATCTCCCTATATTAATTCACCACTAATCTTCTTTGGGTTCCGGAGTAGCATGCTACTCGCAGAAAAAGCGCTTCAACACCTCGACAAGGATTGTAAGTGCTATATAAATGCAATTACCATTACAATAAAGGAATCCACTGTGAAGAAATTGTTTCATTGGATGAAAGGATGTTGCCACTGCAGGCACATGTCTGGGTGTGTCAAGCTACAGGGTCAGCCCTGGATAAGGCACACAAAAGGTTAAGTAGTTAGATGGAGCCTGCGTGACAAAACAGTGTGGCAAAGGCTTAAGAAACCCACTGAACTCTATGTGAATAACATGATTGCTCAAAAGATTGTACACCGGAAGCCAGCAGGGATAAGGGGCTAGTTAATCGCATATCAGTCCAACACTGAGACTGTTTCCTGGAAGGTCACAACAGTGTATTTATGAAGATAGAAAAAAACTTTAATAGGAGTCTGAGATGTTGATTTTTTCCCACCTCAAAAAGAAAAAGATATATTTCTATAGACCGTTGCATCATCCTGGGCAGGTGTGTGAAAAGCAGCGAGTCTCCTGAGACTCCCAATGCTGCCCGGCGCAAGGTCACCTTTAATCCACTTTGGATTCGCTGTCTAAAATAACGAGGCAGGCGCTGGAAGCTGGAAGGCAAGAAAAAGGTTTATTACTCTTAGAGGAGACCACGTCAACTGCTGACACCAGGATGTCTTCAGGGAGGTGTTCTACTGGCAATGCTTTTGGCTCTTCCTTTTATACAGTTTTACACAATGTATTTGTTTCTTTTATCATGGTTACAAGCTTGGAGTCTCCGCCCGGGCAGGTTGTCACACAAGCCGACATTGTTTTATCAACATGGTTACACAAGCCCAACATTAACTCTCCTCCCACCCAGGTCAAAAACAGACAATTTAATTGCAGCTGGACCTTGCTTCAGGGTCTAAAAACGAGTGAGACCGGCCAGATCTAAGAGTCCGTTCTGTTGATAAGAACAGGTCCCATTGTTGGCAAAAACCAGTCTTGCTGTGTGTAGTGCAATAAACCATGTTTGCAAGAGTCTGTTTGGTATTTGTAACCCGTTTGTGCAGGGATGAGAGGAAAGACGAGTTTGAGGCAGCAGGTGATGTTGATGTTTGTCGTGGAAATAGTTTATAGCCCCCAGCACACATATCAGGTTTGGTCAGAGAGTCAGAAGGCTGCTAGAGGACAGGGTGAAATGAAGGTGACCAACAGAGTACAAAATGGCTGTGGTAAATCAGAATGACTGTAGTTTATGTGCACGTAGGAACTTTCATCAGACAAGATGGCGCAGAATGTTCATGATTGTGTTTTGTTCTTAACAGGTGGTGAACTAATGTTAGTCAAACGAACATAGTTCTCTCATTATACAAATCTATAGGGAGAAGACGCATTTTGTAAATGTGAACCACAAAACTGAATGATGTGTTAAACTAAAAGAAAAAGCAAAATATATGAATGTGCATGCCAGTCTGGTTCTAGTGCTGCTCACGTATGCCAGGGTGCTGCTCAGTGTGCCAGCCTGTCGGTTCCGAGATTGCCAAGTTAGTTTCTTCGTTGTTTTGCCAGTTGCACTTTACCTCACTTAAGCATGCATTGTTTTGCACATTTACTGGGTGTTTCCATATTGCCATGCCACCTTCACGATGCTTCAGTTAAGCATGCATTGCCAAGCCACCAAATGTCTGGTGTTTGCTATTATATGCCCAGCTACTTGCATGTTAGACATTGCCATCACATGCCCACATAAATACTCCCCCCTCATAAGCCAACGTCCCCTCCTTTTCGGCCATTGCCATTGTGTGGCAGGTAGTTCTGTGGCAGGTATTCTCATTACATGTTTTCGGATGCCACCGCCCTCCACCGATGGCACGTTCTCCTGAGTAGACAGAGAAGCACCTTAACTATGCGTGCCACATATTTTGTGGCTGATGCCACACTTCATAAAGCAGGGGGCATCAGCATCGCTAGAGCTGTCCATGATGGTGCTGTGACAACCGCCCTTGCCAAGGCACTGGTTTGAACACCCAGCATGAGAGCCTCTTTGCTTCTCTCATGCATCTGTCAATTATTCACTGGTAAGTCTAGCCCTGTGCACCAACCTCGCTGGTATCCAGCACTCTAAAGGGCATATCACATGCCAAAATTAAATGTAGCTCTCACACTTGTTCCAAGTGATGCTTTTCGATATGCTGCTGTGCTGGTGGGAATTTGTTCACACTAACATGCCTCTGTTTGTTAGCTGTGGAATGTAGTGGGAATAGAGAGGAATGTCAAGCTACACAAATGTGTGAAAAAACTGAATTGAAAGCCTCTTCGAAAACTTCATGTTTTGGTCTTTCTCAGAGTGGTCTCTGGGATCCAAAGTTTGTCTCCTCTAACTATCAAGATTCTAGCGCTGCGTATTACCCTTGTTGACCAGCATTGGTCCCTTGTTTGCAGATGTGGGTGCATTTTTCGAGCCAGGGACATGGCTGCGCTACAACATGTCATCGGCCTACGAGGAAGCGGCCAGACAATTTGCTAGTATATTGACCCAAACTGCAGCCGAGGATCCCTTTCCGAGATTGAGCTACCCCTACAACCCAAGGGACAACCTCACCATGAACCGCGAGGAGATCGTGTTCAGCTTCAGCACCACGGTGGCACCCGCTGTGCTCATCTATATCAGCACTTTCACCAAAGACTATATTGCCATCATCCTCAGAGAGGACGGTAAGAGGCAATTATCCAAATTCTTGACAAGATGAGGAGGTCAGGATGGAGGAGGGCATACAGAGAGAGGGTGGTCATTGTGTAAGGGTGTATAGATATCTCAAAGAAAATGGAGGAGGGTGCACAGAGAGAGGGCGGTCATTGTGGAAGGGTGTATAGAGATCTCAAAGAAAAGTGGAAATACTGGGTAGAGGGAGAATATATATTGTTTTAGTGGGCTATTGTTTTGAAAGAGCATGACCATACTGGGAGAATGAATTCTCTTTGCAGAAATGTATTGTTTTTCATAAAGAATAGGTATATCAATAGAGTGCATTGTTTTCACAGAAAGGTTCATAGAGAATAGGAACACTGGTGGAATGCTTTGCATTCTTAGGCAGTGGGCATCCTGGGAGAAGGCAATGTTATGGAACAGATGTATTGTTTTCCCCTAGAATGAGCTCAGTGAGAGAACTGCATGTTTTTGAGGCTGTCTGCAGAGTGGAAGAAGGCTTTGCTATTACAGTGGTGCGTGGTCTTAAGGCATGGCTATAACAGAGATGGATTGGTCTCACAGAACATGGTAATATTCAGAGAAGTCATTGATCTCGCAGACTATGGGCATACTGGGAGAAGGTATTGATATTACACAGACGTGTTTTAACAGTGGATGGGCATACTGGGAGAAGGCATTGTTATTACACAGATCATGTATTGTTTTACAGTGAATGTGCATTGGAAGAAGGTATTGTTATTAAAAAGATGTATTTTTAACAGTAAATGGGCATACTGGGAGAAGGTGTTGTTATTACACAGATGTATTTTTTTTTTTACAGTGAATGGACATACTGAGAGAAGGTATTGTTATTACACAGATGTATTTTTTACAGTGAATGGGCATACTGGGAGAAGGTGTTATTACACAGATGTATTTTTTACAGTGAATGGGCATACTGGGAGAAGGTGTTATTACATAGATGTATTTTTTTTACAGTGAATGTGCATAGGGAGAAGGTATTGCTATTACACAGATGTATTTTTAACAGTGAATGGGCATACTGGGAGAAGGTGTTATTACACAGATGTATTTTTTTTTACAGTGAATGGACATGCTGGGAGAAGGTGTTGTTATTGCACAGATGTATTTTTTTTTACAGTGAATGGGCATACTGAGAGAAGGTATTCTTACACAGGTGTATTTTGTACAGTAAATGGGCATACTGGGAGAAGCTGTTATTACACAGATGTATTTTTTTACAATGAATGTGCATACTGGGAGAAGCTGTTATTACACAGATGTATTTTTTTTACAGTGAATGGGCATACCGGTATTATTACACAGATATATGTTTTACAGTGAATGGTCGAAACCATGATCATCACACAGATGTATTGTTTTAAATGTGAACAGGCGTAATTGGGAGATTAGTTAGATTTATTATGGTTACCCTGTATTACTCCTTTATCTAAAACTGTATTTTAATTCTCCTTTCTTCTATATCCTCTTTCCTTTTCTATTTCTTCCTGTCTCTTACTTCTTTTTTCATAATAATATGAGGTTATATTTTATAATACCATAATTTGTTTATAAATATAATAAGTTTCCTTCAATATGAAATGTTATTTAATGCATTTTGATGACAATTCTTCATTTGTACTTTTATATTTGATTGTATAATTCTTTTATTTAACATCAATAAAATCTTATTAAACTGAAAATAAAATTGTGACAGTAAAGTAAATCAAATGAATGTGTGTTTTATATGCTTAGCAATAGGTTGCCAATCTATTTTCTCGTTTTGCCAGGACGCAAAGACCTTTCTGCATTACACCAGTGGCTGAATCATGCAATATTGGTTTTGTCCTGTTATTTGCACCAAAGCATACTTTCTGACAATCAATAGGTTACTCAAAAGTAACTTTGTGAACTGTCTTTATTGCTATTAGATGAGAGGGTTTGACGTTAGGTTCCACGAGGCAGAAAAGGGCAGGGTTTCCAGCATCACACCGGTAATCGTACTGTCCAGAATGTGCATCTTGTATTTACGTCACTCTTATCATCTTTCCAGGTATCTTGGAGCTGCGCTACAACCTGGGCACCTTGAGTCCATACATATTTCCTTTGAGTAAAACAAATCTGACCGACGGAAGGCCGCATCGAGTGAACGTCACGAGGCTCAACAGGATCATCTACTCTCAGGTTGAGCTGGTCAAAATGTAGCAGTTGTGTCCTCTAATGTGTAAACTGTGCTTAAAACCAGGTGGCTGAGGAGGCTTTCAGCCACAAGTGGTTTGGTTCAGTCCCAGGTTATTACGTTCCAAAATACTTTCTCATATTTTAAGATGTGTGCAGTAGAGCAAGTGAGGAATCCGAAATACAAGTTTTGTGGTAGTTACAACATGCCTTGCAATTTTCCCAGGTAAATTTTGGCAGGTGAAAATGCACTGTAAAAAAATGGTACTTGTGGATTTTTGTGCGCAAAAGAGCCAAAACCTGCACGTTATGTCCCATTTTAAAGTGCACAACTTGCAATAGGTGACAATGATCACATCTTATAAATTCCATTCCCTGTGGTATCGGATTTTAAAAGTGCAATAATAATCGCCTTCCAAGTCAAGCCACTCGTGATGAGAGCTTTTGTATCCGAATCCCAAGTGAGGAACGCAACCACCACCCTCCACCCCACCCCCTCTTCTCCTCGCCGCAATTCTTTGCTCAGCAGACTAGAACCTTTTGAGCCATGCCCAAAAGTCCCTCTGCAACTTTGAGCATTCAGTCTGTTGAAGTTGCTTGGACCTCATCATTGGAGTCCACTCCCTACTGACATGCACTCCACTCCCATCTCTCCACCTTCAAAACTGCTCTAAATATACTTCCTGAAACTAGAGGGAAAGGGTGACTGAATCTTTACCAAGATTCTACATTTTATCCTCTCATTCTCTAGGCCATGTCCCATGTAATTATTCATATTGTAAGATATTTTAATGTATGCAGTGTTTTGTAATGTGTGCAGTGTTTTGCATCATCACTCATCCATAACTACCAGGAACTCTATCAGGTTTATGTTATCCTTCACAACTTTTCACTTGTCCTATGAAATGAGAAACACTCTTGATAATTGTTTTCCAAATAAATAAATGAATAAATTAATAAATGTCCCTTGAAATGAGTCGATCAGTTGTGTTAGCTTGGGCCCCATCACCATGGTTACGACTCTAATTAATCAGTGTATTCTTTTACGAACACTTTCCATGTGGCCTCATGTGGTGATTTTAAAGATGGCTGAGAGCAGTAAGGCGTCACCTTGACCCTCTACTACCGGCCATTTCCTTTGTAACCACTGTATTTAGGCCTCAGATAAGTAATATGTTTCACTCGTGGCTTGAGGGATAAACTGTTGTGTTTTCATTAACGGAAATAAATACTCCCCTATATATACAAAAAACTTTGTACTTTCCGTGGAATAGAATAACTGAATGTCTTTACTAATAAAGTGTTATTTATTTATTTATGAGTTTTATATAGCGCTGGCTAGACCCGAAGGTATCAGAGCGCTTTACAGAATCAAGAGCAGGGCAGTAATCCAGTCACTAAGTATATGACGTGCAACAATCTTAGGTTCAACTACCAAACAACAATAAATACACATAAAAAATATTAGGCAATGCGGGTGGAATACAGTGTGTAAACAGAACAGAAGTTCGGCCCTGAGGGCGGTTACTGATTGTGGTCAAGTCAAAAATTTTGAGTCCAGCAAGAGAACGACCTTCTAGGCACAAGAGGCAAACTGAAGTAGACAGCCAACTGTTCAATGGGGTCAAAGAGAGATTAATAGAACCGAGTTCAAGAATTGCTCTTGTGTTCCAGTATTTGTTGAGGAGATGGTGTTTCAGGTCTCTTTTGAAGCCAGTGAAGGAGGGGTTGCATCGTAGGTCCCTCGGGAGAGAGTTCCATATGCTGGGAGCATTGCCCGAAAAAGAGCGAGCCTGGGTAGCTTTCTTTTTTAGTTTGGGAGGAACGAGAAGAAGTCTGTTGGAGCTTCTCAGCGATCTGGTTCTTCCTGCTTTTGTGAGTTTGTTATCTAAATAGTCAGGGGTGTGTGAGTGAATGGCTTTCTGGGTGATACAGGCAGTCTTGTAATTGCATCTTCCTTCGATGGGAAGCCAGTTGAGGGTCTTGAGTGCAAGCGTGATGTGATCATACCGTTTAATATCTGTTATGAGCCTGGCTGCCATGTTTAGTACTGATCTGAGGGGAGCGATGTGCGATTTCGGGGTCCCTGTAAGGATAGAATTCCTGTAGTTCAGTTTGGAGATGACCAGATATTGAACGACTCATTTGAAATCATCCAAGAGAATAAATGGTTTGATTTTTTTTAAGGTGTTTAAGTGTGTAGATCGCTCCTTTGGCAGAGTTATTTGGATTATGTTTTTATGCATCATGCTTTACATAGAATATTTTTGAGTGCAAAAATTATTATCCACCCTAACACACTGCTCAGTTTTGTGACCTCCGAAGGAGGAAAGTTTGAGGTGACTATCAGTAGATGAACTCTTGACCTGCAGGTCACAAACACGTCAACAGTGGGTGCTTATCCAATTGAACTTTATTAAAACATTGATTCAGGTTTTTAATGCTAATATCTACTGTATTAGCAGCATAAGGCAAAAAATAAACAAATGAATAAGCTAGACCAATCACTCAAGTCACAACCACGCTCCTCTCCCCCTCACCCCCCAAATGAAGTACATGTTGTCTGGTGTGAGTCGAGGAACACCTAGGACCTATTGGGACAACTCAACAAGCCTGCTTATTGAAAAATTCAAGAAGTGCGGAGGAGGTTCAAAAGTGTAGCGCCAGGTCATTCCACACTTTAGAAGTGATTTAGGAGAAGTTTTGACCAACAGATCTGGTTTTCAGTATGTGTGGGATTTGTGCAAGTCCGAAAGAGGAGAGTTGTCCAGAAGGTTTGTACATGCAGATGCGATTGTTGAGGTATGCTGGGCCAGTGTTATTTAGTGCCTTGAAAGTGTGGGTGAGGAGTTTGAATTAAGCTCGTTTGTGAATGTGGAGCCCGTGAAGCACCTCAGGTGTGGTGTGATGGGAGTGTGGCGTGGGAGGTTGAGAGTGATTCTGGCTTCCTAATTATGAATGGCCAGCAGCCTTCTGGTGAGTTTTTTTCGTGATCCTGACAGAGGTTGTTGGAAATGGCGCTTTTTGCAGGGTTATCCCTAAACTTTTTGCTTCTTCCTCCTTTGTTTTTTCCTGACCTGTGGTTGTTGGCTTTAGGACTCTGGGCACTTTACCACTGCTGATCAGTGCTAAAGTGCATATGCTCCCTGTGTAAATTGTTATTGTGATTGGTTATCCATGATTGGCATAGTTGTTTTACCAGTAGGTCCCTAGTGAAGTGCACTGAGTGTGCCAGGGGTAGTAACTCAAATGCTACTAGTGGGCTTGCAGCACTGATTGTGCCACCCGCATAAGTAGCCCTAGAAAGTTGTCTCAGGCCTGCCACCGCAGTGCCTGCGCGCAGTTTGTTAACTGCCATGTCGACCTGGCAAGTGCACCCACTTGCCAGGTCTTACCCTTCCCTTTTCTTATACATAGGACACCCCTATGGTAGGCCCCAGGTACCCCCCCTGGGCAGGGTGCAGTGTATGTGAAAGGTAGGACATGTACTGGTGTGTGTAACATGTCCTGATAGTGAAATACTGCCAATTTCGTTTTTCACTATTGAAAGGCTATCTTGCCCATAGGACAGAATGGGGAATGCTTTGTAACAATTTTACAAGCATATCTTCCCATAGGAGTAAGATAAGAAATTAGAGTCTGGTATCCCTGAACTCAGAATTTAATAATACATCTTTTAGGAAGGATGGTTTTTAAATTCTGTGTTTGAAAATAGCACTTTTAGAAAGTGGCTATTTTTTTGTTCAACCTTTCTGTGTGCCTCTGCCTGTTTGTGGATTGACTGTCTGGCTTGAGAGTGACAGGGGCTGGGGTGGCTCCAGGAGACTGGGTGAGTCAGCACTAGGTTGAATAGGCCGATCTGCATTTGGAGTGGTGGGAGGAGTGGCACCTGGGCCTGAATAGGGCTGTGCCTCCCTTCCACAATGCTGGCTCCACCTCCTGTGGTGTGTCTGATGATCCTGGCCCACACTAACAAAGGAAGAAGTTGTGCACTGGCAGAGTGCACCCAGAACTGGTTTGGACTGGGTCCAGGACCCCTTACACCTAGAGAACAAAGACTTTTGGGGTATAAATATGAGAGCTGAAACCCCTGAACTTTAGATCATCCTGGAATTCAAGAGGAACCTTTGCCGAGGAGAAGAGCTGGAGAAACTGAAGAGAAGGACTGCCCTTGCTGTGTGTTCTGGGGCTAACCTGCAGTTGCTATTCTGCCAAGGAAAGGAGAAGGACTTTGCTGTGTGCTGTGTCCCCTGCTTGAAGAAGATCTCCAAGGGCCTGAGGAGAGCTGGCCTCCTGTTTTGAAGTCCCAGGAACAAAAGGACTTTACCCCCAGCTCCCCCTGAACTCTGCTGTTTTAGTTCTGACCTGCCTAGAGTGCTTGATCCAGTTGTGGGACCTCTGTAGGTTGTTTCCTGCTGCTTTGGGAGCTGGAAGAAGAAAAAGTGTGAAAAGAACTGCAAACCCGACGCATCGCTCTTCTTGCGGTACTTTTCACCGGCGCATCTCGACAGCGCGAGAAGATTTCCGTCGCATCGCCGTGCCGCTGCGAAGATCGTCGCAGCGCCTATCGCCTCTGCAAGAACCGACGCATCAAGGGGTTGCGGCTGAAAAGGACTGACGCCGGGCCGCGCAACTCCGCCGCATCGATCGCTGTCGCACCCCGAAGATCCACGCATCGTACCTGTGCGAGACGCTTTCCCGACGCATCACTAGCGAACCGGAACCGGCACGAAGACTCGACGCATCGCTCCCCCTCAGACCGGACTCTACGCAACCTGTCCGCTGCGTGCAGCGGGGCTGTCGCATCGCCTCCTCAGGGTCTCAGGAGTGTCGCATCTCTTTGTTTTCCGACGCTGCAGCTGTTTGGCTTGGGAACTTTTGTCGCATTTACAGGTACTTTGGTGAAAAGTCACGCATCCATAGATTTCTATGGTACAAGTTCTTGAAACCTTTTTGAGGTCATATTTTTAAACTGTGTATGTTGGATTTTTGTCGTTTTGGTTTTGTGTAGTTTAGATAAAGATACTTTATTTTTCTAAACTGGTGTGGTGTCCATTTGTGGTGTTTTCACTGTGTCACTGTGAGTGTTGGTACAAATACTTTACACATTGCCTTTGGGATAAGCCTGTCTGCTCGTGCCAAGCTACCAAGGGGGTGAGCAGGGGTTATCTAAAGTGTGTATCCCCCTTACCCTGACTAGAAGCAAGGGTCCCTATTTGGTCAAAGGTACCTACCTCTGCCAACTAGAGACCCCCAGTTCTAACAGAGGGTGGTCCCATATTCCAGCTTGCTGCAACATGAAGAAGCTAAGGTTCCCTCATCAGACGTGTGGGCTGGACAGGTTGCTTCAACATTTTTACCAGAGGTCATTTTTGGAGCTAGTTACACTATCTCTATTTCATCAGCGCATTGTGTTTACTTGTGCTTTTTCGAAGCATAGGGCACCTTTGCAGATAATTGGATTACCAGTGCAATAGCATGTCTGATGAAAAGTGAAATGATTACTGCTTTCTGGTTTTCAGATGGATTATTTTCCGATTGAAGAAAATGCGCTTTCTCTCATCAGCGACCAAAGGCTTGACTCCCCAAAGGCCCTTTTCCTGGGAAGAGTGATGGGTATGTAAGTCTTTGGATTACGTCATTTTCATGAACATTTTAATTTTGTATTGCATATTACTTTAATGGATTCTGATAAGAATACGTTTGATTAAAACTGGGTGAAATTGTAAGCTTCATGAAATTATGTAACTTTGCAAATGCTTTCAGTTTACAAAGTGTGTGAAATTACAGGTAAAACAGCTAAAATTAGGCTTTGAGGATGGATCTCCCAGAAACGTCCTTCTCACAATAGAGTTTTTACAGCAATATTCCCCCTCATAATGTCACTGTAGCATCTGTATCGACTTCGTCGAGGGGTGACATCACCACTGAAATCGTGGTGAGATGCAAAGGGAGCAATTTGCACTGACTTTCCTCTCGTTTTGGCAACACAGCAGCAGCGTTGCCAGAATCTTCTATGTTGGTGGAGGAGTCTACAACTGTAGTTCTTCAACTACGTATCTAGCCACTGTCAAGTTATAGTCCTCCTTTTACGTAAGTTGTTCCAGCCAAGTTGCGGCACCAGGCCCGGCTCCAGGAATTTTTATTTGGGTGGGCCAAGGGTGCATTTGGGTGGGCCACTGCGGCAGTCGCGACTCGCGGGAGGGGGTGGGGGGAGAGGAGTGGTGGGTTGGCGGGGGGTCGCACCGGGGGTGGGTTCAATTTAATAATATTCATTTTAAAAACAGGAACAGGAAGCAGGCAGCCAGGCTCCCTCCCCCAAGCCAAACACAACGCTGCAAGCAGCGCTGTGATTGGTCAGTACGCCGCCCAGCCAGGGGCTTATGTGGCCCTTCCCTGCTCGCATGTACAAATGCTATTGTGCAAGACGGTATTAGGAAGGGGCGTCCCTTCCTAATAGCGAGCTGCATTTGTATGTATCATTGTTTTGTGACCGCAATTAAAGTCGCAAAACACCTGCAGTTTACCACCTACTCCAAGTAGGTGGTAGGCCACTCGGAAAGAGGAAGGGGTCGCCAGGGGACCCTTTACCCTTTGTGAAAGGATGTGAAAATATTTTTTAAGAGCAGGCAATGGTCCCACGGACTGCTGCCTGCTCTTAAAAAATGAAACAGACGTTTCATTTTTCTTTTTGAAATGCATCCCATGTAAGGTCCCTTTGATCAGAAGAGGAGGTTTCTGAGGTGGGAGTATCAGGCAAGTAACACTACTCAGCCTCCCTCGTTGCCAGCCTTCAGAGAGAATCTCTCTGCATTACTACCGCCACCTGACCCCGGACTCTGCAGCACACTCCCTTCCAGCCCTGATTATCCATTTTCTACCATCCATCTCTTGTGCACCTTATCTCACAGCTGACCTTGGGCCCTAGCCCCATATCAGCCACCATCCGGCTCCTTTTTCATTAGTCCTGGTAAAAAACATTAGTAAAATCCCCCTCAAAATTAAAACATTAAATATAACAGTAAATATAATTAGCATACACTTTAAAATATGTTCCACAGTGGCCCTAATGACCCGACTGCTAATTAAATAAACAAAAACAGAAAGGCCATGACAGGGCCGGCTTTAGCGCTGGTGTGAAAGTCTTTGTTGGTGCCCCACCACTGACCTTTTTCTCGATATCTTTACTACCACCCTCCAGCAGTGCCCTTCATCTCTCCGTAGCCTCTCCCCCTCATGACCTCCTCCTCAGACTCTCACACTACCACCCTCCACCAGTGCCCCTCATCTCTCTGTAGCCCCCCTCCACCCCATGATGTCCTTCTCAGATTCTCTCATTGCCACCCTCCACCAGTGCCACTCATCGCTCCATAGCCCCTCCCCCATGACCTCCTCCTCGGATTCCCTCACTACCGCCCTCCAACAGTGCCCCTCATCTCTCCGTAGCCTCTCTCCCTCATGACCTTCTGCTCAGACTCTCTCACTACCACCCTCCATGAGTGCCCTTCATCTCTCCAAAGCCCTTTCCCCTCATGACCTCCTCCTCGGATGCCCTCACTGCCACCCTCCAACAGTGCCCCTCATCTCTCCGTAGCCTCTCCCCCTCATGACCCCTCCTCAGACTCCCTCACTACCACCCTCCACCAGTGCCCCATATCTCTGCGTAGCCCCCCACATGACCTCCTCCTCGGATTCCCTCACTACCACCCTCCAACAGTGCCCCTCATCTCTCCGTAGCCTCTCCCCCTCATGACCTCCTGCCCAGACTCTCTCACTACCACCCTCGACCAGTGCCCCTCATCTCTCCAAAACCCCTCCCGACCTCCTCCTCGGATGCCCTCACTGCCACCCTCCAACAGTGCCCCTCATCTCTCTGTAGTCTCTCCCCCTCATGACCCCCTCCTCAGACTCCCTCACTACCACCCTCCACCAGTGCCCCTCATCTCTGCGTAGTCCCCCCATGGCCACCTCCTCGGATTACCTCACTGCCACCCTCCACCAGTGCCCCTCATCTCTGTGTAGTCCCCCCAGGACCTCCTCCTCGGATGCCCTCATTGCCACCCTCCACCAGTGCCCCTCATCGCTCCATAGCCCCTCCCCCATGACTTCCTCCTCGAATTACCTCACTGCCACTCTCCAACAGTGCCCCTCATCTCTCCATAGACTCTCCCTCTATTCACCTCCTCCTCGGATGCCCTCATTGCCGCCCTCCAACAGTGCCCTTCATCTCTCCGTAGCCCCTCTCTCATATGCTTTTCACTTGTTGTGTAGCGCTACTCGTAGTGTAGGGTTTCACAGTACTTTATATCACGCACACATTATGCAGAGACAATGGATCATACAAGTATGTAAATCAGCCTATAGGGAATGTCACATAAGCCAATGAGGATTACCAGGTGTAGGAATCACATGTCATCCATACTGGTGGGCAGTATGTTTTAAGAGGGATATGTCTGAAGAAGCACAAACACAGAATTTAGAGCATACCCTGGTGGTTGGGGGGTTGGCTTTACTGATTAAAATGTATATCTGCCCAAACAAACTCTTTATAGCAACATTAGAATAATGAAAGACTGGGGAAATTCTAACTATATCGCAACACACAAAAAAAGTTCTAATTATACCATTCAGGTTTGTATGCAGCTCTTTGATGTCAGTTCATAGGTCACTGTCCTATGTTAGGACTGTAACTTCTGAACTGCAAGTAACACAAGAATCTCTGTAACAAAGGCAGTAACCCACTGAGCTATCCACATAAACTACAGTTTATCTGCATTTCAAAACTACAAACAGACAAAAAATTGCTCTCCAGCAGGATCATTAATCACCAGAGTTATCTGGACATGTTTACTGTTGTCTTGCATTTGTGGCAGAGCCAGTCATGAAAATGATACAATTGATTTAAATGAAATGTACATGGCATACACAAAGCATGTGTCTTGCTGGGCCCTCACAGATTTTAAAAATATGAACAAATAGCCACACATTCTCGAAGCATACATGAAGTATGTATCTTGCTGGGCCTTTGCAGATTTTTAAAAAAACAGAATAGCCACACATTCTCTTACCTGCTCGGTTGGAACTCTGTCTCACAGCCCGATCTGATAAGCAGCTGAAGGGGTCAGGAAAGGTGAATCAGGATAAACAAACGCCTTTTCTCCAGCGCTGAAAAGAAGGAAATATCCACGCAGCACGCAAAGGTCACCTGGTGCCAAAGAAAGGATTTGTCCCCTCCCCATGCCCCTATTCTACCTGCATGAGTGGGCGGAGATACAGCCCACCTTTCTAAAAGGAGATGCGTGATTGGGGAGCCTGTGAGAGAGAGCCCATGCCCAATCATGTAACTCGTAGAAGGAGAAGAAAAATTACGTTCAGAGGAACGTTTTAAATTATAGTGCCGATTTTCTGTTGGCCTTCTTGACGTCGCTGCAAAGGCCAAGATTCATGTTTGGGTGGGCCAGGCTCATGTTTGGGTGGGCCTGGCCCACCCGGCCCACACTCTAGAACTGGGCCTGTGCGGCACTACTTTTATTTCTATGATATGTCCGAGTTTTTGGTTTTGAAAATCCAGTCCCACTATTCCATATTCACTAGCACTTGGCAATCCACACTTGCTATGGCGGCACGAAGGGTGTAGCACGCTAATGATTAGAGGTTAGCAAACGACCCACTGTTGTAGTATGGCTCAGTGTGTGCCAACCAGAATGGCCTATTGCAAATCCTTGCTCGACTGCCAGATAGGGTACTGATACTCCAGAATGTCATGGTCCAAGGAGGTATCTACTTTATTATATCTACCACAAAAAAATCTAGATAAAAAACTATTGAGTCAAAAATATTGACTATAAAACATCTACATTGCACCTGAACGCTGAGAATCAAAAACATCCTCAAAATATTAAAGCATCACAAAATATGTCATGACATTTGTCTTTTGTAAAAAAATAAAATAATATATCTGTTTTTCCTTAGCATTATATAGTCCCCATAATCTTTTTCACTAATTTTAAACATGATATGTAAAAATGAACATCTTTGTTTGGCCAAAAATTGTTTATAGTTTACAAAATAAGTTTTTTTAAATACCCTTTTTTCATTTAAGAATTTTTTTATTGAATGTAATAGAGCAGATAGTGCAACGGTACACGTTTGGCAATTAGCTTATCAGTAAAAAAGCATGGCATAAGTCAGTGCAATAATCAAAATGACTGATTGTCCAGAAAGTTTAAGACAAAAGTGATTGCAAAGTAACGTTCCATAAACTAGGTTAAATACAAAAAATCTTATAAGTGAAAACCAAGGGATTTAGCGTGTCTTATACATGTCAATTTTTATTGTTCTAAATTTATATACATGCACAATATGATGGACATCCTAGATAAAAAAAAAAATAATAATAATCATCCAAAGAAACCAAACATAAGGGAAAGAGGAGAAAGACGAAGGAGAATCTCTGAATCTGAGCATTGTCTGATCTGAGGGCTTACTCAAGTGGGTCAGTGTCAATGAGGTCATTAGAAAGGTTTTCTCCAATTAAGATGTCATAAGAGAACAAATCTAGGAACACTATGGTGGTTTGTTTTTCTGAAGATAAACGTCAAGGGCGCCCCACAATTTCCTGGAAGGAGAAAGGAAGTGGGCTCTCTGAAAACATGGGTAACTCTTCCATTCAGAGAGTATCAACTTGATTCCTATAGCCAAAATAAGGTAATCTGTTGGAGGTCTGGAGATGACAAACTGAGTATAGTAGAAGCAGAACAGATGCCCAAGATTGCAGTGGTAGCGTTAATATCTAGGAAAGATCTTTTGAATTTTCTTTTTGAGTTTGGTACCACAAAGGATGAATATATTTACAGTTGAACAAGATATGGGCAGTGTTTCCCAAGTCAAGTCTAAAATTACAGCAGAGATTGGAATAAAAAGCCCTAATTTGTGTAGTTTCATTGCAGTCCAGTAGGCGTTATGTAAACCCATAGCCTCATCTGTGATAAGGCTGAAGTGATCTTACTTTTAAACGGAGAACTTCAGGTATTTGGCAAAGCAGTTGTAGAAATATCCACCCAGAATGTGTTCTACTGATAGAGTTCCATGTGTCAATACTTTTCTGTATCAACCGTGAATTGGGAGTCAAAAGGAAATTATATATTTTAGTTAATTTCCCTAATAGTGATGGTAGGTCAGGCGTGTGTATGCTGCCTAGCTTCCGGATTGCAGTTTCTGGCTTCAAAAATTATAAAAATCAAGATTATATAGTTTGTGTCTATATTCTAAACTGTCAAATGAGTGGGGGTTGGTCCGGGTACCTAAATCTTTTGAACTCCTATGCTACCCAACTTTCGCAGAAAGCTGATTCACCTTCTATTTTGTTTGTTGTACCTAATCAATCATGTGTTTGTTAAGCGCAACTACTCACCCGCAAGGGTCTCAAGGCACTGGGGAGGAGGGGAGGTGCAGGTTCCAGTCCATCAAGGAGGGGGTCTGTCGAAGAGCCAAGTTTTGAGGTTTCTCGTGAAGATGGAGAGTGATGTTGTCTGTCTGAGGTGAAGAGGTAGGGCGTTCCAGGCTCTGGCCGCGAGGAAGGAGAAGGAGCGGCCTCCTGATCTGGTCTTTCTGGCGCGGGGGACCACGGCGTAGGAGAGCTGGGCTGATCGTAGGGTCCTTTGGGTGCGTGGAATTTGAGTCGGCTGTTCAGGTATGCTGGTCCGGTGTTGTGGAGGGCTTTGTGTGCGTGGGTGAAGATCTTGAAGGTGATTCTAGTCTTGATGGGGAGCCAGTGGAGTGTGCGCAGGTGCTGGGAGATGTGGCAGTGTCTTGGCAGGTTGAGGACCAGTCTCGTGGCGGTGTTCTGGATGTTTTGTAGCTTGCGGGTGAGGTTTTGTTTATTCCGGCGTAGAGTGCGTTGCCGTAGTCGAGTCTGCTGGTGACTAGGGCGTGAGTGACGGTCTTTCTGTGCTCGAGGGGGATCCATTTGAAGGTCTTGCGTAGGAGGCGGAGGGTGTGGAAGCAAGAGGATGCAACGGAGTTGATCTGGCGGTCCATTTTGAGCTCGGAGTCCAAGATGATTCCAAGGTTGTGTGCGTGGTCCGTGGGGGTGGAAGGGCTTCCGAGGGCGGGGGGCCACCGAGTGTCGTTCCAGGCGTCAGGGTGTGGGCCCATGATGAGTACTTCTGTTTTGTCAGTGTTGAGTTGTAGGCAGCTGCTTTTCATCCATTTGGCGACAGCTTCCATGCCTTCTTGAAAGTTGTGTTTGGCTGCGTTGGGTTCGTTGGATAGGGAGAGGATGAGTTGGGTGTCATCTGCGTATGTTTCATACGCAGATGTCTAAGGGAGGCATAGTCCGATTTGGGCATTTTCTGCAATAGTTTTTTGTCTACCATGCGTAGGGATTCAATTGTTTCAAGCATATTATTGATTGAATGTTCCATATGAAGATTATTAAAATTGTATACTGTAATTAATGCATATAAAGGACGATGGTGTGTTGGAGTTTACTCTATAGGGAGCCAAGTAGGTATTTTGAGGTTTTCTGAAGAGAACCACCAAGCTCCTTGTCTGGACATAAAAGCTATTTGATATCTATGATAATCCTGGATTTTAACTCCCCCTTTCTTTCTTCTCCCTTCTTCCAAAGAAAATCCAACAATAATGTGTCTATAATGGTAAAGAATTTGTGTGATAATTTAAGTGGTGGCATGCTAAGTGGCAAGTTAATTATAGGTGTCACCATCATCTTGATGATTTCCAGTCTACCCCACCACATTATACATTTTGGAGATCATTGTAAAAGTATTTCTTTAACTTTGGAAATAGCTTTATTCTAATTTATCATCAAAGTTCCTTTAATATCCCTTCCAAGCCATATGCCCAGATATTTAAGTTTCTTACTTTGCCATTTAGGCCTATGTTCTGAATAAGAGAGGACTAGCAATGCATATTTAAGGAGAATACCTCTATTTTTTCTCGTTTAAGAGAACACCCAGATGAATATGCATAACTGTCTATCTCCCCCAGTACGGAGATAATGGCACTTTCAGCCTTTTCTGTAAAGATCAGCACATGATGTGCATAAGCTGCTACTTTTTGTACAGCAGATTTGAATGGAATCCCTTTAATATCATCATTAGATCATAGCACTTGAAAGAGGGGTTCAATAGCTAATAAAAATAGGAACGGTGAGAGAAGGCAGCCATGTCTAGTGCCTTGTTTTAGGGTGAATTACTTTGATAAGCATCCATTAATCCTTACTGATGCTCGTGGGTTAGAATATATGGCCAATGTCATTCTAATAAATTCTTCGCTCAAGTCAAATTTGTGTAGAGTGGCTTTCAGAAAGGTTCACAAGACTCTGTCAAATGCTTTTTCTGTGTCTAACGCTATGGCGGGTCGGGGCTGGTGAATTAAGTAATTTGACCTTATTTTAAGCATGACAGAAGGTGTATTATTGCATGCCATTCTTCCTTTGAGAAATCCCATTTGAGCCGGGTGGATTAATAGGTTGACTTTTAATAGCCTGGTTGCAAGAACTTTGACATATAGTTTACAATCAATGTTTATGAGAGTTTGGCCGATAGTTCTTTATGTCTAAGGGGTCTTTACCATCTTTTGGGAATACAACAATCGTCGCATCAGCGGCCAAACCTGTAAGGGCTCAAAAAGAGGTTTGTGCATTTGTTTTATATAATTTACTTGTGAATCCATCAGGACCAGGAGCCTTCCCTAGTTTCAGGCTATGCATAGGTTTGAGTATTTTATCTTGTGAAATAGGTTTATTGAGGTTTTCCCTAGATTGTATATCTAGTGTCGGAAGAGAGAGATTAGCAAGGAAGTGCTCACAGTTTTTTGGCTCAATGATTCTATCAGGTTAGTATAAATTCTTGTAAAAACCTCAAATGCCTCTAAAATGTCCTTTAAGGATGTAACATGTATTCCAGTTTTATTTCTTTTGGAGGGAATAGTCAAGTTATTGCGCCCAAATTTTAAGAAGTTTACAATGTATAATCCTGCTTTGTTTTTCCCAAACATTTTTTCGGCTTTTCTCACTGTTACCCATTTGTGTGCTCTATCACTCAAATTTTATGAAATTCATATTAAAGGCTTTTTAATTCAGATAGAGCTGTGCAGCCTTTTGTGTGCTTGATTTTGAATTCTAGGTCCTTAATCTTAATTCCAAATTCATTAAGGAGTTACTGATCATTCTTATTTTTAGTCGATATTAAGTTGATCATGCAACCTCTAGTGGTAGATTTGAGAGCATCCCAGAGCAATTCGGTGAAGGGGGTTAGTATCCATATTATTCTCTAATAAGTCAATGGAGAGAGCTGAAGGCGACTGCAGACCCGGATGCAGAACTTCTCCTTAAAGCAAGTTAGTGATTTCTTAAAGGAAGTAAGTAACATCTGAACCTGTCCATGTCCTTTGATAGTGGAGGAGGCGCCTGATTTTCAGGGTGAGAGGCTTTCAGTGTTCCCACCACTGGATCTTGACGCCTTATCACGCCTTAGGTGGGCGAGAAGATCCCTGCCCACCTAAGGTGTTCAAAATGGCATTTCCTGTGGTGTGGGTGGAACTGCTCTCCCTTTTAAATTTCTCCCTGGCAACCGGGAAGGTTCCACTTAACTTTAAAGAAGCCATGATAACCCCACTACTGAATAAATTAGGGGCAGATCCAACAAACTTAAAGAACTATCGCCCAATATCTAGACTGCCCTTCCTAGCGAAGATCGTGGAACATGTGCTCAGAACCCTGTCTGCATTCCTTGAAGAACTTCAGTTGCTGCATGCACGGCAGGCGGGCTTCAGGGCACATCACAACACAGAATTGGTGAGGCTCTTGGTATTGGATGAGCTCAAGTTAGTGGCTGCTAAGAATAAGCGTTCGGTGCTGATTTTATTGGACCTCACAGCCGCGTTTGACACAGTGGACCATCAAAGGTTGATGAACCGTATTCGGAAGCAGGGAATCACAGGCTTGGCCTTCCAGTGGATCTCCTACTTCCTGAAGGATTGGTCGCAAAAGGTCCAGTTGGGTGGCTATGTGTCTAGAAAAGGAGCACTGTCATGTGGAGTTTCCCAGGGCTCCGCCTTGTCCCCACTGCTTTTTAATATTTACCTCCAGCCACTGGTGGCGGCACTAGCACAAATGGACTGTCAACTGTTTAATTACACGGATGACACTCAATTGAGCCTTCGGCTCGATACGTCTAAGCAAGCACAGGCAAGCGCACAGAACATCCTTAGGTTTACAATGAACTGGATGACAGCTAACTCGCTTAAAGTGAACCCGGATAAGACAGAGGTTCTAGCAATCACCACAGATGATAACCCCTGGACAAATCATTTTTGGCCACAGGAGTTAGGTGCTACACCGATACCGGTGCCTGTTGTGAAGAGTCTGGGTATTAATATGGACAATAAGTTGACAGTGACTGGGCAGGTGACGACAGTGGAAGGAAACTGTGTGGGCCTTTTGAGGCAACTTCGGAAATTGGTACCCCTCCTATCTTTCTCAACAATGTGAACTGTGGTGGCGGCACTGATTGTGTCGCAACTGGACTATGGAAATCCACTATATATTGGGCTCCCTGAAAAGTTGCTGGGGAAGCTCAATGTAATAATGAACAATGCTGCAAGATTAATTTTCAAGCTTCCAAGGCGGTCACATGCTAGACCATTATTGCAACAACTGCATTGGCTTCCAATTAAGCAGAGGATTAGGTTCAAGGGCTTATGTACTGCTCATAAGACTCTGTATGGGACGTTACCAGTCTATATGAAGGACCGTCTAAGGAGATATGTTCCGGGACGATGCCTTTGGTCGTCCAAGGCAAACTTGTTGACCTGGCCAAGGTTTGATAAATTAACCATGGGTGGACGGGCTTTCTCAGTACTGATACCCCAGTTGTGGAATAAACTGCTGGAAAGTTTGCGTGGGGAAGTTACTCTCCTCCCATTCAGGAAGAAACTGAAAACTTTTTTGTTCATGCAGGCCTTTGATAAGCTTTGATTGAATAGGCATCATGACTAGTAATAGCTGGTGTTAGGTTGTAACTTTCACACAAGTGCAAAGAGACCGTTGGTAATTAGGTGCTATATAAGTCAATCAATCAATCAATTAGGGAATTTTAAAGCGCGCTACTCACTCGTAAGGGTCTCAAGGCGCTGGGGGGGTCAGCAGTTCTGTTCAGCCAAAGAGCCAGGTCTTGAGAGCCTTCCTGAAGGTGTTTAGGAAAGGGGTGCGTCGGATGTCGATCGGGAGCTCGTTCCAGGTCTTGGCCGCGATGTAGGAGAAGGATCTTCCCCCTGCTTTGGCTCTGTGGATGCGTGGGTTTCGGCGAGGACGAGGTTGGCAGATCGGAGGTTTCTTTTGGGTGCGTGGAGGGTGATTCTATCGTTGAGGTATTGGGGTCCGGTGTTGTGTAGGCATTTGGAGGCGTGGGGGAGTATCTTGAAAGTGACTCTCTTCTCGATGGTGAGCCAGTGGAGCTTCTGCAGGTGTTGGCTGATGTGGTCGTGTTGGGGGATGCAGAGGACAAGTCTGGCGGCGGTGTTCTGTATCGTCTGGAGCTTGCGGAGTAGGGACTTGTTTATGCCAGCGTAGAGGGCGTTTCCGTAGTCCAGCCTGCTGGTGGTGAGTGCATAGGTTACTGTCTTCCTTGACTCGGGGGAGGGGGGAATCCATTTGAAAGTTTTACGGAGGATGCGGAGGGTGTTGAAGCAGCTGGAGGCGATGGCCTTGACCTGTCGGTTCATGGAGAGGGAGGAGTCGAGTATGATGCCGAGGTTTCTGGCGTGGTCTGTGGGGGTCAGGGGCTGCCGAGGGCGGTGGGCCACCAAGTGTTGTTCCATGCCGATGGGGTGGTTCCGAGGACGAGGACTTCAGTCTTCTCCGAGTTTAGCTTTAGGCAGCTGTTGCTCATCCAGGCTGCGACGTCTTGCATTCCTTCCTGGAAGTTGAGTCTGATGGTGGTGGGTTCCTTAGTGAGGGAGAGGATGAGCTGGGTGTCGTCGGTGTAGGATACTATGCTGAGGCCGTGCTGTTGGACGATGGCAGCTAGGGGAGCCATGTAGATGTTGAAGAGGGTTGGGCTGAGCGATGATCCCTGTGGGACTCCGCAGTTGATTTCCGTGGGTACGGAGAGGAAGGGTGGCATTCTGACCCTTTGGCTTTTGCTGTTGAGGAACGATCGGATCCAGTCGAGGGTGGTTCCTCGTATGCCGGCGTCGTGTAGTCTGGCTGCAAGTGTGTGGTGTCAGACGGTGTTGAATGCTGCTGATAGGTCTAGTAGAATCAGGGTGCAGTGTGGCCTTGGTCGAGGAGGGCGCGGATGTCATCTGTGGCGGTGAGTAGGGCGGTCTCGGTGCTGTGGTTGCTGTGGAATACGGATTGAGAAGGGTCGAGGACGGCGTTGTCTTGAATGAACTTTGTTAGTTCTGTGTTGACGGTTTTCTCAGCGACTATCGCTGCGAAGGGGAGGAGCGAGATGGGCCGGTAGTTCTTGAGGTCTGTAGGGTCTGCTGAGGGCTTTTTGAGCAGGGGCCTGACTTCTGCGCGTTTCCAGTCGTCGGGGAAGGTGCTGGTCTCGATCGTGGTGTTGATGGTGCGTTGTAGTTCGGGTGTGATGGCGGCTCTGTGGTAGATGTGTGGTGGGCAGGGGTCAGTGGGAGCCCCTGAGTGGATGCCTTTCATCGTTGATGCGGTCTCTTCGGTTGTGACCGGGGTCCAGGAGGAGATGGTGGGCTGGCTGGCATTGCTGGAGGGCGGGGTGGCTGCGGGGTCGGGTGTGAGGTTGTTGAAGTTGTCGTAGAGGTTTTTGATCTTCAGGTGGAAGTAGGATCCGAGCTTGTCGCAGAGGCTCTGGGAGGGGGTGATGTCCGTGGCTTCGCTGCAGGGCTTGGTGATTTCCTGGATGATGCTGAAGAGTTCCTTGGAATTGCTGGAGTGGACGAGGAGTTTGTTGTGGATGAATGTCCTTTTGGTGGTTCTGATGCGTTAGTGGTATTCTGTCATGGCGTTCTTGTAGGTGGTGTAGGTTTCCGGTGTCTTGCTGTTTCTCCAGTTCTTCTCCAGGCGTCTGCAGGTGCGCCTGGCTTCTTGGAGGTCGGTGGTGAACCAGGCAGCTTTTCTAGGGCGCTGTTTGTCTGGGTTGCGTAGCGGGCGAGCTTGTCTGTGCAGTTGGAGATCCAGGTGTGGAGTTCCCTGGCTGCGTGGTTGGCGTCGGTTGCAGCGGTGGGGGTGTTGAGGTTGAGGGTGGAGTTGAATTGCTCCTCGGTGACTTTGCGCCAGTTCCTTCGCGGGGGCGCGGGGCGGGTTTGGGTGGCTTGGGTTTGTCGACAAGGAAGTGTACGCAGTGGTGATCGGTCCATGGGGGTTACGTGGTGTGACTGAAGTGGATGCTATTTCGTCCGGCGAAGATGGGGTTGAGGGTGTGTCCTGCCTTGTGGGTCGGTGTGGTGACGAGTTGTTTTAGTCCGATGCTGGCGAGATTGTCAAGGAGGGCTGCGGAGTTGGGGGTCGCTGGGGTTGTCGAGGTGGAAGTTTAAGTCTCCGATGTTATGTTATGTTATGTTATGTTATGTTATGTTAATCGAACTTATAAAGCGCTCTGTTACCCGAGGGTGTCCTGGCGCTGGGCACTGCCTGCTGAACCTGAGATAAGTTGACACAAGGAGTTATTGGTCAAACAGCCACGTTTTGAGACCCTTCCTGAAGGAGAGAAGGTCTGTGGCACTCCTCAGTTGAAAAGGAAGCTCATTCCAAGATTTGGACGCACTGTTAATAAAGCTTCTGCCTCCCCAACCTGCCTTTTTCACGGAGCTGATTATGACTTTCTTCGCCCCCAATGATCGTAGCGCTCTCCTAGGAATGTACCACTGAATTTTTTGTCGTAGGTTGTCCGGATCTTTGCCATGAAGGGCTTTAAAAACGGTACACAGTGCTTTGAAACGTATTCTGTGTCTGACAGGAAGCCAGTGCAACCGTTTGACCTCTTCCTTTACCGAAGCAAACTTTGAGGTCCCTGACAACAATCTGGCTGCCGCATTTTGGACCATCTGGAGCTTGTTAATAAGTTGTTTTTGAGCATTCATATAAAGCCCATTACAGTAATCCAGCCGGGACATAACAAGGGCCGAAATCACTGTTTTGAGGCCATCTATGTTGAGATAGGGCTTAGCCTTGTTTATAATCTTTAGAACATAAAAGCAAGCCGAGGTAACTGAGCTAACTTGGTCGCCTAGAGTCAGCTTATTATCCATAAGCACTCCCAGGTTTCTGGCTTTCTCAGTTGGTGTGGGGCATGAGCCAAGGTCAGCCGGCCACCAGTCTGGGGTCCACAATAGCGGATTCTTCCCAAATTTTATTACCTCTGTTTTATTAGAATTGAGCTTTAAGCAATTTTCCGACATCCATCTGGAGATGGCAGCCATACAGTCATGGAAACGGGCACCGGTTTCCTTTTCAAAGCCCTCCTTAGTGACAACACTATCTGGGTGTCGTCAGCATAGGAGGTCAGTTGACAACCGAAAGACCTGATCACACCAGCAAGGGGAGCCACATAAACATTAAAAAGCGTTGGGCTGAGGGAGGAGCCCTGTGGGACCCCACATGGAAGGGTGAAAGGTTTGGAATGACAGTTATCCATGTCAACGGTTTGAATTCTACCGGAGAGAAACGACTGCAGAAGCTTCAGAGCAGACCCCCTTAATCCGGCCCCGAACAAACGGTCCATCAGGACTTTGTGATGGACCGTATCAAAGGCCGCGGACAAGTCTAGCAGGATCAATACTGCACTTCCTCCACTGTCCAGGGCCTCCCGAATTTCTTCCGTGGATTTAATTAGGGCCAGCTCAGTACTGTGTTCTGCTCTAAAGCCATATTGTGTTGGATCAAGAGTCTGATTAAGTGTGAGAAAAGCATTAAGTTGAATATTCATTGCTTTTTCCAAGGCCTTGGCAGGAAGCGGAAGACGAGATATGGGCCTGTAATTGTTGGGGTCACCTGCATCAAGATTCTGTTTTTTCAGGAGGGGGAGGATGGAGGCGACCTTCCACTTCTTGGGAAACATGCCAGAGCTGAGTATCTCATTTAGAAGGGGCATGAGAGCCGAGCCTATGACTCCTGATACTTGTTTAGCTAAAAATGCTGGACAAGGATCAGAAGGGGCTCCCGAGCGAATAGAATTCAGAATGGTGATAGTCTCAGGAACCGTGAGAGGTTGAAAATGCTCTAAGACGACGGAGGTTGTAGGACTGTCTTGGCCGAGGGTAGTTGACTGATCAGACTCCTTATTATCTGCTAGGGAGAAGGAGGAAAAAATAGATTCAACCTTTAATTTGAAGAAATCGGCTAGTTGATCACAGAATTTAGGGCTGCAGGAACTCTTAGGGGCAATAGGAATGGTTAATTTTTTAAGTGTCTTGAACAATTCCTTGGAATTAGATTTAGCTTGGTCTATTTGATCCTGAAAGTATTTCTTTTGGTTTCCAGCAGCATCCCCTTGTAAATGGCGATGCTGTGTCTATAGGTATCCTTATCAGGCTTGTTATATTCTCTCCTCCAAGCCCTTTCTGACTGTTTACAGATCAGTTTTTGAGCTTTAAGCTCTTCAGTATACCAAGGGGCCGAAGGTGTAACACGTTTTGGAATCCATTTTTTGACAGGGGCGAGTGTGTTACAAGTGGATTCAAGCCATGAAGTAAAGACTGAGGTGGCCTCTTCTACTCCAACGGGGAGAGGACGCAGATGATTCCAAAGCTCCTCTTCCAATTTGGAACAGTCTACCTCTTTCCAGGCTCTAGTCTCTATCTCATTAGTGATAGTAGGCGGAGTAATGGGATCCGCGGGTGGGTTTAAATGAAACAGAATCGCCCTGTGGTCAGACCAAGGCAGGGGAGTACCGCAGTACAGACGAGGTCCGGGTTATTTGAGAAAATCCCATCAAGGGTGTGTCCCTTATCGTGGGTAGGATTAACCACCAGCTGCTTAAAATCGCCCACTCCCATTATCTGCTGTAAACGGGACGTGTCGGGGTCAGAAGCGGCCTCCAAGTAAAAGTTAAAATCACCGAACACCGTAAATGAATCAAGGCATAGCCCTTCCTCCAACAATGAGCCCAACAACTCCAGAAAGCCCCCTCTGGGGCCAGGAGGACGATAGAGCAGGATGCCCTTAAAGGTGCTGGAGTAGACAGAGTGAAAGCTAAATGAAAGAGCCTCACAACAGGGATTAGAAGCCTTATGAAAGATAGGCTTTAAAGAGTCATGGTAGATAACAGCCAAGCCTCCTCCCCTTCCATGAGGTCTATCTAGCGTATGGTAAAGAAAGCCTGGGGGGATAGCTTCTACCAAATCGGGTCCTGAAGTTTTGTCGGTCCAGGACTCCGTGATAAAAGCAATTTTTATCATCCACTCCTCCAATAGTAGGGCACACTCCGTTCTATGTTTAACTAAAGACCTGGCGTTAAGTAAGATACATTTTAATGGGCCAGCGTCGGATATCCTTAATTTCCTAGAATGAGTGGCAGATCGAACTTTCACCGGGATATCTAATAAAACCGGATAGGTGATGTGGCAGTGGGGACAAATGTTATTATGATTCTTACTAGCATGCATCAAACTCATAGTTAACCGAGGACAGTTGGATGTTTCTGTCTGGGGGTCTAACAGCCGTAGCTCTTCACTGGAGTACACCATGGTTCCCGGGGTAGATTGACCAGGGGACTCGCCCTGAGCCCGGATCGCGCGCGGACGGGCGCAGACGGGCTTGCCTTAGGCGCGCCTTCGGCGCGCCGGCGGCGCGCCCGCTGCGCGCGTCCGCTGCGCGTCCGCGTCAGCGTGCCTCTTAAGTAGGTGGCGATCTAACCACTAGAGTGTAAGCCTTCTGAACAAGTGTCCGCTTAAACACCCCACTTCCGGTTCCCTCCCTCCTCCGTAACAGTGTACACAAATTCAATACAATAGAGTAAAACAGGTTTAAAAACACATCGGTTTAAAAACGAAGGACTTGGCTAAAATTGTGAGGAGTACCTCCTAGGAATCAAATCTGGCAAGAGGTGAGACAGGCAGCGCTGCGCGTCCGCGTCAGCGTGCCTCTTAAGTAGGTGGCGATCTAACCACTAGAGTGTAAGCCTTCTGAACAAGTGTCCGCTTAAACACCCCACTTCCGGTTCCCTCCCTCCTCCGTAACAGTGTACACAAATTCAATACAATAGACTAAAACAGGTTTAAAAACACATCGGTTTAAAAACGAAGGACTTGGCTAAAATTGTGAGGAGTACCTCCTAGGAATCAAATCTGGCAAGAGGTGAGACAGGCAGCGCTGCGCGTCCGCGTCAGCGTGCCTCTTAAGTAGGTGGCGATCTAACCACTAGAGTGTAAGCCTTCTGAACAAGTGTCCGCTTAAACACCCCACTTCCGGTTCCCTCCCTCCTCCGTAACAGTGTACACAAATTCAATACAATAGAGTAAAACAGGTTTAAAAACACATCGGTTTAAAAACGAAGGACTTGGCTAAAATTGTGAGGAGTACCTCCTAGGAATCAAATCTGGCAAGAGGTGAGACAGGCAGCGCTGCACCGTCCGCGTCAGCGTGCCTCTTAAGTAGGTGGCGATCTAACCACTAGAGTGTAAGCCTTCTGAACAAGTGTCCGCTTAAACACCCCACTTCCGGTTCCCTCCCTCCTCCGTAACAGTGTACACAAATTCAATACAATAGATTAAAACAGGTTTAAAAACACATCGGTTTAAAAACGAAGGACTTGGCTAAAATTGTGAGGAGTACCTCCTAGGAATCAAATCTGGCAAGAGGTGAGACAGGCAGCGCTGCGCGTCCGCGTCAGCGTGCCTCTTAAGTAGGTGGCGATCTAACCACTAGAGTGTAAGCCTTCTGAACAAGTGTCCGCTTAAACACCCCACTTCCGGTTCCCTCCCTCCTCCGTTGAGTATGTAGTCCATGGCGGCGATGGCGTGGGGTGCGATGAGGTCGGTGATGGTGTCGACGAAGAGGGGCCGGGGGGTCTGTAGGCGAGGGTGACACTTAACATAACATAATATATAATGATTTTTGATATATTCTCTTGGATTGGTTGTTTAATTTCATCAATATGGTGTGAATATAATATATAAATTCTAGTTAAGCACCAATTTTATATATTTGTTGACTCATTGTATAGATTACGTTTGGTCAAATTTGAGAAGAAAAGATATAAAGAGAAAGAATAGTGAGAGAAAGAAGAGATATAAAGATAATACATTAACCCACCCATCAGGAGCCTGTGGGCTCACAGACGCACCCAGTGCTAACAACACAAGGTAAAAGAGCGTTGCGAGATGGCCCTATACCACAAATAGTGTGTCTCTTTGGAGACAGATGACAGCTCCTAAGCAGAAACTAACTTTGGATCCATGTGAGTTTAATAAGTAACAGTGACAAATTTGTGAACAGCCTGTAATGATATAGACTAACCTAACCACAAATGCAATAGAGCACAAATGAGTCTCTTAATAAGACTGGCCTTCAAGGTAAATTGGGTGTATGCTTATAGATATAGATAACCAAGGAATACCTAATTGGGGCAAGTGAACTAATCAGACAACACTGAAGCCAACCCTGAATTTCAGGCAAGCAAGGGGTCAACATACAAAGGTTAGAACAATGGCATTGTAACAAAGCAGGTCTGCCAACAAGAATGTTCAACTCATTAAGTCAATAAGAGTGGGATCAGATTTAATCTGAGCATCTCCTTAAAAACCTTTTGTGGGACCCTCAACAGCTATTTTCGGTCAACGGTATGATTTTGTTCGCCATTGACGTACTAATAACCGATAGCGTCATCATTGGGTCTTTTTCCTCCACCAGGAGGCAGTCTCCCTGATTGGAAAGTGTGTGTGATCTGTGTCAGCAAAAGATGTGATCTAAAATTACCTCCTAACCAGAAACCTCTATGATTTAATAAAACATGGATAGGGGTAAGATTAAAAAAAAGGATGTGTCCAGGGGTATATAAGGTATCCCTCACATCAAATATATAATACAGGTCTACATGTTTCAGCCATACTTGCCCTTTAGCTGGACGGTGGTTGCATCAGGACCAATGGGATGGATGGATCCCTTTTCTGTGCCAGTTGGAACACTTTCCCCTGGCTTAGACTCTGTCTGAGGTGTTCACTTTTTGTGACTATGG
Source organism: Calotriton arnoldi (assembly GCA_963921515.1). Taxonomy (NCBI): domain Eukaryota; kingdom Metazoa; phylum Chordata; class Amphibia; order Caudata; family Salamandridae; genus Calotriton; species Calotriton arnoldi. The sequence goes on from CAWUFW010000927.1 coordinate 2,945,597, forward strand.
GAGAAAACAATGTTCTCCTCTGAAATGAAAAGAAAGAACTGTAGAACAAGCTTACAATACACATATTGACTGTTCTGGTTAGACACTCTTTACACATAATAATTCATTGTGTCTCCAATGATTAGGTTACTGTGTTTCAAAGAGAGAACATCACCCTTCGTGTGTTACAATTGCACAGTTTCCCGTAGAGAAAAAGGAGAGATCAACAAAGGAAAACAGTCTTTACTTTCATATCCCTAGTGGTTTTGAGGAATTCACCAGATTATGAAATCATTTGTTGGAAAAAAATCTCTGCGAAATCTGCATTGGTAGGGTCGTTGCAGAAGGAATATGCCAGTTAAGTGCTGCCTTCGGTAGAGAATAGTTTGAGAGAAAAACTGCAACGAAACTATAATAAAATGAAAGAAAGCCTCTCATTTGTGTGCTGAAAATGTTTTAGGGTAAGACAACACGCCCTCTCGAGCCCTTAGCGTGCAGAGAATAAAAGTTTCAAAAGGGTACAACGCTCGTGCATTACCGAGCTGCAGTTTGTATACCTATACATCTAAAAGGATGATAATCTTTGAAGTATAAGGTCCAAATTAGCAGATTGATTTGGCTTAGGTTTCAGCAGCGATTCGGGAAGCGGTGGTGTGATTTGGGTCTTTTTCGTCCAGTTTTCATCTCTTTGGGTTCCTTCATCTCCTGTTCTACAGTCCACCATAGACTAGAAAGAGACTCTGTTGTGGTCTGTGAGTGCGTGGCTGGTGGGCGCAGGAGCCCAGTAATGTATTTAATGTCACATATTTTGGGGAGAGGTGTGGCACAGCGGCCAGGGCGGCTGGCTCAGGAGCATGGGGCTCACGGTTCGATCGCCGGCGGCAGCTCAGCCACCACCATGTGACTCTGGGCAATAGCTCGCTTAATCTCCCCGACGGCCCCCAGCGCCTTGAGACCCTTAGGGGTGATTAGTTCCCGCTTTACAAATACTGGGTTCTACAAATACCGGGTTCATATTTTGCACATATCACATTCACATACACCCCAATGTCTGGGTTACAGTTCTAAACCACCCTAGGTCACCCAGCAGAGTGGTGTGTACTTGTAGCATGCGAGCAATCATGGTCATGTGCAGGAGTCTCAAGTGGATCCAGGCTCCCAGTTGGGTGACGAGCAATTAGTCACCCAGGATCACCACAAAATGAAACAAGCATTGGCATAGCCAATAGGTCTCGCTTTTGGGACCTTATAAGTATTTGGTTATGCAGCACAATATCCTTGGTGCAACAACATCAACTGTTGCATGACTAAACACTTATAAGATTCCAAAGGCGAGACCTATTGGCTATGCCAATGCTTGTTTAATTTGTCGTTTCTTTACATTTAGCAAGAGCAATTGTAACATTTTGAAAGGAAACCTCACCGATATCACTCTAAAATGTCGCCCCTGTTGAGTCATAGGCCATGTATAGTCACATCCTGTGATGTCATCCAGTCGGTTTCAAAGCACACAGGATATCACTCCTAATGAAACTAGTAATTTTGGTGCAGTAGTTATGGCAGTCTAGAGTGAAACAGACAGATTGGACAGAAGTCTACTTTTGGGGAGGCTGTCTGAGGGAAGAGACTCTTGCGTAGAGCGAGGCTGCCATCTCCGAAGCATAAAGAAAAGACTGGCCAAGGTCTAAACTAGCAGTCTGGATGGAACTTGGGAGCGAAGCAATGGACAGCCTTTACGAAAGGCAGCTTAAAGTGAGACAGACAAACAAACCCTGAAGAGACAGAGGCTTTAAGTGCGACACAATGCGCAGAAGTAATTGCCGAGGAGGAGGGCGGCAGTCTAGCGGTCAGACAGTCTGTGGTTACGCTCACAGAGAGACGGGCAGTCTGAGGTGAGACACCAGGACTGCTTGCGCAGAATTAGGACATCAAGCGCCCTTTGTGCTCGAAGTAAAAACCCAGATGTGCGCCTGCTCAGATACAAGCCGGAACAACAGTGTGTCAACCAGACTCGAGCAGTGTGTATCAGTGTACAGTGAGCAACCAACACCGTTGTGTGGGCCCCATTTGAGCCATACAACCGAAGAACAAAGTATGCGCAGAAAAGACAAAGGGTACCGACGTAGAACTTTTAGGTGGGCATTCTATACTATTTTATATGATGTCAGGGTCTAGGTTCCGACTGGCTGCACATTGTGCCCAGAGACATTGCCGCCACTGCACAGATAGCTAGATACAAGCCGCTCTCACGTTCACATCAAAGGAAGTCCTCAAGCCCCAGGGGGACTCCAGCGCTCCTCTGCTCAATAAAACTGACCTCCTATACAGGAGTCATCACAGCACGGGTGATCTCTGGCACTGGAATGATAGTAGTCAATGGTACTGGCTTTATCGGCCTCTCAAGGATAAAAGGCTGAATGAACCTCGAAAAGATTCAGAGCTATGATCTGCATATTACTCAAAGATCTCTACAGAGCCGCTCAACCCACTGGGCTATTTAATATCTGGTAAGGCTCACCTCCTCTACTTTCTGACTACTAGTCGCCAAGTTCTGGAACTTACTACCAGCCAACATCTAGGACCATATACTCTTCAGAAAACAGTTGAAAACATGGTTATTCCCAAGATGCCTACATCATTCCAATATACCTACATCACTCCACAACCCAAGGTAAGATTCCAGAAAGATAATTGATCCTTCAAGTTCAATTTACAGCTTATAGACAACAAGCCCACTACTTTCTATATCCATGCTAGGTAAGAATGCCTACCCTATAGTTAGCCTGGATATTATATAGAAAAGTCAGTTCATATGTAATACCAATACTAATACCATAACACTCCGCAATCGGCAGCCAACTATAGCTTAATCCTCTTTCACTTGAAAAAAGCATATCTGCTACAGGTCCCATCACCAACTTAATGAACAGACATGGAATAACTGAAGAGATCCACCACATAAGGCTGGCCAATGTGGGGACTCTAATCTAGTCCACAACTGCAGGTCCCAACTAGCGACACATTATGACTGCTTCTTCACTTCTCGAAATGACATTCAGATATAGGAGGAAAGTAACAAAGCCCATCCCAGCATATCTCCCCACATTTTCTCTCTCCAACCAATGTCTGCTCAGGATTATAAACTAAAAGTATAGGGTTGAACAACCCAGGGCAGTAACCAGCTAAGCAGTCTATGGTTATATGAAATACCATAAAAAGACCTGAAGAGCTGCCAGCCTACTGAAAACCATAATGCACTTCTCTCTCATGCCTCTTCATCCACCACACTGCGAAGCACTACGTCACATGGCATAAAAACCACACTTCTCTGGTCATCATGCACGATGTGGAAATACTTCTCACATAGGATTTTTTTAAAAAGACAACATCCTTCCAATCACACCCCGTACCCGACGTAGCTTGTTGTCCATGTAGGCAAGCAATTCAGTGCCCCAGATATGGCTAGAGAGCATTATATAAATGCTGCAATTCAATACAACGAAACATCTGCATTGCCATTAGAGCCCACCCTACAACCAGCCACAGAAAAAGTAAACAAATGTATTATAGGACTAAAACCAGAATAATGTTCTGACCTAAAGTGCACTGTGTTAAATGTAGTGGGAGTCCTCATCCACTTACCAATTATTATGTGAAACGTCATAAGCAAAAACTAAGCCTATAAGAATAATCAAAAAATGTAATAAAATACTTCTTTGCATGATTTTTGGCTCCTACTTTTTGCGAACAATGTGAGCTGAAACAGCAGTGGAGATAGGCACAATAGCACTAAAAAACGCAAAACAAATGTACTGATGGTTTGGGGGGGCATTACCACCAAGAAAAATGATGAAATAATAAAAACTAACCTTTGATAATGCTAAATCAGGCATTCTATAAAAATAAATCATGCCAGCCTGTAACAACAATTACACAAAATCATAAAAATGCAATCAATTTCCTAACTACACCATTCGGCCACTGCCTGCAGCTTTCTTGTTGCAATGCAAACATGACTCTTTTACCAAGTTACTTTTCAGGACCTGTGTGTTTCCCCACCCAAAGGCATGCAACGAAAGGAGAAGTAGCTATGATTAGTTGATGCAAGCACCATAAGTTGCCAGGAACTTCTCTCTCTGAATTACAAGAACTATGAGTGTGCAGTAAATGAAAAACACTCCCTTTAAACTGAGAATCTGTTGGGAGTGTGCCCAAGCAGTGGTCAAGATAGGCAATGAAAGAGGCAGTGTTGACAGCCGCAGGCAAAATGAAGGATGCAAGCAGAGGGCAGTAAAATTAATCTGTTTCCAGGCTTTTATAGACTCGCCAAACAAAAACGGCAAAAATTGAAGGCAGATAAGGAATTTTTCCACTCAATGTTACAGCATCCTTGTGGCATCCAGCCAGGCTGACAGTGAGAAGGGGTGGCAAGATACATGTCTTTACCCAGGTAGAGGCATTCGCATGGGGTGATGGCACGGCTGATCAAGGTTGACTGGCACATTTTTCGTTGCTGTTCATTGCTAGGCTGCTCCATTTCTGGCTAGAGATGCCTGTGACTTGATTTGGGATTCAGAGAGGTTCCCCCTTCGCATAAGAAAATTGTTCTAGTATGGTATTTTAATTTTTTTCTATAGCACTTACTACCCATGATGAGGCGCTATATAAAGTGTTTACAGTGAGAAGCAGAATACTCTGCAACCGAAGGTTAGTGGTTAAATCCAAGGTTTAGTCTTGTACTCTCAGGGAAATCATTCTAGGCATTTAAATTCAATTTCTTCTATGGTATATTCGACTACTAGGGGCTTTCTGGAATAATGCAAGTTAATAGGTGGGATTAATATAGAGCTAGAACTAGTCAGGTATTCTTGGGTTTAAGGAAATGAGAGGTTGATCTATGAACAGAGTCACGGAATTATGCGATTGTGCGGCGGCTGCGTTTTCGCATAGTTATGGATTTGCCACATAATCCATCAAGTGCTGCATAAGCTGAAGATTTACCCAAAACATTGTTTCTAGCTCAAACGGTTCAAAAGTTACTAAATACGCAGCGACACATGTTACTGCGCAGTGGAAGGTTCTTTGCCCTTCTGTTGCTTATTGCTATATTTAGATGTTAATGTGGTACCAGTGAGGTGCAACCTATGCCCAGGCAGCGTTAATAAGTGTCAAAATGACAAAATAAGGAGAAAATACTATCACAAAATGTGCTGCATTATTTGCCTTTTCTTGCTGCATAATTTAGTCACACCTTGCCGGAAAATGTGGCCCTTCCCTGCCGCATAATTACAATGGCCCCGTCTATGAATATGGGATGGAGGCAGTTCGCAGAGATACACAACAGGAAGTTAAGGCAAATAGCTAGAAATCTCCCACTTCTTCCTCCTCTCTCTTCCCGTCCTAATTACGGGTAGTGGGACCCTTACTCTGCATAATACGTTTGAAATAGGAGGTTTTCCCCCTAAATAGGGCATTATATTACATGTATGTCCTATCGCGAGATAACAAGCGTTTAATTGTAGAACTGCATTTAATTCTTCTGTTTTCTTCCTTAAAATCTTAAATGAGACTTTACAATGGTGCCCTCTAGCTATGTTGTTTTTGTAAACGTATACCACCCATAAGACGGATGAGCATACAGGCGTCAACCAAGACAACCCTATTCCCCACGCTAACAAACACAGAGATGGTATAATCTAATAAACAAAATATTTTTAAATCTGAGAGAAAAATCAAGAGTATATCCGAATAATGAGTTCAGAGAAACACGGTCGCAAAAAACAGTTGCTTTGAATTGGTGGGAGTTGCATTATGTAAAAAAAATACAAGGGACAGGGCGCAACTCCACAATAAGGACTCCAAAGGGGTAAAGAAGGAAGGCGCAGATAATAGAAGCTAGGGGCAAGGAAAAAGAAGTAAAGGCAAAGCACTGTTTACCAGTACTATCGCCTGTCACCTCAGACTCACCAGCTTGGTGGCACGGTAGGGTCCGGGTCCAATAATCTTATGCTCCATGGCTTCCCAGCACTGTAAGCGCCCCTAACCCCCGTAGTTGCCCCTGCGGGCCTTCCCATGAAGCGAAGCGCACAGTCCCCGCTGCACCCCGGAGACGGTCACCAACACCAAAGGCACTTCCCTACAGTAGCAGCGGTGCCAGTTTGAATCAAGTGCCTGTAGAATGCAGAACGCTCATTGGTTGCCTTGGCGACCACGTGACCAATATACCTCCATTCATGGAGGTGTTTCTCCCCAGGGTGAATTAGTTCACCGAAGAGACGCGACACTCTAGTCTTTCTTCTATTTTTACTGCAGTATATGTGTGTTTTTTTCAGTGTGTGTGTTTTTTACGAGCTGGGCAGCGCAAGTGCGGTATGCTTTTAGTGCAGGTGCCTACAAGCTGGACGTACGAATTACGATCCTGTTTCGCTTGTTTGAACTTTAATAATTTGTATTCTCTACAATACATCAGGGTTTTATTTCATAGAGCGAGTAAGTGAAATATATATGTTGCCCCATATATACTTCTAAATATTTTAGGTGGCCTTTATTTTGAGGACTGTCACTATGGTGAACCGTAATTGTCCTATTCGGGAGGAGACAACATGGATTTATTTTCGAAGGGCAGCCTATATTTAGGCTGAGTGGAATACATCATGTCACCAATCCTTTTAACAAATACAATTTGAAATAATTGTATTTGCATTTCTATAGTGTTTCGTACATCCCTCATTCGTAAGCGTCGAAGTGCACTATCAGACAGGGTAGTGCTTCGCTGGAAGCGTTTTGTAACCATGGCAGCTTCTTAAAACAAGAAAGGAGCGGGGGCGAGCAAGCGCGGCAGCCTGCAGAGCTGACCAGACGCTCGTGCGTCGTGGCCTTTTGCCTGCGATTACGCGCGCGGCAGACATGTGTTTCCAATTATCGCGCCCGCGTCTGGGCACAATAATTGGAAACACATGTCTGCGGCGCGCGTAACCGCAGGGAAAAGGCCACGACGCACGAGCATGTGGTCAGCTTTCGAAACCCCCTAACATAAAGACTTCGCCTAGCAGCGCTTGCGCGCTACTCGAGGCTCGACCTAAAAACAGTTATGTGTGTGTAGTTTCAGCAGACTCCTAGATTGAAAAATAGCAGAAAGCCCCGGACGCGTCCTGGACAGGATTTAGATCGAGTGCTAGAGAAATCTAAATTCAGTGGCCATCTTGCCTGCACAGGGACTGCCAGACCTTTTGTAAGGATCAGAAGGCAGGGTCAGGGTGTAGATATAGCTGACCTTCTTTTAATTTCCAGCCTTTTAATCAGGACTGAGCAGGGATCATAGTGCAGACGTCGGTGGACGTTTTGTATAACTGACCTTGATTTGGATTGCCTATCCGTTCACCGCATTGGAGGCGCCATGGCTGAAACAGGCAGTCCCTTCATGAGCAGGGGGCTCACTGATCACAGGGCTCAAAAGAGCAGCTCACAACGCAAACATCTGAAGCCAGGTCTGCAAAAGGAGCACCCGTTCTCGCGGAGTGAAAGTGTCAGGCGGCCATCGTCCTCGGGTGCAAACCAGTCCACCCTTAAAAAACTCTTTTTTTGATTCAACAATGTCCCACCTCATATCTGCTTCAGAACACATGTGTAACTTGATACATATGCTATGACAGCTTAGTGAGGCGAAACAGTGTTGGATAACCTCCGTATTATATATGCAGAAACAAGCTCCCACTAGACCTATATTGCTTCAATGGCGGCTTTTTTAAGCTCAAAACTAGGGCATACTAAGATACTACTCTCCACACTCCAACTTAGGATATTGTTGTTTCATATTTTATTATATTTATTTCTCTTTTTTACATGTTTATCAAAAATTTGAAAATTGACATTAACAACATTTCATTTCTTTCAACAATCTTGATTCAGTTTTACATCTATATTTAGAATATAAAAACTGTTGCAATAAAATTAGAATAGAAAAGAGAAAATCAGTCCCCTGCACTCACACCTCATTCAAATGACCCACAACCATGTCACTAACATACTGCACACTACCATACTACGCCCCAGACCAACGCTACATGCACAGATAGTTGGATAAACGGGGTGAAAGGCATCCACCCTCGATTGCTGTGCTGATGTCTGGGGTGTCACACTCTCTGGCCGACGTACGTTTCAATTAACAATATCAATGGTCTCCATCTTCATCAGGACTTTTGTTTTACATAGACTTTTTATATTGGGTGAAAGTTTGGGGAATCTCGGTGTCCAGTGGTGGTGCCTATATTTGGCTTTGTATCATCACTTCGAAACATGGTGTGAGGGTTCTTTGAAGTATGATGGCGACATCTGTAGGCATCCAGAGGAAATGTCTGATAAGTTCTAGATCCAGTCTGACACTTCGCTAGGATTCAATACGATTATGTAGACAGAGTAGGCATCAGGACTGATGAATGCATTAATTGATTTCGGCCGGTGAGGAGCCTCCGGATATGGGGTTCCCACTCTCAGCTACTCTGCGTGGAAACTAAGCAGGGATCATAGTGCAGACGTTGGTGGCCGTTTTGCATAACTGACCTTGATTTGGATTGCCTATCCGTTCACCGCGTTGGAGGCGCCATGCCTGAAACAGGCAGTCCCTTCATGAGCAGGGGGCTCACTGATCACAGGGCTCGAAAGAGCAGCTCACAACGCAAACATCTGAAGCCAGAGTCTGCAAAAGGAGCACCCGTTCTCGCGGAGTGAAAGTGTCAGGCGGCCATCGTCCTCGGGTGCAAACCAGTCCACCCTTAAAAAACTCTTTTTTTTAATTCAACAATGTCCCACCTCATATCTGCTTCAGAACACATGTGTAACTTGATACATATGCTATGACAGCTTAGTGAGGCGAAACAGTGTTGGATAACCTCCGTATGGCAGTGGTCGGGGGCATCGGGTAGCCCTGGTGCTGTTGGATCTGTCCCTTGCTTCTGATGTGGTTAATCATGATACACTCTTGCACGGGCTGAATGCAGGTAGTACATCTGTCTCCATGTCCCTCTGCGTTAGAGCCAGTAAACCAGGGGGTACCCTAGGGCTCCGCCCTCAGCCCCATTTTATTTAACATCTATATTAGGGCATTAGTTAATCTAATAAGATTTCCTTCCAGTACTGCATGAGGGATATATCAACTTGACTAGGGGCCAGCTCTCTTAAATTTAATAGTGATAAAACTGAAATGATGCTCGGCCGAATTGGGAAACTTGGGCAATCACTGCCCAATGGCTTTTCGCCTGGGAAGGTAGCACAGCTTCAGCTCCATCCGGAACTTGGGAGTGTAGATGAACTGTGATCTCTCACTGGAGTCCCATGTTTACATGCTCCCTACCTCCTACTTTTCACTGACGAGAATCTTACATAAAGTCCTGCCACTTCTGCCCAGTCACTGACACTTGCTTATTGCACGAAGTGCCATCTTGAGTAGATTGGAATATGGCAATGCTTTGTTTCTAGACGCTCCTCTGTACCTGATCAAGCGACCAATCAAGATTCAGTCAGCTGCTGCCAAGCTAGCCTTGGCCCTACACAGCAGCATTAGATTCCCTCCACTGGCTCCCAGTACATATGTATGTTCTATTCAAGTTTTTATGCCGGGCTCACAGGACCTATCATCGTGTATGACCTCGTCTTCTGTCAAAGAAACTCCAACATCATGGGGCAGATTTACAAGCCCCTTGTGCCACTTTTGCGTCACTTTTCCCATGTTAAAAGTGACGCAAAAGTGGCGCAAGGGGCTTGTAAATCTGCCCCCATGTTTCTCAAAGACTTCTACGCTCTTCATATGCAAACCTTTTTAAGGTCTCCAGTTTTAATAAATCCCGAGCTGGTGGTCAAGCTTTCTCTGTCCAGGCAGCCAAGCTCTGGACCAGTCTCCACTTTGCCCTTCCCTCTGCTAAAAACCTGGCTGTCCACCAAATCATTTTTCTCGGTCATTTTTCCTGCAGGTCTGATTTAGCCACCGCGAAGATGCCTTTTTAGGTTACAATGAGCTCTACAAACCTGTAAATAAGGAAATAACCCCCCAATTATGTATTTCTTTATGTTTGCAGTTATATATAGAATGAACCAGCTCAGGCAAGCATCGGAGCACTTTAATTTGGGGGGACAGAGCAATGCCTGCAAAGTCTTTGTGGGGTGTGGAAGTGAGATTGATTACCGGAAAAAACAGCACAAGGTGGTTCAGACATGTTACAGACCGATTTGGAATTGAGAGCTGTTTAGATGGTGTAAAAATCCATCTCGACTTAAAAGAGGGAACTATTTACATGCGTTCCAGCTAGGCACCATTTTCCAGCACTGAAATTAAATAAAATAACTTCACATTACTATTTTATTTGCATAAGGGTAGTTTGCATTCTGCGGCGGAATCAAGGCGCTATGAATAATATTGCACCTCATAAATAACGACACTCCACGGTACGTTATTTATCGGGTGTGGTAAATAATGCCTATTCTGAGATTTTGGGGAATAACATGCAGAGTTTGGTGTGTTGAGCACCAGAATCTGCATGGTACGGTAAACACTGCACACTTCTCCCCTTTTTAACTTTGATAGGCTTGCTCTATTGGTGGGTATTTAACACACCCAGGGACTTATTTACAAGCCCCTTGCGCCGCCAGTGCGTTATATGTAATATGGGAAAAAGTGACGTACCGGCGGCGCCTGGGGCTTGTAAATAAGCCCCCCCCCCCCCAGTGATTACTGGCTGCGCTAAACAACATAGAACTCATAATTACGACCCCTGCCCAAACGAGGGTAACACCGACCCACTATAATCAGGGCCTCTGTCTATAGGAACTAGCACAATGTAATAAGGTTATTCTTTTCTGAAAGCCATTTCTGTTAATTGTATTTGGCAATAATTACTTATCACAAAGAGAAATGATAAGGTAGAAAGTGCAGTTTAATAGGTGTCTGAAGGTAACTTAAGTCGGGATAATTTTCAGTTCTTTTTTGAAGAAGGAGTAGCATGAGGGAATCTTACAGAGATTGCGTTAGGAAGTTTCAAATCTTAGTGCACCGTCTATAAAATATTGCACTAAAGTGTGCTGTTTTTTAAGTCTGGCATCTCAAGAAACAGGGAACCAGAGCTATGCAGGGAGCGGGTGGTTCAAATCCAAGTTTATTTCTGGCACTTATAGATGGGTGATGCTATACGTATGGCTTGTGAGTTGCATAAGCTATTGTAAAGATAATCCTAGCTTCAATTAGAAGTCACTGTTATATAACAATGGGTGTAATGTGGTCAATTCTTTTACTTCCTGTAAACACTGTTCTGGCCATCTGGATGGCTGTTGTGAGTTGTGCAGTATAAAAGTTGGGATTTTCTCTTAGAAAAGAAAATTTCATAGACTAATTTTAGGAATACTAGTGATTGAACTACACTTTTAAATTTGATTCTGGTATAAGCAATTTAATCCCTTTGAGAAGTCTCAGGTGAAGCTACGGATTTCTAGGTTATTAATATGAGCTTGATGCTTCAGTTTGTTGTCAAATATAAACGTGGCGTGGCACAAACAGAACATAAAGGTGTGCAAATGAAGACATTCATGGAGTCCAGTCATGATTTGGCAGGTGTTTTGCTATGAAGGAGTGATATCACCAACTGTTCTGATGGCAGGATTGTGATTGAAATAGTGTTGGGTCGTCCAGGGTTGTATTCTCTTGAACATAATGGTTAGACTAGAGCAAAAATATGTTTATGGGAGGAGCTCTTTAGGTAAAGCGAAATATAATTAGCATAAAGATCATATGAGATGCGTGAGTGGTTGTTCCAATAGGTGAACAAAACTGCTTGTTTGGTGGTACCTAGAATATTTGATTATTTGACTAATTGGAGGTGTATTACATTCTAGGAATTCTCCCCTGATGAAGGGCAAGTCCCGAAATGCATTGGGTTATGTCAATAAGGATAACTGAAGAATACACGCTTCATATAGTGTGAATGAATAACACTATACCATTGATGAATTTCACATCAATAAAAGAAGACTGGATTAACTATTGGTTTTGATATGAATTCATATATTATGAAGACACTTTTAAATTGAAAACTGGTTCCAGGGTGTGCTAGGTGGGGCCATTTCTCCCTTTTAGGAAGACAAATTATTTGCTTGATGCACACGCCTTTTGATCAGAAGGCGATACCCACTTGCACCCATCAAATTGTTTACAAGGATACCAAGTATTGAATCTTCAGGAGTGCAATGGTCTCCTCTCTTCAGGTCTATTCCAAAAGGTTTGTCACAATTGTTAAAGGGAGCGTGTGCAAGTATCGAACCTTGAGGTACTCCTTTTTTCGAGAGACCTAGGGTTTGATAGAGAGTTTCCAATTTTTATTAGATGAGATAGATTTGTTAAATAGGATAGGAACCATGACAGAACCATCAATACCCACACCTTTTTAGCTCTTTATTTTTGTTCTTCATTTTTTTTATTACACTTTAGGTTTGATTCAATGTTCATGTAACTTGAAAATTGTGTAGTAAAGATTGTGACCTTATACCATGACTAGTTTTGTGACTGGAAATGTGTGACCAGATGGAGACTTCAGCAACTCATGCTATAGATAAACTCAGCTTAAATTCATCTGGTGCAGAAAAAAATGAGCTTGATAGAAATTAACAAGTTGTGATTATTTCTGTATATATATTTTTTCTTCAGAAACCGGCTCGATTGACAGGGAGGCACAGAAATACAGCTCCCCTGGTTTCTCAGGCTGCCTGGCCGGTGTGCAGTTCAATAATATCGCCCCACTCAAAGTGTTGTTCCGGCCCTCCAACCTCTCAGGGAACATTCGGGTAAAAGGAGATCTGGTGGAGTCCAACTGTGGGTCCATGCCGATGACCATTGTGGGTGCCCCTCCAGAACTGGATCCTTGGTATACAGGTCCAGGTAAGAACAAGGGGCTCTATCCGGTCTCTTCACAAAACGCTGTGTGTGCCTGCACTCTCACACGCTCATCAAAAGACTGAACATCTGCATTTAGTTTGGAGGAAGAGATTTCCCCATGGCAATATGACACCAAGTTTATTAATTTGTATTTATTCAGACTTCTGTCACACACATATATCTAAATTGCCTCGAGGTTTGAAAGAAATGGAAAAGATGGGAGCAGGAGGAGCCTGAAGACTTAGAACATGTTTTCAACTGTTTCCCGAAAGTGAGGTGATTGTCAGAGTATTCCAGGTGGACAGGGAGGCTGTTTCACAACTAAGACTAGGCTAATCAAAAGCATCTGTCTCCTCTTGATTTGCAGCTGGAGTTTGGATTCTGAAGTGATTTGAGGTTGTTAGACAGTAGGGGCCTGGAGGTTGAATTTTGTTTTATTTTATCATGAAGGTAAGTCGGAGCTGAGCCTTTGAGGCCTTTGAAGGTGAGACAGAGGATCTTGAAGGCGATTCTATCTTTGAATGGTAACCAGTGGAGGTTTCCACATTGGTGAGCGATGTATTGGGCTTACCTCAGGCCATGTATGAGACAGAGTTTTGTGATTTTTGTATATTGACTTTGTAGGCTGGCAAACCATAATATAGAGAGGTGCAGTAGTCCAGTATGGAAATTACAACAGTACCCACTACAGGGGTGTGGTGAGTTTTGGGGATAAAAGTGAGGCATTTTTGAGCAGCCTGAGTTGATGACAGGTTGATTTAACCACTCCTCCAATTTGGGGGTGATGTGTGCATCCCAGAATGTGCTCTAGTTTCTCTCACTGGTTTTAATGTGCATCGTCTCTGTGGAAAAAATGTCGAGTGTCTGGGGAAGTCAAAATGTTTCAGGAGGTGGAGAGGGTCCTAGGACCAGGACTTTGGTCTTGGAGCCATTGGGGTTGTAGGCTGTGTTGGCTCATCTGTGTTGCAGGTGCTTTGAGACCACTGGATACATTATCAGATTGGTTCTTGGTATCTTTGACTCTTAAACTTGAGTGTCATCAACACAAGAGTGGAAATGTAGATGGATGGAAAGAATAACGTCTAGAAGAGGACTTACATAAACTTTAAAGAGGAGGGGAAGTATTTACATTACAGGCTTACAGGAAAGAGAACTCTCCGCAGCTAACTACTTGGAATGGTCCTTGAGGAAAGATTTGATCCAAAGCAGAGAATAGTCAGAGACACGGGCTACTGATTGGATAAGATGTAGTACAATGTTGATGGCCAACCTGTCAAAGCAGCGATGAAGATGCGTAGCAATTCCTTGTCTGATAATTGCAGAATGTTTCCCTTTACATTAGGTTGGGCAGTTGTTGTCCAGTGTTTAGGGTGAAAGCCTAACTGGTAGGAGTCAAAAATGTGGTTGGATTTAAGGTAGGTTTGAGGTTGGGAGGCTACTGCTTTTTCCTATATTTTAGATGTTCAGATTAGGCCAGTAATGGGGCGGTATTTGGTAGGGTCAGCAGGGTTGAGATAGGGGGTTTTAATAAGGAGGGTGACCACAAAGTGTTTTAGCATAGGAAAGACTTCTCTAGAGAGGAATGTTGCTGATAGAAGCTGTCAGGAAGGGGGCAAGGGAGGAAGAATGGTGTGTGGACTTCTGAGTTGGGCTAGGATTGGCAGGACTGTTGCTTGGTCTGAGCCTTTTAGTAAGTAAGTGAAGGAGTGACTCGTGGAAAACCTGAGCTCTTGGACGGCCAGCAGGGTCTAAGGCCCCAATCTTCTGCCTTTGTCTATGTTTGACTAAGGTTTACTCATTAAATGTTGTGTGTTCATTGAAGCGACTCTCTGTAACCCTGTATTTGGATTACATTCTGGCAAGGGTTGTATCGGACACTGAGAAATATTATTTTGCAGGACAGGCCTAATGAATTGCTTCGGCTTCTTCCACAGAATAATGGTGGACCAAGTTATGTCGTTCGAAGATGATAGGAGAAGAAAACGTAATGTATTTATTTTGATTTGGGGTTTTGTATAGCTTTGACATTCTCAATTTAGGGTTACTTTGCAGCACCAAAATCCAACTTTTGTACTTTTGTCTACAAGGACATCTCGAAGAAAGCGTGGACTTCTTCAAAGTTTGGGTTCCAATCCTTATTGCTTAACACAGTTTATATATATAATTCTGATCAGGTACTTTAGCAGCATTTACTTTGCACAATGTTGACTCTCAACAAGCTTATACAAACCAACGCAATATTGCTTTTCATAGCAGCTGAAATGCAACATATGACACATTTGATGTATTCTTATACCATCTCCTTTATTCTGCAGAGTTCCGTTACATTCATGATGACAGCCTAATAATCATTATCGCAGGTATGTAAAATCTAAAGCTATTCATAATATATAAAAGTTGAGATGGCCAACAATCATGAGCAAGTTCCTGTTTTGGGCTATTCCAACATTTATTTGACTCTGCCCCGCTCTACTGGGCTTTCAGTGATACAATTCTTTTAAGAAATTGCCTGATTGCTCTGTAGGCTGCTCTTCTACCACTCAGCCTCAGTGAAACATAGAAAGAACTATCACGAGGCAATCTTATTTCAACTGATCAAGATTACACTTTTGATTCATGACGCATGGACCTCTACACTGCCTTAGAATGCTTGATGGTGTCCTGTAATGACCAATGATGTATAATTTGGTGAATCGAAGTCCCTTTAGTCAATTATGGACGGTTGTTTACAGGTAAGACGACAAAACATGAGGGATGAAACGGTTGCACCAACACCATTGTAGCCATTGTGAAATCAACTAGGTTACATTCCATTCCTATGTTTTTAACCTGTGTGTGCACCATTAAAGAAGGAGGCCTGACCAAAAGGATCAGTCTAGTCTAAATTGCAAGGCAGTATCTCCTCGGCATGGGGCCACAAGCAATCTTAGGTGCACTTCAGCCTTATTCAATCTCATCGGTGTGGTCCAGTTTCAGTTCATAGGTACAGTGAGCTCGACACCCACATCTGGGGCTACCTTTGGCTCACCAAGATGACTAAAATATGATGGATAGAAATACCTGTGACAATGCTTCTTAACCACTGGAAGTGGAAATTCAACTTCATGGCACCCATTCCATTTGCCGACTTGTGCTCTCGTACAGAGGGGATGTGGCTTAGCAATTCAGGCTGAACTGCTGCTTCCAGGTACAGTCAAGGCAAATTTGCATATGGATTTTGAAGTCCTTGCTTCCTGATGCAGACAAAGTAAAAGATGATGGAAAGAAACCTATCAGCTAGTGTAAAGGTATTAATGACAGGGTTTGATTGCTGTTAACGGGGATATTTTCATGTAGAGCAAAGTGCATCGTTGTACCAGGCGCTCACAAGAGTATTCTCACCATGTTTTTCTCTCTCGCTCTCCTCAACAGTTGTGGTGATATTGCTCCTGCTTCTACTCATCGCGCTCATTGTTATGCTCTACCTGTACTTCCACCGCTATAAGGGCTCGTACCACACAAATGAACCCAAAGCCATAGACTACACTAGCACCGTCAAGCCCCTGCCCGTACGAAAAGAAGCTGAACTACCTCAAATCGAGGAGGAGGCCAAACCAGAATAAACACGAAGGACAAAGGCCGCTCAGCACCCTGCACTGACACCTTGGCAAAATGTTGCAGGAAGATTTCTTTTCACAAGAGGGCGGTGTGACTCAAATTGCTTTCTGTGCGGGGGCTCAGTAGGATCCTTACAGTCCTGGGTGCAGATCAGCGGATGGAAAGCGAACAAAAATGCCTTCCAGTTTTCCTGGAGCGAGCAAAAGACTGGATCAAACAGTAACGGAAGCTGCCAAATAACAAATCCCCTACAGAATGAAGCATTTGGTTTGTTGGCCCATTATCATTTTATCACTTGTTTCCTCCTTTAATGCAATTTTATGAGTATTTACCAAGGGGCTAATAATAGTATGACTTCGCCACTTGCAAAGACCAAGAAATTGTACAAGTATGTTATATTAATTTCAGTGTTATCTTAAGGATTTTTGGGGCCATGGGCAAGATATATTTTGACACCCTCGTTCAGAACAAGTTTGTATTTTACTACACATTTTATGCTAATTCCAGCTCACATAATGCCAAACAATATTGAATTATCCATTCAGAAAGGGGGGTCCTAAAAAACGGATGAAATACTTCTTACCTGGGGTCACAAAAATCCTTAGAATGACAATGGATAGAGAGAGGAAGAGTGAGAGGTAAAGGTAGGCAGGAAAAGGAGAGTTTTTTAAGATAATGAAATAGATGAGGTCAGATAAAAAGATCACTTTCCCAGGGGCCCCTTGGAAGGTGGGAGCCCTGGGCAATTGCCCACTTTGCCCATGTATTAAAACGTCTTTTATTAATTCACACACCTCCCTACATTAATAAGAGGGATTTTTGGTTCTGAAAGGGCAGGTACTATGTTACAAATCCCAATTCAACTGTATTGCACAAAGTCTGATTTTCCGAGGTACAAGGCAGCGACAAACACAGTAAAGGAGGAACTGAGCCTCTGAGAGAGAGGAAAGCGAGGGTTTAACTGGTTGACTCAATCTACAGATTCTGGGAGCTCTGGGTCCTAGCTGTTTTCTTATATAACTATTTCTTATGCAATTATGATGGCATATTAGAAAAAAGTTTAGGTGGGCTATATTCGGCTTGGTCAAAATTTATTTCTTGAAATCTGATATTAAACTTAGTTAATCAAAGTAGTAATGTCGGTTAAAGTGCTCAGGAACCAAGGCAATGCAATCTGCTGGCAAGAAATGCTGAAAAGCTGAACACTAATGTCGCAAACATATCTTATTTTGACAGAAATGTATGCCACGTTCAATTTGAAGGGCTGCCAGGGCAATGAATTCTCATTTAATTTTCATTTCTGATCCGCAGAAAGCAGCAAGGGCAATCGGTTTAATGAGCTGGACCTTGTATAGGTGCACGGGGCTCGCAGCCTGCAAAGCAGAACAGGAAGTTATGTTGCCAGGTAGACAGAAAGTGTGGGTCTGTGCTGGTGCACTAGGCACATGCCGTTGGAGCATGATATTAAGCAGAAAGCTGTGGATTATTAGCTAAAAAGATATATAAAGCGCACAACTGTCTGTATTCTATATATGTGCAAAAAAACCCAAATCAATTATTTTGAGTAAGCATTAAACAAAAGAAGGTGGATTTTATTGATGTAATATGATATAGGGCTGTCTTTGGCAGGCTGCAAAGCGGTCCTGCATTCTATGTGGAGATACCAAGTACAGAGGAACAAAATAATGCAGCAGAAGTAGCGGAAGCTAGCAACAAGCAAGCAAGTAAGCAAGCAAGCGGGCCTGCTGAAGAGGATCCAGATTTAGAATGTTTCTTCAGACAGCCATAGCTTGACCCAGAAAATGAGCACAACATGTGTCAAGTTCGGTCTTTCTGCTCCGTCATTCCAGTGCTTGATTTGACGAGTCTGCCAAACAAAATGGCTGCCTATAAAGGACGGCCCTTTAATACACCAAAAGCACACCTGTTTCTTAGAGCTGCTGTGTTTTTTGGTCCTGGTAGCATGCCCTTTGATTTTATTCATAACAGTGAAAGTGTGAAATCTATTGCACTGATACATAGAAGTACGCCAATTCAAGAACCTTCTAACTGCCTCATTGGTTCCACGCTGCTATATTCTTGTAGGAATCACAAATGGTGCTTCAGTCTGCTCTGCTACCTATACTCTGACACATCTGTGTCTTTTGTCACTTGCATCAGACCCCAGTATCAAGGTAGGCTTATGCCAAATTCTTCGCCACCGAAAATAAACAATGGCTGCCAAGATGTCACCTTTAAAAGTCCCCCTGAAGTCTCACTTAGAGCATATTGGGTCTTCTGGATGCTTGATGGACATATAAAAGTCCTGTCACCATTTAGTGCTATGTGGAGAGTGTTATTGTTCTCTTCGCCCCATACATAGACACAAGTGGTTACATCTATGTTGAAAACTACATTAAGTCATCCAGTGATCATTGTAGGAACTCACTCATCTTTCAAAGTTTCTTACCATCTTGTTACAGCAATCAGCGTTAATTCTTAATGAATAACCAAGTAGGTTCAACTTGGAGCAAGATTTGTGCTTTGTGAAGGCCAAAAGTCGTTGATCCATCTCAGTACATCCAAGGCTTCCTGGTATGGACTGCACGTGCAGCACGGTCACTGCTTTAATGGCCATTCAACACTGCAGTAGACTATTAGAATCTAGATAGCCAATCACGTTTGAGGTGATAACCTCTGGTGTAGGCCCTCTGAGGAACCATTCTGAGACTGCCAGAGTTCCTGTGGCCTGTTGGTGGGCTTCCATCTCTAACCCTGCCCCAGTGTGTGCCTGTCTCCAATGCCCGCTTTCTATGTGTTTTAATTTCATTCGGTAATGCTCCTCAGCACCACATTGTGCGTTGTATGCAGAATGATGGAGGTGGACCACAGTGACTGTCTAAAAGAGCACAGTGGCTGCTTGCTGCACCGGTGGAGATGTTGTGTAGGTTTTTCCAGAGCAGAAAAAGAGTGGAAACAGAGTTGTTTCTCCGGAAGGCAGAGGCAGGCGATTTGAAGGAGTCAGAGACCTGGTTTGCAATTGGTGTTTCTGATGTCACAGAGGGCATTGCTGCAGGTTCTTCTATAGATCTAGCGTCAGCCGAGACCTTTTGAATCTAATAACGTTATATGTATAATATACTTACTTTTAGAGGTGTCTAACCAGACCTTTTCATCCATTGGTCTGATACTGTGTCATTCACATGCAGCTTCCGTCCAGTACAGCATATAGCATTGCATGAGGCGCTGAGCCCACTTTAGCCACTAACTAACTTTGCCATTAATGAGCCTTCTGCCCTATCACAAGAAGCACATCCAGACACAAAGTATGTCCCTTACGTGCACGGGACTACTATGGCAATGTGTGCTTTTTGACACAAAAATATATTTTTGATTTTAGGCAATGATTTTTTTTTTAGCTAGTTGAAGGCCGGGTAGCTTCTCCAAAATAAAGTTTTGTAAAAACCTTAAAATGACAAAACAAGCATTGACAAAGCCAAAAGGTTGGTGGCCAATGCTAGACCTATTGGCTTTACCAAAACGTATATCTTTCTTTGTAATAAAGTTGGTCTGCGAAGTTAAGGTGCTAGTAATCTTATTTCCGTTCGCCGTGGAGCAATAACAGCTGTATACCTGCTCTAGCCCATAATTGTGGAAGCGGGCATATAACAGTATTTATTACTCAGTATTCCAGGCGATACCTTCTAGTTGTTAACCCAACTACTGTCTCAGAAGTTAGAACACGCTAGACAAGGATATAAAAGCAATGAAGGTGAGTCTGCAATTAAGAGCTACTAAGCAAACAATCCGCCATCTCAACTTTCTAATGCCCCACTGTTGTGAGGAAATTGTAATAAACAATGATAAAGTAACCAAAAAAAATTAATCATTTCCAGCTGTGCGACTCCATTAAACTGTATGAGACGATTGAGAGCAACAACTAGAAGGAGACCGGCACAAAAAGCTGCATTTGCCACTGTTTCGTGTAGAACTTTCTAGAACAAAATGGCAGGCAGCTGAAGGAGGAGGCCAACCCTGCCTATGAACAGAGATACAAGTGTTAAGAATTCACATTTTCCAGCGTACACTTAAAGCAATTATATTTCCATCTCAAGTCACCCTTTCTTGATTCTGTAGGTAAACGAAAACGTTGTATGTAATAGAGTCCAACAAAAACAGCAGGCATGTTTGCGAAAGCTGCTCCATCAGCCAACCACCCATGCACCCTCAGAGCCCTCAGATCTTAAAGATTCCTACATGTGAAAAAGCTCTTCTTTTCCTTTCATTGCAATTTTGTTGAGTTCAATGAAAGGACAGCCATAGGTCTGTCGAGAGTCTGCAAAACTGTGACTTACTTTCATTATTTTTAATACAAAAATAAAAAAGGGAAAAAAATAACTTCTCCATATGGTTATGTTGACGTCCTCTTACCTGGTCTTGCCTATCTGGCCGGTCACGCCCACTTCTTGTGTGTAGCCTGGCTAAGGTCATGAAGTACGAGTACATTAACTGTTCAAAAATGATATACTGTAAACTGTACATGCCATACAGGCGAACTGTCATTTTCATCTCTTTGCCCTGGTCTACAGCCCATGAAAATAGTGCTTCACATCTCATCTTTCCTTCAACTCTGTAAAAACTGCATTTCTGATCAACTCGACATTACATCCTTTTAAAACCACTGTTTTGAGAGTTAAGCAAGCTGCAACCTACCAGGCACACCAGATTTCTTGCTGCGAATCATCTGATTATAGAACAAGCTGACTGAGGCCCGCGTGTATGTCAGTAGAAGAGTACTCTTATAACTAGACTCTGTAATGTTACCAAGAGCATACACAGGACATTTATAGTGTGAAATAAACAAGGGCAGAGCTGGAGACCATGATGGGTCTGTATCAGGATTAGCTGGGAAGTGGGTATTCTGGATGAGCTTGGCCAGCCTTGTCAGAGGCTTCCATGGAGCTCAGGTCACAAACATGATGGGGGCCCTTTCTCTGACTCTATGGACACACCTAGTGGCAGCCGAGGGTTCCCGTCTTATCAAGAATATGTCACAAAACATGCTATGCCTCTTTTTTTTGTATGTGAATAGATTTAGCAATGGCAATGTGTGGCCAGGAATTGAGTGGGGCCTGGGGCACAGAGCCTCAGCTTCCCCCACCTCTTATGTTATTTGTATTTTTTATTAGCCATAAGGTATCCTGGAGCAGGTGTGTAAGGCTAGCCCCAGGAGCGGGGAGAAGGGTTACTCAAAAAACCAAGTCTTCAGCTTCTTGCAAAACTCAAGAAGATAGGAGCATGGTGTGATGTAGGAGAAAGCTTGACCTCCGGTTCTGTTTCTGAGAAGGTGGGCGACATGTGCTAATAAGAGCCCAGCTGAGTGGAGGTGCCTAGATGGTCGATGTAAGTGTATGTGGCTGTTCAGGTATGCTGGGCCTGTGTTGTGGAGTACTTTGTATGTGTGACTGAGTTGTTGGAACTGTGCGCACTTGTGTATCAGGAGCCAGTGGAGGCCCTTCCGGTGTGGTGTGATGCGAGAGCACCGTGGGAGGTTAAGGACTAGTCTGACTGCTGCACTTTGGTGGGTTTGCAGCCTTTTAGTGAGATGTTTGGTGATTTCTGCATAGAGAGAATTCCCATTGTCTAGTCTGCTGGTGATGGGGGCTTGGGTGAGGGTCTTTCTGGTGATGTTTAATAGCCACCTGTAGATCTGTCTCAGAATCCTAAGATTGTGGAAGCAGGACACTGTGATAGTGTTGACCTGGCAGACATGTCCAGCTTAATGATCACAAGGTTTCTGCCATGTGGGCTATGGGTGGGACCCAAATATATAGGCCACCTGGTGAGGCATCCTTTCCAAAGATTACCAGTTCTGTCTTGTCGATGTTCAGTTAGAGTCAGTTGGACTTCATCAAGGTGGCCGCTTCAGTCATGCATGTGGTGAATTTGTTCCTGTGTTGTGGAATTTGTCGAAGAGGGACCGTATACATTTTGTGTCGTCAGCGTAAGAGGGGATGTTGAAGTTGTAGACGCAGATAACATGCAGATGTTGAAGAGAGTAGGGCTAAGTGAGGAGCCTTGAGGGTCTGCACAGGGGAGTTTCTAGGCCTCCAAAGAGTATGGGGATAGGTTGATTGTCTGAGTTCTTCCGGTCAGAAATGAGCAGATCCATCGGAGTGCAGGTCCCTGAAAGCCAGTCTTGTGCAGTTAAGTGATGAGGATGGGGTGGGAGACCATGATAAACACTGCTGATAGGTCCAGTAGGATGAGGACCACAGTTTCTCCTCTATCTAGAATCCTACAGATGTCATCTGTTGCTGCGATGAGAGCTGTCTCCATGCTGTGGTTGGATCTGAATCCTGACTGTGTGGTGTCAAGGAGCTGGTGGTTGACGAGGTGGTCTGTGAGGCTTCTGTTGATGGCTTTTTCCAAGACCTTAGCTTGATACAGTAGAAGGGAGATCAGCCTGTAGTTCGAATGTGTTTGGCTGGGTCTACTGTGAGCTCCTTCAGTAGCGCGTTGACTGCTGCGTGATTTCAGATTTCCAGGAATGTGCCTGTACTGATGGAGGTGTTGAGGATAAAGTGCAGGTATTGATGGAGGTGCTGAGGATGAGAACACGGACCTTGCTGATGGGGGTGAGACCTTTGTTGAAGGTGTGGTGTGGGCATGGGTCCAATGGGGCCACAGAGTGGACAGATTTCATGAGTGTGGTGGTCTCATCCATGGTGAGGCGTCTGATGTGGTCAGGGTGCATTCTTCATTCAAGATTGGAAGGCTGACTGCAAGGAAGCTAGGGTCAAGTTGAGGATTGAAGTTGTCATGTATGGCTGTGAGTTTGCTGCACAAGAAATCAGAGAGGTTGTTGCACAGTACTTGTGTTGTGGTGATGTTGCTGGCGCTGCCTACAGGCTTGCTGAAGTCTTTGATGATTGGGAAGATTTCTTTGCTGCTGCTGGAGCTGGTGTTTAATGTGATTTGCTAGGGTCATCCGCTTGGTGTTGCGAATTTGTTTGTGGTAGCACCTCAAGACAGATCTGAAGACTCCTTGTCCGTTGCGTCCTGGCTCATGATCCACCTGCGTTTGTTTGCTTGCAGTGCCATTCGGTCGTCCTGAGTTCTTCTAGTTATCAGCTGGCCTAAGTTCATGTTCTTGCTGTTTTGCTTTGCTTGTGAAGGGCCAGGGTGTCAGCGAAGGCAGTGATCCAGCCATTAACGTTCTTGTTCTGTCATTTGCTAGGTTGCCGATATGCTGGGAGTGCTTCTTCGAGAGGGTGGAAGGCCAATCCTCCTCTGCTATGTTTTTCCAGCAGCAGCAGGCTAGGCTTGAGGTGTTTGGACTTCCATGGTGTGGTATGTTGATGATTGAAACTGACTTGGGTATGGTAGGCCCAGGGAATGGGTGCAGGTTTGTTGATCGTGATGTTGTTGGATGTAGTGAAAACAGGATCCAGGATGTGTCTGGTGGCATGGGTGGGTCTGACATGTGCTGGGTGACTCCGAGGTTTCCAAGGCTTTCGCAGAGGATGATTGAGTTGGGGTCGTTGAGGTCCTAGAAGGATGACTGTGCTGAAATCGATGATTAATGGGGCAACAACGTATGTGGTATTGCTGGTGAAGTTGGTGCGGGGTCCTGGAGGCCTGTAGACCAGCGTACCACAAAGGAGAAATTTGACTGTGATTGCAATTGTAGTTGAGGTGCTCCATGTATTAGGTTTCGGTATCATTGGAGGTGGTGCAGCGGAGAATGTTTTTGAAGATGATAGCGATTCCTCCTTTGTGCCAATGTTGGCGGTCTTGTCTGATGATCTATTCGCCGGGGATGTCAGTAATGATGTCCGGTGCTGTGAGGAACAAGAGGTCTGGGGCGGCATGTCCCAAATCTCTGTGGCGTATTTGCCGAGTGAGTGGGTGTTGAGGAGCATGCATGAGAGGGAGGTGTGTGATCGGTTAGGGGGCTTGTTGCTGTATTACCGGCCCTGGGCCTGTCAGACCTTATTTATGTCCAAATGTTTGATTGCTACACATCATCAGCAGTGTGAAGTGCATGGATAGTGTTGAGGGTGCATGACATTGCCCTCTGGCTTAGTTCGATATTGCTTAGGTAACCTCACACGAGCATGCACCTATGTCTCGCCCTTCTCCCCTGATATAAAGATCTGCAAACAAAACTCCCCAGAAGATTTCTAGGTTTGAGCGCATATGTTAGGTTGCTAAGCTTTCTATGCAAGGTTGAATGTCAAGTTGAAGCAAAATGTAAGTCTGAACGAAACAAATACAAATGTATGCAGTTATATCACGGACAAGGAAGAGAAATGGTGTAGTACATCCCAGTGGTTAATTTGTGAAAAAATAAGTGCCGGGGTTCTCATCAGGAGGTAGCTTGCACCAGCCCATTGCTCCTATTAGCGCCGCCTATAACAGAACTAACTACTTACCATGAAACCCTACAAGTGTGGAGAGGATGGGGCGTAATGGCCAGAACTGCTGACTTTGGAGCTAGGGGACCAGGTTCGAGTCTCGGCGTAGGCTCAACATCCTGTGATTCTGGACAAATCACTTAATCTCTCAGTGCCTACAAAAGATGAATGTGTTCTTAACTGGGGCTCATGAAAGGCGCTCCAATACCTTTGGGTCGAGTTTGTGCTATAAGCTTTGGTGTTAACGATTAAGTGCCGGTGCTGAGCACCGGAAACCACTGGCTCAAATTAACCACTGGTACATCCTCTGAAATGCTTACTGACTGTAACAGAGCTGAGTCTGTTTCCATTGACCTCATTTACTAGGGTTTTTCGCAAGGCCAGAATCACTCCCTTACTTCGTACCTGCCTACTGAAAGAACCTATCAGCGGCCCGTCCATTTCACTTACATGCTGCAAAAAGCATCTTTTGAGAAACAAAATCGGAGTATGAAACTGATATATATGGTAGTGCCCTTAAAGTGCTTCCTTCCCCTGTTTTAGAGCATAGAATAAACTGCTTGATTAGCTGCTTTTTGAAAGCCATTAGCCAATAGGCTTACGAGACACATAGAATCTATAACAGAAATCTATTGTCTTCCAAGAGTCGATGCTGTGCAATATTACAGTTGCTGCTGCTGCAAATATTCATAGTGCGCATGCGCGTAACCTGCACTTTGCTGCTAAGAAACAAAATGCTGCTTTTCATACAAACAAGTAAAGAGAATTACATTATTTGTACTACTTTGGTTGCAAAGTTACACTCTCATTTTGTATTCTTTCCGTTTGTATAAAAAGGAAGGTGATGTGCAATGTTTGCATTTGAAAATCGAGTGTCACTGTATATGCTGTTTAGTTGTGCTCTCTTCCATGTCTGTCTTACACTATGCTTGTAGCAATGAACGGGGGGCCTCCCCAGGGCTTGGAAATTAAATAATGTATTTATATATTGATTAAAATATAGGATGGACAGATGTTTTTAAACAAAAAAGAAACAGGGCATGACCTAGCAATAGAAGTAAGACTACAATCGGGCACAAACTATAAGATACAGAAGAATAGAAATGATCTTATTCCTCAGTATAGAAAATGGAGTATGAAGAAATTGAGGGTCAAATATATCTGTTTTTTCTGGTAAAAACATAGGGAAATTTAAAGGCATATTTGACATGCATTTATCATAAATGTAGTTTAAACTGCACACTACTGCAGTTGTGTGTCCACCTCTGAATCCTGTCTGGACTTTGCGGAATACATGCTGCATGCTAAATTTAAAATCGTCAGACTTATGTTTTTTTTCTAAGTTAAAAAATGAGGTAATTTTCGATTTCCCTTGCTTAAAATGTCCTGATGTCTGACTCCTCCAACACTGCGACTGTTCCAGGTGTGCGCTGTGTTGTCACACCTTTTGTTAAGGCTGTGCTTGAACTGGCAGATTTATTTGAAAGTAGAGCCTTTGATGCAGGTGCGTGGATGCAACCTGACCAGCCTCAACGCTGTAGTCATATTGCTTTACAAACATGGTGCATCTGAAAATGCCTTTGTTCGGGTCACCGTGGTCCCCTTTCGTCATCTTCTCAGGTGTGTTTTTGCTGATCCTCATCTCCTTTGCGACTTATGGCAACGGACACGTGCTTATAGGCAATTATTTGGGCCTTTTGCCTCGCATGCATAAATCAATCCATAAAGCCAAAGTGATAAATATCTCTGCACCTCCCCACCAATAAACAAATGAATCCATTGGCTCTAAGACAATGCCCTACCAATCAGAGTGCACTATTCTTTCTCCAAATACTTCCTCCTTCTTTGAACTTTCCAGTCTGCCCCTTGAGCCCCCAGACCTCTGCTAAGCGTCCCAGCCACTTTAATTTCTGCATGGCCTCCAAAACTCCTCTCACCTAGCCTTGCTGGTCCTCGGCACTATGTCCAGCTCAATGAACCTAGGGGGCCAGGATTTCGGGATTGGTAGCCACAGTCCCGGTTTTTCATCATTTGCCCGCAAATTTCAGTAGAGTTAGCACATCTCCCATGTATCAGGGTCGACTGAACAAAGACAGCGAGAGGCAAGCTGTCATCTTTCCCACTGCAAGATTATTTAGAAGCTCCTTGCAGAAAATGTAATTAACACAGATGACACTCTGTGTAAAAATTAGCAGCTTAACAATGCTTAGTGACCAATGTCTGTGTTTTCAATGTTCCTGAGTGCTGTCAACTATGTCATGTTGTGCACCTCGGGTGATGAAAAATTGTAGTCCTACTTCTATGTTTGGAATTGTCTTTTTCAAAATCTGGTCACCTTCACTGGATACCCAATTTTCTAACTCAGGATTCCTTCTGGCGAGTCACTGGTCGATAAGAGCAAAGTTATTCTATAGGCCCCAAGATAGTGTTTGAATAAGACGGTTGGGCCACCTTATGGTTAATCTTAAAAAATAGTTTGAGTCTTTCAAGTTCTTTATTATGAGTATTGCCCTAACAAAAGATGCTTAAATAAACTGTATTTTTAGAAACTATCCAGTCATTTACACCAGTATTACCGTTTTCAGCCATTCCAGAGCACTTTTGTACTATCAGTAGTCGGCCTTTGCTAGGATAAGGGCAATGGGCGGGAGAATTTTGGTGTCCTCAGTGCTACTGGTGAATAATTGAGGCTTCAGGGGGGCTTTTTGTGTTCACAGTTCAGTTCCTGGCAGGTTAGATAAAAGTAATGACAGGCCTTTGAACAACAACGTCTCTGTACCCCCCTCACCTACATCACTCACAGCTCAGGTCTGTCACACAGTGCCAAGTTGCTTGTTGGGGGGGGAGGGGCATGGGGGTTGGTGTTTATGTGTGGCAGCAGGGGGTGAGAGGTAGAGGGGAGGGCAAGGAAAGGAACTGAAGGGGTTAAAAAAAAAGTGCTTGTGACACGTTAAAAAATGATTAAAAGCACTTTAAAGTGAATCGCTGGAGTCAAGGGTGAGGGACAATGTTGTTTGCAGGACCTTAATGCAGACAGCTCGGTGTGTCGCTCTACCGATTGGCGCCCTGGCGCTCGATTCAACTCGCCCATGTCTAAAGCTGGCCCTGGCTGTCATTTAAAAAAGTCTTCATCAGCCATCATCTGCCAAAGCGACTTAGTCTTAAGGGGAGAATTCCCAGTAGGGCTGTGGCCCTAGAAGGCTAGTTGGTCTTGGGTAGCATCATGAAAGGCAATCTCTAATGTGGTCTAGACTCAACAAGCCCTATTGCCTCTCCAGGGGCAACAGTGAGTTGAGCTCTGATGTCCCTATAAATCACACTGCCTCTGGGATCTACAGCCCCAAGTGCATATATTGCTTTTATGTTTTGTAGTTGTTCGAAATTTAAAGCCGATACCCACTTGAAGTCTTCCAGGCCCTGGGAAAGGTCCACCCATGAGGGACTTTGTTAAATATCCTTCGACCCAACCAGCTAAGCAAGCTCCGTTCAATCCATGTATTGTAACCACAACATATGACTGTTTGTAAAGATGCTCTGTTGATTCCCGAAGGTGTGCAAATAAAGATAGTATGACAGATTCTTTGTTGGTCTCGAGCTGTGGAATTCATTTGAGATTACTGTTATTTTTGGTACTGTTGTTCTCCACTTGCATCACTACATCCTCATCTGCTTCTTTGTTCCATTTTTTACTCAAAGAGGAAGTGGAGTCCTCACTCCTTACCTCTCCTAAGCTGACATTCCATAGCAGAACACACTGACCTAACATTCTACCGGAGTGACAAACTCACATTCATAAGTGGCCGGAAGCAAAGGCAGCCTTGCCCTGGAAATCTCTAAAGCTAGAAGAAAAACATCAGAAAGCCCTAACATGCAGTGGCGGCTGGTATGGAATGGGGGTGGCAGGGTGGGGGGGGTTTGAAAAATACAAAATATATTTTAAAAAACACTTTTCTGCCGTCTCTCCTCGTCGTCTCTACGCTTCTCTTCTCTTCCTGACTTTGAGTTTGGAAGAAGCAGGAAGGACACAGGCCCCCCCTAAGCCAATAACAATGATGCTTCACAACGTTGCGGTTAGCAGCGTTGTGTTTGGTCTGAGCGCCATGTTTCGGCACTCAGACGGGGACAGGGAGCCTGTGCACGTTCTCCACCCAGGCTGTGTATTGTAGCCGGTGGAGAACATGAAAAATGCGCATGACTGTTTGGTCGTCCCAAGACGGCCGGCCAAACCATCATGCGCACTTATTGTGCACAAACCACTCCTCCTCCCAGGCTGACGCCAGCCCCGCCCCGTCCTAACCCAGCCCCGTACCTACAAAAAATAAAATGATAACGTTATTATCATTTTATTTTTTCCCTTTTCCACTGCTCTGAGAGCAGTGGGGCGAGTCTCCTCCACCTTAGCGGAGAAGCCGCCTCTGCCTACATGCTTCGCTCAAGGACTATAAAACTCTATATCACACTACATCACATGGAATACGGATGTTTTTACATTCTGAAGAGAACTGAAGATTCACCATTTCCAATTTCACCTCCATAATTAACTATTTTCTATTCGTTCCCCCTAACAATATACATCCATTCTATGGTTTTAAGTTACACTTGCTATATGATAATTGCCCTTATGCCCCTTTGGCTAGGTTCATGCTGTAGAAATACTTCAACTAAATAAATAATAAGTTTTGTTTGCGCATTCTCCTGTAATTTATCCTTTACCCCTTCACTAAACCCTGCCTGCAGCATGGGCATAGCCAGGGGAATTATGCAATACATCATATTAATTATAATTAATTATGGATTTGCTGTACCTGTATCATCCATTATCTGCTGGACTACAGAAACCCTCCCTAAATTGCCATTTCCTCGTAACCCACCCAGAGACTCCAGGTCATACAGAACGCAGCAGCCAGACTCACCCTCAAACTCCCACACCACACTCACACATCCAAGGACCTCAAAGACCTCCCCTGCACGATCTTCAAGCTCCTCACACATACCTACAAAGCACTACACAAGCAAGCCCTGCATACCTGAACAGACACATCAACTTCCACACACCATTCAGACAGCTCAGATAACCTTCTGCTCATCCCCGCCCCGCATCAGCACAGCCAGAGCACACGCCTTTTCCTACTTTGCCCCTAAAGCCTGGAACAACCTCCCTTTACACATCAGAGACTCTAGCTCCATCCTTGAATTTCTCAAGAAACTGAAAACCTGGTTCTTCCAACAGACCCCAGAGAGGGAAGCCTCGCCCTTCTTGAAGCCACGATACCCTCCTGGGTGCTATGTGTGCCCTACAAATGAGCATAACATAGCTGAACTACAGAGTATGTTGTCTCCTGGGTGGAGTTTAGTGGTGCTTCCATTGCAGACATCTGAAGGGCTGTTACTTGGACTTCTCCATCCACTTTCCTTTTACACTACAAGCTTGATGTGACCTGTGACTCTGATGTGCTTTTGTTGCTAGCATCTTATCAGGTGGTACTGTGGTCTTGGAAATGTATACAAATCTGCAATGTTGCATTACATCGGACCATCAGTGCGTCTTTTCCGAGAGTCTGGTGATCACAATGAAGGCATGCTGCTTGGTTATATCCTCCTTGGGCAAGGAATGTGATGAGTAAGAAGGTGAAGAGGTAATGACTGGGTTACTTAATGGTAATATTAGTTCCTCTGATTCTCCCTACCTCGTACCATTACAGAGGAATGTGAAGCTTTTGTTTGCAATCTTGGTATCTTGCTTAGACTGGCCCAGAAGAGTGTCTTGACCAGTGTCCATTATGGCCCACATGAAAGGTAAGGGCTAGTAAGGGGCAGGGGATAAGTTGCAGGAGTTGGGAGAACAAACCTGGTCTGGCAGAGTGAGGGCCCCGTCTTTGGGAAAGTGCTATGTCTCACTCTATCTCAGCAGCAATGTAGGAAGGTTGGACTTGTCACTGGGGTTGGAACACTGAGATGTCATCAGTTGGTGGGAGGCGGGGCATGTCATCAGGGTTGGAATGTGAAGGGCGATGACAGAAGTTGAGCGGTTGGAGTGTTGAGGGAGATATTGCTGCTCGGAGGGTTGATAGTTATATGCTGTAGGCCTCATTTATGAAAAGTGACGCATCGCTGCGAGAAAACAGCGATGCGTCACATTTCATTGCGCCCTCCTTGCGACACGAATGATGTGTCATATCTACAGTATGATGCATCATGTCGCAAGGTGTTTCAGATACGTCAGTATTTCTGACGTATCTGCAGGCGCAAAAAGGACGCATTGCTGGAGTGTGTCACAAAAGTGATGCAACTCCAGCAATGGGTCATTACACATGGGCAAGTCCCATGTGAAATGTTCCTGCATCAGCCTTACGCCTGCCATGAGGCAGGCGTAAGATATTGACACATTTGTGTCCTAGAAGTGGTGCAGTGAAATCTTATAGATTTCACTGCGTCACCTCTACGACCCTTTCTTGCGTCGGAACACCCCCCCTGCATACATTATACCTGGCGCAGGTATAATATGGCGCAGGGGTTTACAAAGTGACGCATCTACCTAGATGCGACATTTTATAAATATGGCGCAACATAGCGCATTTTTTACGCAGCTGGTGCGTCACAAAAAGTGACGCACCGGCGGCGCAAAAGTGACGCAAGGGCTCATAAATAAGCCCCTGTATCCTGAATAAAGGTTTTCCAAAACCACTTAGAGAGTGACACATTTCGGATCTTAGTAGTGGGTAATGGGACTAGCAAGATGTATCAATCTAATGAAGACTGCCAGCTTACAATCCAGCCACTATGGAGTTTACACTACTTTCTGGAGGAAGAACCAAAATTAAATCCCATGGGGCTTATTTAAAGGCCCTTGCGCCACTTTTGCGTCATTTTTAACATGGGAAAAGTGACGCAAAAGTGGCGCAAGGGGCTTGTAAATCTGCCCCAGAGAGAGGAGATGCTTTCAGTCCTCCAATCATACTTACTAGTCTGCTCTAGTTCTATAGGGCTTTGCAATACACCTCTTGCCTGAAACAGCAACATTGTGTAGCTTCTTAGTCAAAATTTCAGTGCCTCCACTCTACTCTTTTTAATTCCAGGACTTAGAGAAACACAAACTAAAAATGTTAGCAAATAATCAGTGACAGCCTGCACCAGCTCTTTGGTGATTGAACAAAATAGAATTTATAAAACAGAGTACTCTAGAAATTGATCAAACCTCTCGAGAATCCCAGTTAATTTCTGTCTCAAAGATATATATTTGGGTTGCTGAAGTATTGTCATCTGGACAATATAGGCAGGAATTTATGCACCTAAGAACAAGATTTGCCCCATTGAAAACCGTATCAGGCAGCTCGACAGGCCTGAAAATTGTACACATAGACTGAGTGACATTATGCCAGAAATAGCGACCCATATTCCTAGAGCAGAGGTTTGGAGGCATACTGTTTGCTGCATAAGGAGCTTTTCCCCACCACATCAATTACTGTCTGAACTTTTGGGTGACAATAGTAATTGAGTCACTTACTGCTCGATGAAGTTCCTATAGCGTATTAAAATGATAGTAGCACATTTTCTTGAAAATGTAAAAAGTAAAATACATTATTAAATTGAATTGAAATATTTGACATCAACTGAACCTACACATGGAACAACATCAAATGCTCCCAAACAAAGTATAATACTGCTATCTGTAATCCATTGGACTGGAACAAGGGAACAGCCTAGCATTTCAACTTTATCACCCCCAAACCCCACAGGTGTTACCATGGTCACTTCTAAATGTCTGCTAATTCTCGAGCTGTCAGATGAGACGGAACATGCAAGTACATGCATTTTTAGCCAACACCTGTTTCGCTCAAGGTAAGTTTGCTTCCGTGTCCTGTTGTACACAAGTGTCTCATAACGTCGGTAAGAAAAGTATCTTCTGGACCGAGGTCAGAAACAGAGTCTTGTTTGGATTAGAATGTCACACCTCTTGCATGCTTTAAATTCTCTCGTGATATCTCGCTCTGTACCTGGCTTGCTAGATTTCTCCGGACTTTACTAACAAGTGACTCCTTACTCCTAATCAAGATGCTAAAAAACTAACACTCTGTTTTTGCAATCAAAGGCTGCAGGCCCTCAGCTTACTTTCTCACTGCTTCAGAGCTGGAGACTTGCCCTTTACTAACCATTCTCCACCAAAGCCATCCATCTTTCCAAAAGGACCCCCAGGCCTTACACAGGATCAATGAATGGAAGCTTTTACAAACCAAACCCATAATTAACCGCACCTACCCTACACCCATACATTCAAATCAAGAAACCCTTCAGCAACAGTGCTAGGAACATCTACAGGAGCTCAAGGATTGGTTGTGGAGAAGAGAGAGAAGCAGAGTATTCTAAATACAAGGTCCTCAGACTGTGAAACGTTGCTGTCATTTAAAAACCATTCTAACTCTAGAGACAGTAAGCAGGCGTAGGCTAGCGAAGCACGGGCTATTTGAGTGATCGAAAGGTGGAGAGCAACCGACCATGCTGGGGACTATTAAATATTATTCAGACTGAATTCATGGATCCAATGGAGTGTTTTACAGACAGATAACATATGGACATTCTTCCTCATGATACAGGTCAGCTGAACAACAGCAACCTGGACTACTTCAGAGCAGTGGTTAATTTGAGCCAGTGGTTTGCGGTGCTGGGCACCAGCACTTATTGTCAACACCGGCACCTATGACAGTCTGCCACATGGTAGCTGTGTTTTTCTGATTTAGAAATTAACAGAACAATGGCTGTTTCATATACATTAAATGTGACAAATACCTGCCGCTCAAGCCATTCGTATAGCTTTGAGGACCTGGAATAGTCTGAACTGTCACACTTGTAGGAGTGTGATGGTTTGTAGTTCTGTTGGTACTGTCATTGGTAGAGCTGACAGGGGCAATGGGCTGTGCAAACTGCAGTGGCCTCCCGACCAGGGCCCAGGCACTTTTTTTTTTTTTTTTTTTTTTACAAATTCTCCACTTCTTCAGAGACCTTTTAAGACCTGGGTACATTTAGCAATAGCCCAGGGCCCCCATCTTCCAAGGGGCTTCTTATGAAATGACTGGGACAATCGATATTTCTGCCATAATAATATTGCTAAAAAGTTATTTATTTTAATGTGACAGACAAGAGTGCCTAACAAAAACTTAGAGCCAGATTTACGAAGCGTTTGCACTGGGGCAAAATCACGTCAAGTGTAGCAAAGCAGCACAAACTCTTGTAATGGTATTTATTTACCAGAGCAAGAGTTATTTTGTGCTTGGGTGACCTTTTCTCACTGAAAATAGCGCTTTGCACCACTTTGAATCGAGGGACATTACTTGGATGTAGCTTGGGTGGATGAGAGCAAACACCCATAGATTTTCACACAAGGCTTGACCTACGAAGATAGCCACACCAGACTTTGCATCACAAAATAACGTCTCTTTGTACCAGAGGCTAAAATGGAGGAATGTTTCATATCACCAAGCGTTCCACACATTGCACGTGAGCTGTACTGCACAGCACACATACAATGTGTGCTGCTTTCTACCCCTTGTACATCACCGCACAGAAACTTTTAAAACCTAGGGGTGTACTTACAATCCCCTTGCGCCGATGCTGTGCCACTTTTATTATGGGAAAAAGTGACGCACGGGCGGCACAAGGTGCTTGTAAATAAGCTCCCTAATCTCTTTTATCTGAACCCTCTCTCGCTCTCTATTCCTACTTCTCTATGTACCATCATTCTCTTTCTCTACCTCATGTTTTTCTCACTCACCTCTCTCAATCTACTCAATATACCTCACTAAACTTCATCTCTCTCGATCTCTCTCATGATCTGGCCCCTTTCTATCACTCTCTGTATATACCTGCTCTATTTCTATCCCTCCTCTCTCTCCCTCATGTCTCTCTCGCCTCACTGCTCTTTTTTCATTTGACCTTACCGTAATCGCTCCTCCATCTACTATCCTTCTCACATAACCTCGTCCTTAACTTTACCTCAACTCTCTCTTTCCATGTTTCTACTACCATATGTCTCGCTCAGCCCTTTATCTATTTCACCACTCTCTCACTTCTCTATCTAATTTCTCTCTCTCTTCCTCACATCTCCCTCACTACCCCACCGCCCTCTCTCTTGCTACATAGAGTCTCAGTTTACCTCACCATTAGTCCACTATCTCCCCTCACCTCGCCACATCTCCTTTCTCTCATTCTCTTTCCTTAAACTTCTAAATATCTTACTCCTTTCTGGCTGCCTCTGTTTCTCTATCCCCTCTCTCTGTTTGTCTCGCACAAACACGAATCACTCCCTTGACCTCCTCCTCTAGCTCAACGTACCTCCTCCACCTCAACTTTCTCTCTTAGATTATTACTTTAGAGATCTTTCTACCTCACCAGCTCTTCCTTTTTTCTATCTCACAACTCTCTACCACCATATAACGTTCACCTCTTGTTTCTTATTTTATGAATGCCTCTCGTGTTCCTCATTTTGCTCTACACCACATTTCTCTTCCTACCCTTCAGCCTTTCCCTCTTCCCACCACTGTCTTTACTGGATCTGTTTTTCTATACCCCTTCTCATTTTTCCTCTCTCTCTCTGCCTTGCACCTATTCCTTTTTAGGTCTCGCGCCTAGCGTTGCAGTGCGCAGCACTGCTCGCGCAGCGCGAGACCTTTAGAAAGGGCTTTTGAAAACGACCCACACGCTCGTGCGTGTGGTTTTGTTTTCGGAAGCCCACATTGGCTGGAGCGTGCGTTTTTTTTAAAAAAACGGCACGCGATTGGGCAAAGGCGGGCGCATGTCCCGCCTTTGCTCCTCCCATTCCCGACGGTGGCTAGCACGCGCAGCAGCGCGCGTTCGCCTCGCTGCCGCTGCCTTCCCCCCCCCGCTCCTCTGTGGTGCGCGCGCACCACTGGTTTCAATTGCCGCGTTCGGCTCCGGTTTCGATTCCGTGATTGTTTAATCGGCTATTTTAAGGTATAGAGGAACAATTTTTAATACTCATCACTGGTGGAAGTTCGACGGCTGTGTTTGGTATACTATTTATATTTTGCTATTCCTTTCCAGGGTCCTACTCTTTCACTAAAACCGGACTCGCGCAATGTTGTCAATTTTCCTGTGTATATTGGCCATGCTGTAGCAATGTAAAAATAATTTCCTGCATTCTCTGAAATCATGGATTTCGCTCTGACCCGTGAGTCACGGGAGTACTGCCGCTCGTGTGTGTATTCTGAGTCGGGGTGGAATTATTTTACAAACTCTGAAAATGTGCCTCTGCCCTCCATGATGTTTTCTTATGAATTAATCCATATGTACAGCTGAGGAGGTTTGATGAGGAGAGGCTGCTGCGTGTTCCTGTTTGATGCTTTGTAGGTCACAAAGCAGATGGGCTTCAGCTTAAATTAAGGAAGTTTTACATGAACTCTAAAGTGAGTGTGTCGCTCGTGCAGACAGTTGTTTCCATATACGATATTTTCTTAAGCTACTGCTGACCCTACTACGCCCTTTAGCCTCATGTTGTGCCCTCTATATCTAGGATTCCTTTCCCACTCAATAAAGGTCTGTTTTTTTTTTTGTACTGCGCTCCCCTCAGCCCTTCTATATTTTACTCTTTTAAAAAGTCACAGCACTAACTTCTGAAGGCACATGGTGAGCCTAAAGTGCCTTTCCGACTCAGTGTGCACTTTGCAACCCGTAACGAATCTCAAAGGAAGGGGCGGGTTGTAGAGGAGGCCTCCCAACCCTTTGCGACTCGATCTGCTAATTACTCAATAAAGGGGTGGTATTTATTCGCGGAGAGGAAGCTGCCCCCACAGCATCCACTTGGGGCATCTGGGCTTTGACCTTTACGAGAGCAGACGGCGGACCACAGGACTGCTGACTGCACTCCTCGCTGTCTGTCACAGAATGCCAACTTTCTTCTTTTGAAGGCAGTCCCTGCCCCTTAAGGAAAACAGTGTTGGTATTCCATGAATGAATGCAGGGGGGGAGGTAGGAGGCCCCTATCAGGCCCTCAGCCCTGCATTGGCAGGTATTCCCAAAGAACCCACAAAACACATCCTTCCTTCTGAATATTAAGGAAGCTGACGTTTTTGCAACTCCTTGTGAATGGTAATTTTGCGATGTGATTGATTTGTACATCAGTCGCATCGTAAAACTCAGGAATGCTGCCAAAGCAATTTGAATGCTAAAAATGCCAATTGCTTTGCGACCCCACCTTAGTGCATCAGGCCTTGGGTCCCTGTCTTCAACTAGTGCCTAACAGTAGAAGGAAAAGGGTGTGGGTGTGGGTGTGGGTGGGTATGTGTGTGTGTGTGTGTGTGTGTGTTTGTGTGTTTGTTTGTTTGTTTCAACCTGCCATGCACCCGCCCAAGAGACTGCTTTGGAATACCCTAGGAAAGGAGCACAGACTTTGTGGTTTGAAGAGCGATACCAGCACTGAAGCAAACAAAATCCGTAAAGAGCCCCTCAGAAATCCCTCAACTGTTAAACAGAGAAATCTCCCGCTAAATAAAATTGAAAAAAACAACTGCCGTTAATCCCTGTCCCTCCATTCGTGCAGGGTCTCCTGGACCATGTGTACCTAGAGATTTTATGGAAGAAATACTAACCTGTAAAGTTTTACAGCGAGCAAAACAACATGGCCGCTGGGAATTTGTGTTAACCATGCAGCGTTAGAGGTTACTTTCTCCTCCCCCGGACCTCAGCAAATTAAAAGAAAAAACCCTATGAGAATGAACGGTTTTTATAATGCATCGCCTCGCGCTGCTCCTTCTTAGTCCCTCTGCCCACTTAAGTGTTCTTGCCTACTGCCGACATCCCTTCCCTCCCCCTCTCTGAAAATCATGGCCTCTCGCTCACTTCCCCGCCATGTCCTCGGACACCCCCCTTTTCAACATACAGCTTGGCACCTTCGACTGTAACTCACCTCACCTCCCTCCCCTCTCTCTCAATTTCCTTGCTACTTTAACGTAGCCTTTTTAAAACTGTTTTTTTCAAATGTGTCAAGAGAAAAGGTCTACTCGCCGACAAGCGCTTCGACGCCTCGTCAGGGGTAGTAAGCGCTATATTAAATGCAATTACAATACATGTCGTGATAATGAAACAAACTACAACACAACCATTCCTCTGTGTGCCATCACACTTACTTGTGATGTTCCACATGAGCAATGGAGTGTACCAAACGGGTAGCACTGTATTGGCGTACAATGCATAGGTTTGGACATGTGCGCACAGTATTCATATGGTCATGTACAATGTAAGTACTGTGCTAGGTGCTGCTGTGTTTAAGCATGAGGGTGAAACTATGTTTCCACTGTAGTGTCGGTGTTCATACAGGCTGTAGTCCTTTCTCACTGCAGTCTGAGGGCCTTCCCCATGGTTGCATGCTGCATAACCTGGAAATATTCCTGCTAAAGCATGTGTGTAACCTAGAAATGTTCCTGCTACCGGTGCTCTTTGCTGAGTGCCCTAGTCGTGGATTAAGGGGACTTCTCTATGCACTGAATCTAGGTCATTGTCCTTTTTTAGTGTGCATAGGCAGAACACTCCAACCAAGTCAACACAATGTTCTAGATTACATGGTAGGAACAGTGGACACTGTTTACTGCCAGTCCAGATGACACGGACAGCAGGCTCACTTTTATGCACTAACAATGTTTTTGCTTGACATTGATAGTGGATATTATCATTTGAATGGCGTTGCGATGTAAATGCATTTTTGTACTTTTGCAAAGACTTTGTTATCTAAACACAAAAATATCTTGTTCGGCTATCCAGTTGCATAGAGCGGAATCAGAGTGCCTGTTTTTCACTGTTTCCTCGCCCATGCTGCAATATATAACAAGATTTTGCAATGCAATAGGTCTCGCATTTGCGAGAGTTTGAGCTTTTGGCATTGTAAATGACAATGCCTTTTATTTATGTGTTTTGAAAACCTGCAAGTATTGTGTAAACATGCACTTTGTACTTATAGGCATTTCTTACGACAAGCAAAGCTGGCAGTAACTTGGGAGAGGAGTTGGCCTAACGGCTAGGGCGGTCGACCTCGAATCTGGGTTCGAGTCTCGGCAATGACGCTGAACATCCTGTGATTCTGGGCAAATCACTTAATCTCCCCGTGCCTAACAAAAAAAGAATGTGTCCTCATGTAACGCAACTGGTGCTATGTAAAGCGCTCTGATACCCGATACCTTCGGGTCAAGTTCGCGCTATATATAAAACTCTGAAGAAAAAACTGTGCCTCTTTGTACTTGTAGTCCATGCTTACCAGAAGCAAGGCTGGTGGTAAAGAGACGCAGTTACTGCCAGCCTTGCTTCTCGTAAATAATTTGTGTTTACGCACCACATTACAGGTTTTCAAAACACATAAATAAAAGACTGTCATTTACAATGCCAATAGCTCAAACTCTCGCAAATGCGAGACCTATTGCATTGCAAATGCTTGTTTCTTAAGTCCCTGCCTACCTCTCGCTGCCCTTTAACTTACTCTAACCCACCTCTATCTCTACATGACCTCTCTCACCACCTCATTCCTTGGACTACTGTACTCCACTTTCTCTCTCTACATTTTGTTCTCCTCATCTCTACTCTCTTTACTGTATGTTAAAACTGCACCTATTCCTTTACCTCTCTTACTATACCTATGTCATCCTCTTTCTGCCTCTCCTTATATTTCCTCCGGACTAACTTATCTTTCACTATTTACTGCTCTCCCTACCTCACATATCTTTATACTCGGCCTGCGCGAAATTCACATCACACCAGTGTAATTTGCGTAAGCAACTCGTTTCCTCTACTTTTGTTTTTAGCACAAAATGCATTCACACTTCAGAAATTGATGCGAGGACGCCTTTCATGCTGAAAATTAGCGCTAAATGACAGGTTTGCATTTTGTGTATTTATGCATAATTTTGGGTATTCTGCTGAAATTTTGGACAATTATGCAAAAACAAATCATGCAAATGTTGCACTCCCCTCCTCTCTGCATCATCTCTATCTCTATCCCCTCCCTTCTACTTCACGTCTCTTGCTATACTGTTCTCTTTATGTCTCTGTCCATCTCCTGTTTCCTGCCCTGTCCCATTTCTCTTACTCAGCAGGGAACAGGTAACTCTCTAGCCACAGAAGAGGGCAAGCCAGGGTAACAGCAGTTAAAAGAAAGTTATTGGATTTTAATCAAAGGCCTGGTGAAAATCATTTGATTTTCACTGCTACAGCAAAAATGCCTGTAGTGAAGGGGGATGCATTTGTGATTAACATTTTTTGGCAATTAAAGCAAAAATGTTAAGTGATATGTGCTTACATATCAGGCATTAGTTCATTAAAGATCTAAAAATTCAACCTTACCATATTTTTCTCCTACAATGGGAATAACAAGCTGGTTAGACCCTGAATACCACATAAAGTGTTATTGATGCAAATAAAAAAAATCTAGATCCAAACTGAAAATTAATGGCTTCATCAATGCTTATTCAAGCTTTCTTTTGGTATTGTTTGGCTAGCGGGCATCAGGCAGCTTGACCTTTCGGCTGTTTTTTTTGCCCCAGTTTCTGAAGGTTTAGCAAATAATTCAATATTGCTGAACATCACAAGGGCTTGAAAGTGCCGAAAAATTCAAAGATGCCCCAAAGAGAGAGCCCTAAACTATATCTTACCCAGGGCCCTACAAATCCTTAAATGTCACTGGCCTACTTGCAGTCTTCAGAGCAGGGTTAAGGATTCATGCATACTACATTAATGCTGCATCCAAGACTGCAGCCCTATCTTTCGGCAAAGGACATGCGCTCTTCAGGAGTCATAGTTCCCAGAAGCAACTTCTCACTATGTTGGATATCTGTAGAGTCATCTGTGTTCATTTTCCCACCCTGTCCAAGCAGGATGAATTGAGATGCAGTTATTTACTCCGCATCCATTTCTCGATGTCATCAGACATTCCAGCAGCCTAGTCATACAGCTACCCTTCGAAGACACAGGAGTTGATTTGGATGTTATCTGCCATGGACTGATACCACGGGTTAAACAGCAGGGTTCTATCAATCAGCAGGATCATGTATGAGTTGCAAACAACTGGCAACAGGGGCCCCTAAGGCAGTCTGGTCAGGTGTCGGAGATTAGGAAATCTATTGTAAAGAATGGGGATGCTGTGATGTTATTGCAGAAGCATTACTGCATAACCACTGTGTTGAACATAAACATGCTAGAGAATTCCCATGGGACCAACATGTCCGCTGCACCAATTTCAAGGTAATTCAACACTGATACAATGGTTAAGTCCATGCCGTGATCGGACCTGAAATCCTGACCCACAATGAGTCAGGCACTTGTCACCAAGTCAGTGTTCCTGGAACGTCCCTTTGCCCCATATCCTGTTTACATTTGAATATGACTTCTAGGTTGGCCATAGGTTTGAAGCTGGCCTCCTGTAGGGGATGCAAAGGGGGTTTGATCAAAAGGGACACCACATTTCACTTTGGTTTGACATCTTCCGAGATGCAGCCCTCCTTGAAGGAGAGGCAAAAAAATGTCTAGAAGATAGGGACAAGATTGATTTTGTAATGATTAATATGCAGACCATGTCGTAGTTTTGGAGACTTTCCCTACGTGGCATAAAAAACAAATAGAATAAATTGCTTCTATCTTTAATCAAAGCCTCAAGAAGCTTAAACTGGAGTGGAGAACTGGTAGCTGACAACGAGGTCTGGGACTGCTTGCCACTCACATGGATTCCGTACCTTATGTGAGAAATATTTTCCCATTAAAAAAATCAATTTTTGAGTGGGTGGAGTTTTAAGGCACCAAAGGATCTTTTCTCTTTTTATACCAGCTAAAACACTTCAAATACATTTAGCTAAGAAAAAGGCTTGCTTACATGCTGTGATCGGATTCCAATGTAATATGTTATCTCCCATTGCCTGGCGAGTCTGCCACCTTGCCTCAATCTGTCTGTATGTGGTTTATATTTTTTACAGTGCTCTTTGAATAAAGGTGCTGAATGGGTGTATACCCTACACTACCCCGCTGCAGTCTAGGAATAAAGGAGGTGCTTCATATAAGATGTGTCAGTGTTGACTAAATCTGAATATGGTTGCTCTTTCCTCGGGTTTCTCCTTCGTGTCTGAAATTGGAGGGCTAAAAAAAAAAAAGGCAATAGTTGTCTGTTGGTCAGTTCTGGATTGTGCGAACATTAGGGGACTTTATTCTAAGCCGAAATATTCCTTACAGAGCCCTCTCAGGACAGTGCCTGACCTCAAGATGGCATCTGGATTTTGTTCGGACTGTGGTTACTCATCTCTACAACCCCCCCGCTTTATTATGACATTCTCAGATTGCACCTGATCATTTCCTAACAGCGGAGTCCGAGCATTATGTCCGATGCCCGGTGGAGCTGCTCGGTTCAGCTATAGAGGAGATCGGCCCTGGTTCATCCCCTCGGCCGTCACCTACCCAGCCGGACATTGGGCACAGTTTCTCCTCGTCTCCCTGTTGTCTCCCATCCCTCCCCTGACGAATTTCAGTAACTTTGCAGTTTTTTTTTTCCCTAGGTTTGTTTTTTGCTCTGGAATATATGTAACTTGTAACCTGTAACTTTGATCCTCATGTAAAGCGCTCTGATACTTCTGGGTCTAGCCAGCGCTATATAAAACTCATAAATAAAAAATAAATAAATTAAAAAAATTAGGACACAGAGATCAAGATTTATCCTTTCCACACATACTTAGTCCACCCGGTAGAAAGATTTGACCAAGAAACTATTGAGATATTCACATCTTTGTTAAATAGTGAAATTTGCTTGTATTCACTTGGAAATTATGTGGCTAATAGATCCTGTGACCCGAACACTGGAAGTGTCGAGGAGAGGACGTGAGACGAGATAGAGCGAGTGGAAGTCAGCTGCTGTCAGGAAGTTTTCTTCTGATAAACCTAGAGTCTCAGACCATGAAAAGCTGCAGCCATGTTGAGGATGGGTCACTTCCAGTAATTGGTTATCGCTGGTGTTTCTACTAGTCCTCAATAAGCAGTTCCCACCTCCTAATTAGATAGGTAAAAAGTGTTTCACGTGGCCAGGAAAACACTGGTTTATTGTGGTTGTTGGGTCTCACCAATCACAAAAAGCCCTCTGACAGCCTGTATCATCTTCAAGATCAGCTGCATCACCTAGAAGGCCACCATAACTGGCACCCATCCATGCCTAGCAGAGCAATTACCTACCCGAGGGTGACAGGACCACACCAGAAGCCAGAGCATCTCTAGACTGGAAAAAAATAACTTCGATTAAGAGAAAAATAGAAGCCAAGCCTTCTCCATCTATGCTGCCCAAGTTTGTAGCAACATCCACATAAGCATCAGAACTTTTCTGCAATTCAGAAACGAGATGATGAACCACCTCTTTAAAGAATACTACATCTCCACACAATAGGATTTCCCATCCTCAAACATCCTGTTTGATTGTAAATGATCCTAAATCTTAACTCTGGGCTTTCCCCTGTGCTCTGCTCCTCTCTAGCTAAACACCTATACATAACATAACAGGTGCACTGCACTGGATGTATTCATCGAATGAGCCGCCAGACACAACAATGTAGACTGGCACATGCCCTCTCGCTGTTGCTTTTGCTCCATCTTTCAGCAGTTGTTTTCGATTACCCTTTTCATGACGTTTATTGGGCCTCTTGTTGCCTTGACCACAGCAGACTGGCACACTAGGAAACATGAGCATTTGTGGCAATATACAAAAAAAAACCACTATCAATAGACCCTTCCTCCTGGCAATCATTTTTAAGTACCTCAGATGACAGCGATGCCAATCTAACACCACATTCTTCAACCCTGGCAGATATCGATCCAGAACTAAGCCGCTTCTCTTCAGACAAAACAACCATAAATTAAGGGCTAAGTCCACCACACCTTTCGATTGAGGAGTTCCAAAGGATTACGCAACTTACTGCTGAAACAATGTACATCAGGATACAACAACTAACATTATACTTCAAGAAGCTCCTGATTGTAAAAGATTACACTAAACACTAATGAAGAGAAAAGATGTTCTTCACACATCACATCCCAACCCGCCAGGCAGGCATCCAACTTTAGCACCAGGTCCAGCAAACTTCCAAAATTAGCCTTCTTAGATCATGGCTGCATATGATCCACCAGTAGCTGTTCTAAAAACATTTTTACTGAATTAGAAACACTTCAAACTAAACTCATAAACCAAGATCATTTGAAGCAACTGGTTTAAAAATCCAGGCATTTTGAGAAGATCCCTGAGGGGCTTGCAGATTTGGGGCTTTCAACCAACATGACCTTCAA
Organism: Calotriton arnoldi; assembly: GCA_963921515.1. Lineage (NCBI taxonomy): Eukaryota > Metazoa > Chordata > Amphibia > Caudata > Salamandridae > Calotriton > Calotriton arnoldi. Next base: position 2,989,784 of record CAWUFW010000927.1, read on the forward strand.
AATCTGGGGACAGCTGCATTGGGCAGTGACAGACAACAATAATTCTCACAATAGTGCAAATGTGTGCCCTACTGATGGAAAGTTAGAGGGAGACCGGAAAATGGAGAGACAGCCACACCCACCCACCCATATGCAGGCGGCCTTGGAGACTGCTATGGGTCACTAATCAGACCTACAGCCGTCGTTGCAGCGCTAGATGGTTGCTGATGAGTTGAGGAACGAAAGACTGGAGGGTGCTAAGGGTTTTGTCTTAAGCATCTGAGATGAAGTGGTGACTGCTCCACCTGTGAGGCCTGCTGTAGAGGTGGGCCAATCTGTAATGATTTGTTGCCCCTGTTCATAGAAACCACAGAGGACAGCATGGGAGTGGTGCCAGCCCACTAAAGCAAAAGAAGCACCCCTTACACTGGTAGAGGGGTGAGCAGTGGTGTGTTGTGCGCGATGTCCCTCCTAAGAGTACCGCCAATTTTAATTGAAACACTATGAAAGCGTGAAGTACTGCGGAAGAGAAGCCATTTTGAGGCCAGGCACCTCCGTTTGACACGTCTTAGATTCAGTTAGAGAAGTGCACTGGTGGAGTGTTACACCACCCAAGAGCAAGGTAACAAGGGCAATAGATGCATATTATTTTCCGTCAAGGACAGAAGCGCAAGTCTGAAATAAGGATAGATTCCTGTGTGACCTCATATTCAGGGATCCTGACAATGCAGAAAGTCTTAAGGGTCTGTACAACAACCAATGAGGCAAAAATGGATGCTCACAGAGCTTGGCCTTGGTTACCTATACCTGTAACTATGCATGAAAGGAGTGTTAGTTCCTGATCATTGCTTGGCTTGCCAAGGCGAGTCTGGTTTGACGATCAATGTTCTATTGCTGGCCACGATACTGTATATCGTCAATAGCACAAAAATGCGTTCCAGTGTCATAGGTTTCACTGTTCGACTAAAATTCCTAAATGGCCCTTTCCAGGAGCATTTTCAAGGAAAACAGTGCTTTGAAAATTACCTCTTGGCCACAGGCCTAGATGTGGTTGGACTGAATGACTCTGGTAACTGCACAGATCAGCAAGTACGTAGTACTACACGTCACCACATCCATCACAGCACTGGTCTGTTGGTTCTACTGGAGTCAGCTGGCTGCATCTGTCGGGTGCAGCGGTCACATTTCTTGTGTGCTTAAAATAACTCTTTTCTTGCCGCAGTCGCCTTTGCATTTTTACACCCTGGTGACAAGCATGCAGAGAGGACACCGATGTGGGCAGTAGGTGACAGTCGGTAGGCACACCAGTGATGTAACGAGCCGTGCAAGGACGTCTTACATGAGGTCATCAAGAAAAAGACATCTGGGAAAGAGAGCAAAGAAGCATGCCAATGTTTCAGGGAGTCCTTCCGGGGTGAGTGGGCCGTCAAATGAGGGCAGTGGACTTAGTCTGCACTGGAATATGTTGCCTTACAAGAATGAAAGCGGCACCTTGGACGTGAGCATAAGTGTGCCCTATTGGCTCATTAAAGCGCGCAATAAACAAAGACGAACGCGTGCTGTGTAATTTTAAAAGACTGCTTCAAGCATAGGTAAAACAATAAAGTACCATTTTGCAGGGCAGAAAAATTACAATACCGATAAGCATACCTGACTGCACTGAAGGAAAATATTTACAAAAAATGGTGCATATGGCAGAGATTCGCACACCTGAATTTACACACGAGGAAGGACAGTGAAAATATCGGCAGTGACAAAAACATGCTGTGGTGATACACACACTTAAAATAAGAAAAGTAAGTGTGTATATGTATGAAAAAACCTCAAGTGTATTATGTTATTGTGTAGTACACCGTGGACGTAATTTGGCGATTTTTGGGAATTCCACTGACACAAACAGTATACAAGAGAGGGTTGTACCATCTAGTATAAGACTGGTAGTGAGCAACATTGTAAAGACAAGGTGTGACATGGATATTATTGAGGCACCCTTTTGATTATCACCCAGAGTCATTTCAAGGACAACCACAGGAGAACTTTCTTTACATGTTGACATAAGCAGCCTGAATGAGGCTGTTTGGGTTGAGTCCCGTCCCTTACCAAAAATAGAGGATCTTATAGGAGTTGCTTCAGGAGCAAGTTGGTTTTTTAAGCTTGATTTGAAACTTGAGTACCATCAGGTGTTCATGGATGAGAGTTCAAGGCTTTTGACGTCCTTCACTATACTTGATGATACATATCAATTTAGGGATCTGGCTTTTGGGCTTCCTTCTCAAGGGTTTGTCTTTCGATCAATAATTATACACATAAAAGGTAATGGACGGCATAGCTCAGGATAGCATTCCAACCCAATGTTCTTTTGCCCACCATGCCAACTAAGATTAGACCCAGCAGTATACAAATCAGTCTTGGCCCTGCCCCAATAGGAACACTGCCCTCTCTGAACCGGCACACAAGCAACCCAAGACTGCTTTTGACTTGACAGGACCTCTTCACGCATGTCTCTTGCTCACTGTGCCGCTGGAGCCAAGCTGCACCCAAGTCTTTTCATACCCTTGGCCACTTAGGGTGTTAAATCAAACACACAAAAGGTGATGGAGGGAACACTTGCATTTTGCTTAAGCATGGTCAATCGCTCAGTTCTAATCTATCATACCTTTGCCCACAATGCCACCTCAGATTAGACCCAGGCATATGCAAATCTGTGTCAGTCCTGCTCCAATAGGAAAATCCCAGCCTGAGCTGCCAAGAACACAAGCAACCCAAAACCGGCTTCAGCCTGATTGAGCCTCCTTAGTCAGGGGCAGCTTGGCTCCAGTGGCACAATGAGCAAGGGACCCACGTCTTGCCATACCTTTGACCACTTGGGGTGTTACATCAAACACACAAAAGGTGATAGACGGAATGATTGTTAATTGTCTAGCCACTTGCAATCGCTCAGGGTAGCATTCCAATCCATAATTTTATTCCCCACCATGCCACCTCAGATTAGATTCAGGCATATGCAAATCAGTCTTCGTTCTACTCCAATAGGAACAGTCCAGCATGAATTGCCAAGTCACACCCTCTCGGAACAGGAACACAAGGAACCCAATACTGCTGTCAGCACATGCACAATTCAAAATTAAACTTACCAGACATTGGCAGACCATTCAGAACTCAGCATCCTGAATCACTCGCAACCTCTCACGCTGCACTCATCACACCACACTTGAAGGAGCTCCCCATACACCAGAGAGCATAATAGAAGTTCCTCACCTACACTTGCATGGCACTACATAACACTGGCCCAACATATCTCAACAATAGTCTCTGCTTTCACAAACCTTTCAGACACCTCTGCTCATCTTGGCTCCGACTTGCACACATCACACCAATAGAGAAACCCAGATCTGGTGGACGGGCCTTCCCCTATATCCCTCCTAAAGTGTGGAACAACCTGGCGCTACAAATAAGGGACTTCTCACTTCTTGAATTCCGCAGGAAGCTGAAGACCTGGCTTTCCAAGTAGTCCCACATGGCCATAGGTTTGGTTAGATACAAACCTGCTCAGCGCCAGGATACCCTCCGAGGGTACAAATCTACATAATGTGACAATGTTATCTGGGGCTATTTTTTCTGCAAATAGGAAGATGGTGTACTATTCTATATCATAGTTATGCAAAAGGGGGATGCTGTTCCTCTAGGAAAGATAGAAGGGAGAGAGGATGTAAAGCTGTCAGTCGGGACTGGGGAGATGATTGACTGGATCAGGGGATCAGAGTGATCAGAAGGGATTGCCCTCACACATCCAGGTGGGAATCATGTTTCATCACTGGGCTGTTCCTCATTGGGCTGGCGATTCTACATCATCTCCTGCATCATAGTATGATAGAGTATATGGGGCTGTTGGTTCTACTGATATGATTAGGCCTCAAGTGACAGTTCCGTCTGCATTTCTTATTAGTTTCAGACAGTGCTCCATCCATCATCTTGTTGTGTTTGCTATGTTTGCCCTAAGTGGCAAAGGGTATGCCCAGACGTGGGTTCATTGCTCACTGTGCCACTGCATTCAAGCTAGCCTAGCTGATGAGGGATCCCAGGATGTTTGTTTCCGGTCTGGACTGTTCCCATGAGGAGCAGGGTCACGACGGATTTGCATATGGCTGGGTCCAAACTGGGGTGGCATGGTGAGCAAAAAAACTATGGTTTAACCCAGATCTCTTGACTGGGGGGTGAGTGTTTGAAAAGTTTCAGCACTCCGTCCATCATCTTGTTGCGTTTGCTTAAATACCTTACCTTTTTATTCGTTCTTTACAAACTGGCTGATTTGTAAAATGCGCATATATTATACGGATCCAAGGTAAACTCTTAGCAGAACTCCAGGTGTATCCAGGATTTCCATTTCCTTTCTGGTACGATTAAAGTGTAAAAATTCAGACTGGACAAGCTACTTGACAAAATATGGATGTGAAATGTGAGATGAGTGATTTTTCTAGTTAATTATATAGTAAGGGGTCGATTCCGATCTCGGCCGGAAGGGCACCTAACAGTATTCGTCCGGAAAAAAAACAAGCCGAATGCGTGTCTCCCGACCGATTCATACACTCGTCCGGACGAACAAGTACGATGCGTATAACAACCCACTTTCCGAGCGAGCCGTACTCACCCAATCCAGCTCCTGTTCCCCGCCTGAGCCGGATCCGTAAACGCCTATTCGAGCCGCACGGAACCAAATACACAGCACCTTCCGGCCGGACTAGTACGATGCGCATTCCGTACGCGCCGAAACCGTCGCTACGTCCGGCACGTTTGAGCATCCGGGCGAGCCGTACATAAGCTCCGTTCTGCGCCACAAGACGATCCACGGCTACGAGACGAACAAGCCAGAGACGACTATGAGTCGAAGACACGAGAAACCCGAACGAGACGATCCAAGCATGAATCCCATTGCGCAGGTCCTACCTATACTCTACATCTATTACCGGGACCGGCACAGACGCGTACGGCGCAGACGGTAAGTCAAACACTAACAATACAAACAAACTACACGTACCCGAAATATGTCACACACACATAGGGATGCACAAATGACGTACACAAGCAACAGCAGAACCATAGGAGCGGGATGGCCAACACCAATGCCGTACACACCCTTAGGGGGCTGGATGCCTGTCACCACTACCATACCCACCCTTAGGGGTATGGATGCCTGCCACTACCACCACCCCTATCCAGGGGGGGCTGGATGCCTGTCACTACTACCATCCCCACTCATGGGGGGATGGATGCCTACCACTACCACCACCCCTACTCAGGGGGGGCTGGATGCCTACCACTACCACCACCCCCACTCAGGGGGGGCTGGATGCCTGCCACTACCACCACCCCTATCCAGGGGGGATGGATGCCTGCCACTACTACCATCCACACTCATGGGGGGATGGATGCCTACCACTACCACCACCCCTACTCAGGGGGGGCTGGATGCCTACCACTACCACCACCCCCACTCAGGGGGGGCTGGATGCCTGCCATTACCACCACCCCTACTCAGGGGGGCCTGGATGCCTACCACTACCACCACCCCCACTCAGGGGGGGCTGGATGCCTGTCACTACTACCATCCACACTCATGGGGGGATGGATGCCTACCACTACCACCACCCCTACTCAGGGGGGCCCAGATGCCTGTCACTACTACCATACCCACCCTTAGGGGGCTGGATGCCTGCCACTACCACCACCCCCACTCAGGGGGGGCTGGATGCCTGTCACTACTACCATACCCACCCTTAGGGGGATGGATGCCTGCCACTACTACCACCCCTACTCAGGGGGGCCTGGATGCCTGCCACTACCACCACCCCTATCCAGGAGGGGCTGGATGCCTGTCACCACTACCATCCCCACTCATGGGGATATGGATGCCTACCACTACCACCACCCCTACTCAGGGGGGCCTATATGCCTGTCACTACTACCATTCCCACCCTACCACTAACACCACCCCTACACATAGGACGGGTAATGCATGACACAACCAGCATACTCCCACATAAGGAATGACAGAAAATTACATCCCCCCCCCAACACCATGACAAGCGTGTGTAGTCTGTGTCAAATGCCTACAAGACTGAACATGACATTGAACATACAATGTGACCCCCTATCACATGTGTCACACATAAATGTGTGTGGCCTCCACAATGCAAGCCGACCATGGCCACTGTGGCAATGGGCTCGAACACCCCATCACCACAGTGACCAAAAGGTAAGTGTGGTGTCCATAGATGATGCACTTTTTGAACAGTGTGGCAATGGGGCCTAAAGCCCCATCACCACAGTGACCAAAAGGGAAGTGTGGGGACCATAGCTGATGCACTTTTTGAACAGTGTGGCAATGGGGCCTAAAGCACCATCACCACAGTGACCAAAAGGGAAGTGTGGGGTCCATAGCTGATGCACTTTTTGAACAGTGTGGCAATGGGGCCTAAAGCACCATCACCACAGTGACCAAAAGGGAAGTGTGGTGTCCATAGCTGATGCACTTTTTGAACAGTGTGGCAATGGGGCCTAAAGCACCATCACCACAGTGACCAAAAGGGAAGTGTGGGGACCATAGCTGATGCACTTTTTGAACAGTGTGGCAATGGGGCCTAAAGCACCATCACCACAGTGACCAAAAGGTAAGTGTAGTCATGGTAAAAGCTGCCAAAGCCAAACTGCATGGATGAATCCTGGTCACACAACAACAAACACATCAGTGGCATAGTAGTGCTTGTGTCCCATAGCAACATAGATTGGTCGAGGCAAACAGTGCAGTGTCACTGAAACATCGTTTTGGCCATGTGCATACACACATCACCCATGGGGGCCCACATTGTCAACATTCACAAATAACACAATGACAGAAGTGACCATCATAATGCAGACCCACATATCTGCACCAATGGACACACAAATGTAGATATCCTGTGGAGACTGTAGATGTCCGGTGAACAAATACCATACCATGGCAGCAATGGGACATACAAACCATGATTATTGTGCTGACTGATGACCTAGGAGTCCCAGGGACAGCAGGGGAAACCCACCAAACAACATACAGCCAATGGCACACTCAAGATATGCCAATGCAGTGGTGCAAAGGCACAAACACAAACAGGCAGACTCACACTGCATATCAAACACAACAGGTGATGGGTGTGTGTGCCAGTGTCCCCAGGCAACCACACAACACATGAGGAGGCCTGAATTCCAACCACACAGATGTGTATGCAGTGCCATACAAAAGTTACTCATGGATCGGATACCCCTATGTGGGCAATCAGGCATCGTTAGATGAGAGGGAGCCCAAATTACACATGTCACACAAGCTTGTAGGAACAGCAACTAACACAGCAAGAGACAGACCCACCAAGGCAATACCCCCAGGGACCCCACATTGTGCTGACACTAGCCTGCATGATAATCCCACTGTGATGACAAAGGTAGATGTCGTTCACACTGTGAACCACAGCCATGTGTCCTGAGCAACAAACTACCATCACTCCTACACAAGCTCTAATCAATCAGCACGGCCTGCCAGCCAAGGCCAATATGGAGGTAGGGGTCTAGCCGTGCAACAACTCACATTTGCACACACTCAACACCACACACCCTGATCTCCACCAATGTGCAGCAGTGAAGCTCACATGGACTGGTGACATTGCACATGCACCCATGACAATACCATGGGTGGTGGTGGAAACTAAGGTGCAGAAACCCATCACACATGGCCAGTCAACAAGACTCGTCAATGTCTGACACACAGCACAGTACGACGTACATGGGCATGATGTGAAATCCACCACAATCAATGGGATCCTGGCCATAGTCACACACCAACGAAGAAGCCAAGGTGACACACTAAGAACACACGTACACAACTTCCAACATTGCAGCTCTGACCCTGAGGAGTGGCAGCAGTCACACACACAACGTGTCACAATCACTGAAAGCTACCACAAACTGTAAATCACATGACTTGTGTAAACAACAAGTGCCAAGGGAATCCTGAATGTGTCCCATCTGCGTTTGACCACATCCCCAGCCCTGACAACAAAGACAACCTGGGATGACAACCTCATGAACATTAGTGTGCCATGCACCCACATCACGGAGAAACCAGGTCCAAGATGCTGGATGAACACAGAACAACTCAGCAAGCATCACAAACAGGAACATCCCTAGGGACACAGCCTGTGTAGGAAAAGGGAAGGGAACACGCACAGACATGCTTACACAACACACAACACAGGCCCTCGCAATGTCACCGGATTACACACTCCCATGAGGGCACTCCACTCCTGTGGAAGGTCTGCTGTGCCAAACCTTGTCTGTGCACGACCCAAACATGTCAGCAGAACACTCCGTCAGTGAGTCAACAACTACAACACACAGAAGGCTCTGCTCACATCAGCCTGGGTACGGGAGTGTCACGTCAGTCATCTGCATACACACAAAACACGTGTCAAGCAAGTTGCACTGTATACACAGATGAGTCCTTCGACATTGATGTGCAAAACTGCATGTCCAGTGGAGCTGGGCACACAGTCAGGGAAATCGGAACATTGAACAGTGGTAAGCCCACCAGATGTGCATCAGTGTAAGACAAAGATGTACTTTTACAAATGCAAAACGTACATCCCTGCGTCAAATGCTGAACATTACACCCTCAGACTGCAGCAAAGGATGCCATAGATCCAGACTACAACAGGACACATATCCCATGGACCACATGGAGTCCATCACTGCAACACTTCATTTTCCTGATATGAACACTATTACAACTGCAAATGCAGGATGCTACTCATCCACATCATGTACATCAAAAGAAAACCCACAATTAAACAAAAAGAGGCTTTATTCAGCAAATTTCAAGGAAAACTCTGAAGTCCAAAAGAAACTAAGGCCAATGGCCAGTCCAAAATCACAGTCCCAACAGGGTGATAAGTGACAACTGGTCACCCATTGCTTGCCTGCACTGGTACGGACAGGGGACATCCCCCTTGGAGGGGCATACAAGGGGCAGGCCAGGCACCGCAGGCACAGGATCAGGGGATGGCAGAGTGAGGCAGTGAAGGGGTGGTGGGTGCAGGAGTGTCACCGGCAACTGCAGTGGAGGTGTCTGACTCAGGGGGTGCCGGCACCACTGTGGTACACAAGTCAGTTGTTGTGGGTGCTGCAACCACTGCAGTGGGCTGGTCTGATGTAGTGGACTGGGTCCCCACTGCAGTGCCCGAGTCAGACCGGGTGGATGTGGACTCCACTGCAGTGCATGACTCCAAGGGAGTGGAAGGGTGGGCAGATGAGGTGGGCAGGACAGAGGGAGGGGACCCGGTCACCACACCAGTGGCACTAACAGGCAGAGTGTCTGGGTTGGGGTGGAAGAGCAAGTGGCAGGGGGGGAGGGCCTAAGCAGTCTGGGGATGCGGTATCGGTGTGTGGGGGAACCTGGGGCAGGGTGTGGCGGGGGAACCTGTGGAGTGGTGGCCTGGGTGATGGAGGAGAGAGACTGGGTGGTGGAGCTGCGTGGTGGTGGTGGAGGGGTCTTGCTCTTCCTGGTCCGGGGGGACTTCCGAATGGGGTCCTGTGTCTGCCTGCGCCTGGGGGAGGGTGTCCGGGGGCGAGGGGCACTCCCCTCTGTGTGGGTGGTCTTCCTCTTCCCCCGGTATGCTGGATCAGCATGTTCGGAGGGGAAGAGGCCGAGGTCACAGAGGAAGATCTTCTGTGTAGGTGGGGTAGCAGGTGAGGCAAGGGAAGGGGTCTTGGAGGGAGAGGATTGTGAGGACTGCGGAGTGACTGTGGATGCCTGTGTGTGTGTCTCTTCCCCATCCCGTGTATGTGGTATCAGTCCCCTGAGGATGCTTGTGTGCACATCTTGCCTTTCTCTTGGGTGTGTCTGTGCTGCTTGTGTCTGTGTGTTTGGGTGATTGTGCAGGTGTGCATGTGCTTTGGTCAGGTAGGGTGGCAGGAAGTGTGGATGGGGCAGAGGTGGGAGGGGTGAGGGACTGTTGGAGGAGGGACACGGCTGCCGTCAGGGAGGAGTCCATGGACTTATTGCTCCTCTGTAGGGCAGACATACCCGTCGAGATGCCCTCCATGAACAACACCAGCTGTGTCAACAGAGTGCTGTGTGCATGGAGGACACTCAGCATTGCTGTCTGCCCTACATGGAGCTGCCGAAGGAGGTACACAGACTCCTCACTCAGGGCAGCAGGGGACACAGGGGCAGGGGGTGCGGTGCCTGGCACGAAGGAAACACGCTCCCGAGCACGGGAGCCTCCACGGACCTCAGGAATGGGAGCCAATGGGAGGGCGGTGGTGGTGGTGGTGGCGGGGCCAGACGGACTAGCTGGCCTTTGGTGGCTGCTGAGATCCGCCTCCACAAGGGAGTCATCCTCTGAGCTGCTGTGGTCCTCAGCTGAGGTGGATGGTGCTGAGGACTGCTCGGTGTGGCTCCCCTCGCCCTCTGTGCCACTGGGTCCCTCTGACCACTCGTCGGATGCTGACCCAGTGTTGCTCCGCTGCTCCTTCTGGTCCGTGGAGCTGTCCCCTCCTGTGGCCGTGGATGTATCTGCAAACAATTAGGGAAACAGACAAACATCAGTCACCTGCACTGACCGTACAGCACATCACAGAGCAAGCCCCGGCATCCTTAGTTGAACATTGCCTAAAGTCCTCACACAGATTCGGGGAAGCCAATTGTCAGTCTGATGGTCAACCATGGGACTCACACCCCTCCTGCCCTTGCACCCATCTGTCTGGTGCCTGTCTGACGGTAAGACCCCAGTGTGGACACATGCACCACCTACACAGTTGTTGGACATTGCAGGGAACACGGTGAAGTATGTGAACATGCACACATCACATCTCTTGCCACTGAGTCAGTGCAGGTGTCCGGATAAAGGGATGGCCAGAGTCTAAATAGAAATGCATGTGATGCATACCAGCACCAGACACCATGATGCACCCATGTCTGGATAGTCAATGCCACAATGGGGTGCATGTTGCACATGTCACTCCCCTGCAGGATCAGTCTTAGGAAGTTTAATGCCATGACACAGGCATGCGTGCAAAGTCATACATCACTGTCTCCAGTCACATGGCCATGGCAGCCAGCCAACAACACTCTGCACTGTGTCACAATCCTAGGACATGGGGAATGCAAGTTATGTAACTGACAAGTGCACATGTCCATCCCCCAAAACCACATCATCAGAACTACTATTTGTCCACGTCATACCAATTGGACATATGGGGGACATGAAACACAACTCTCTGAACATGAGCACCTCACAGTGTGCTGTGAATGAAAAACAGCTGCCTGAAAGTCACAGTCGCATACACCTGTGTGCACAGTCAAGTGATCAGACACCTATAAGTCACAGAAGTATCGTCTATCATGGTCACATCTCCGATGGCATGCTGAGCCCTAACCGATAAACATACCAGTAGTCCTGACAACGAAGACACAGCACAATGAGACAGAGGCAGACACCTGAGGGTACATTTCACTGATCACAACATGCCAGATGATACACGGGAGTGGGAGTACAGAGTGTATTGTATGCCCTGGAGTAGGCATGACTGTCCAGCTCCACCTGTAAGAGGGATGAGTCATGGACAGTAGGCAGGTGGCTTAGCATGTGTGACACACTTGATACACATACTCCTGAGGCCCAAACATTGTTCCCACCGGCAGCATGGGTGTGTGCCAAATTCCCCAGGGACATGTGGTGATTCAGATCAGCAAGTGCATCACATATCAAAGTTACACCCAGATTACATGTCAGAACTTAGGCATTGTGTAAGCAATTGACCCACCCATGAATCGCACAACATAGTCACGGGAACAAATGCTGTCCCCCACCTTGAGCGAAGCTAAATGCAATGACACAGTCCCCAAGTGACACAATTTCCTGACTGTAAGGGCCACACATATGCGTATCAGAGGAGAAGTGGGCATGTCACAAATGAGGGACATGGCTCCTGGACCACATGACTGATGTACCGTGGAAGTTTTACCAGGCCAGAGGAGGGCACATAGCATGTCAGACAAAGTGCACAGTGCAGTCATGGACTCACCCCCTCCTTGCTGCTGTCTTGCCTTCAGCTGCCCAACCAGGTCAGGGAAGACCACCGCCAGGATCCGGAGCATGTGGGGGGTCAGGGTCCGGTGTCCACCCCTCCTGCGAGGAGGCGACAGCTTCAGCTGGACCCTTGCGATCCTCCGGGTCCAGCCCCGAAGGTCCTGCCACCTCTTCTGGCAGTTGCGGATCCTGCGCCTGTAGACCCCCACGGATCTTACTGCCCGGGCGATGGTCAGCCAGATTTCCTGCTTCTGGTGGGCATCAACCTGTGAGGATGACAAAGTGAAAAGGCCATTACTACACATGCAACATATACGTGCATTACACAGTTGGAGATACATGTCTCAATCACAGGGGCATATGATGTACATAGGCAGTGCAACAATGGCTATGAACAGTTTGCCAGCAGTCACTACATGGTATCATTGCATGGGAAGTAAACCTTGTTGGAAAGCACTGCTACTGCACTGTACCTGTTCAGTGCATGTAACTACACACTTTGGGGTGTGACAACTACTCAGTGAGCATGCTAGCCAGTGGTGTGCACACTGTAAGTCCTGCTAGTCAGACAACATGCACAATTAGTAAGGCAGTGGACAGCACACTCACCTGCTCCCCTGGTTTCCCATACAGCTTGCTGTACTGTGGAAGGAGGTTGTCCAGCAGGGCCTGGTTCTCCTCAAGGCTGAAGGCTGGGGCTCTCTCCACAGTACGTGCCATTGCAGTAGCCAGAGGATGCAGAGACAGCAGCAGTGTTGGTGGCAGATGTCGTCCTGGAGCATGTAGGGCAGGCAAGTGAGCTCTCAGGGGAACAGCCAGCATTATATGTGTGCTGCAGAGGCAGATACTGTCCCATGTGTCCAAAGTGATAGGTCAAGTCGTTTGCATCTTCTGAATCTGACCAATCCATGGAATAGCAGCACTAATACACGCCCACAGCATCCTTCAAATCTTCAACTTCATGACACCCATGATTTTGCAACATTGTTGTGGCTGGCCAACTGAATTCACTGCATCAGACTCGTTGGAGCTTCGAAAACGCGTCCGTTGCCATGCCAGGCCCCAGCCAATGCGTGCGCACCGATCTGTCCATTGCAATACAACGCGTATTTCGGGATACAACGCGTACCCGCTCACAACAGATGCAATGGGCCGGCCGGGCACACCGATCGGTCCATTGCTGTACAACGCGTATTTGGGGATGCAACACGTACCCGCTCACAACAGATGCAATGGGCCGGCCGGGCACACCGATCGGTCCATTGCTGTACAACGCGTATTTCGGGATGCAACGCGTACCCGCTCACAACAGATGCAATGGGCCGGCCGGGCACACCGATCGGTCCATTGCTGTACAACGCGTACCTGTACAGGTCAGTCGCATATGTCACCATGCTTGTCACAGGTGAACGTATGCCAGCCACATATACCTGCCAGAGACCCAGGGGCACACCTCCAACACCACACCCAGTCCACATTGTTTCCTAAGGCATGTAAGGCTGCATTAACTTTTCTGTGTATGGGGGTTAACATGTGGTTTCTGTGGTGGCACTTGTGGGCAGCCACACCCAGGCTGTGCATGTGTTCATGGGGACAGTGTCCTTTGTGTGTTGTGCACATGACCACTGTGATGTGCTACAGTTCATTTCGGAGCATGTGGCATGGTCACATTTCCAGGTTGTGTATGTGTGTGACATGTCACATACCCCCAGGGTCCCATGGGGGAAGGCATGTACGTCACAGGATGACCCATTGCCACAATAGTGATGTCCATCCACAGTCTGTGTGCATGTTGTGTTTCCGATGTCTCTGATTCCATGTGCACGATGGGAGACAGTCTCCACATCAACGTTGTTTGTGCATGGACTTTGATGTTGTGCGTCACTGGCGTCCATGTCTGTCCTGCGGAGGCGACAGGGGCCACTACCTGTGGGAGTCATGTTTTCTTTGCTGACGTGTACATGATACGCCATGTCATGCCAGTGTCCATGTGGCAGGTCAGGGTCACTGGGAATCTACCTGTCAATGAGCTGTGATGCCTGTGGCGCATCTGTCCAGACATGTCACTGTGGTGTGTGTGTGGAACGTGACAGCAGTAAATGGGTACTGTGACACAGCCTAATGGTTTCCCATAGCACAACCTGGTACCAGTTGTGCACACATGTTGTACTGAGAAGTTAGATGATGGGCATGTAGGTGCGAGTTATGTCCGAACAGAACGGCACACACATCAAGTACTTGTGTCTCGTAATGATGTATCATGTGAAATTGAGTATGGTGAATGGCACATATGAGGGGTGACTGACAATCTTCCTTTCTTCAACCTATGCACTGCAGGGCTCCAGCTGTCCATAGACCATTCCCTGACCTGGCAACGATGGTGGAACGTGACAGAATCCGACGGTACCGCTTCACCAGGCAGCTGATTGAGGATTTGGCAGTGCGCTTGGCACCACATTTGCAACCTGGCCGGCCGTACCCTACGGCGCTGACCCCCAAGGTGAAGGTAATGGCAGCCCTACACTTCTTTGCCACCGGTACCTTTCAACACACTGTGGCGACTGCCGGTGGGATGTCACAGACTATGTTCAGCCGTGTGCTACGCGATGTTTTGGAGGCAATGTTGAGATGCCTAAACCAGTACATCTATTTCCCTACACGTCAACAACTCACTGACGTGAAGAGTGACTTCTATGCCCTGGGGAGGATGCCACATGTCATTGGCTCCATTGATGGGACACATGTGGCTTTCATACCACCACAGGCACATGAGCAGGCATACCGGAACCGTAAACATTACCATTCGATCAATGCTCTGGTGGTATGTCTTGCAGATATGAGCATCACACGTGTGTGTGCCCGTTTCCCTGGTTCAGCACACGATGCCTACGTGATGAGTAGTCGCATCCCGAGGATGATGGCACAGATGCAGAACCAGCGTGCCTGGCTTGTCGGTGTGTACTGACTTTGTACCATTGTGTGTGTTCTTATCTGTAGTATTCCACCCACTTTTCCAACTCAGCTAATGTGCACTTGTCTGTCCGTAGGTGACTCCGGATACCCCAACATGCCGTGGTTGCTGACACCCCTCAGGAACCCTGTGACACCAGCCCAGATGCGCTACAATGAGGCACATGGTCGGACCAGGAGAGTGATTGAGCAGACCTTTGGTCTCCTGAAGAGCCGCTTCCGCTGCCTGGACAAGACAGGAGGGGCCCTCCCATATGCCCCAGCAAAGGTGTGCAAGATTGTCATCGTCTGCTGCATGCTGCACAACCTGGCAGTGCGGAAGGAGTTGCCTCTCATCCTGGATGACGATGACCAACGTCCGCCACCTGTGGAGGATCCTGGCCTGGACCACAATGCCAGTGATGATGATGATGATGATGGTGATGTCCGCACACAGCTCATCACCAACTTCTTCAGCTGAATGTGAGTATCCAGGGAGATGTAATGTGAATGATGTGAGTTTGCATGCTATGTGTGGGTGGTGCTGTGGTGCTGTTTGAGCGTGGCCATGTGCTACTTGACTGGATGCGTGCAGCAATGTGTCCTTACAGGTAGTCTGTACTCCCCAACAGTTTTGACATGCTAACTTGGTTTAGTGTAGTTGTCTTGTGACATGTATTGGGCATGAGTATTGCAGTTCTGTACTGTTCTTCAGTGATTTTAACTGTGTGTCATGTCTGCCCTTCACAGGGTGCTTACTGAGTACTTTGGTCAACTTGGATCCCCGACACCATGATTCTGCTTTCAGGGTGGCAGCAGTAGTTTGCCTACAAGTGATGTGCCACACGCCCCTGGACTTCATATCTTCTGCACTTGTTGACTGTGTGGCCACTGCCACGTGGGTAAACCTTGCATTTGTAGTGGATAAAACATGTTGCAAATGTGTAATAAACCTGTGCTTCACTTTGGGATGTGCGTTGTCTGTGGTCACACATCTGACTGACATTTGCTTACTGAACCTGTGGGCTAGTTGCCACAGACTCTGAATAGGTGTGGTGTCTGTGCATTCCACTGTATTTCCTGGCAACATCACTGTGGGCGATGAGTCCGATGGCCCTGGTGTCTCCGTGTCGTGTAGCCCTAGTGGTGTGTCTCCCTCATATGTGTCACGTCACCATGACTCACACGACGGTGTTGTACTTGCTGTGGCAGTTAGCATACACAGTGTAATTTAGCAGATCATCATCACCATAACAGTATTCACATTTGAATAACAACAGAGGCAAGTATGGTGTACTAGTGATTTTATTTACAGACGTGTGTGTGTATATTGCACAGGATGGTGGGTGCTGTACATTGGGATTGTGATCCAAAGTTCCCAGATGAGTTGGAAGTCTTGGTAGCAGAAATGTCCTGAGTGAAGTCCACAGTCATATGATACATTAGTCCAACTTGAACTCCCCATGTCATGTGGGAGAGTAGTGTTGCATTCGACAGGGTGAAACGTTTGCACACAAAGGAGAATTTCCGGAACAGGTGTTGGCTTCCTGGGGGATGTACGTGGCAATCAACCTCTCAGTTTTCCTTCCTCGGACGATCCCTCTTCTTTGGGGGGGGGACCCTCACGTGCAGGCTGCTGCGGTGCAGGGGAGTCTCCGCCAGAGTCCTCCTCCCTCCCTGTGGCGGTGTCAGTTGTTGCAGCACCAGATGTTGTGGGCACACAGGGAGGTGTGGCCATGTTGTTGCTCATCTGGCGGAGGCATGTCAATATGTCCCTGTGCACCGCTGTCAGTTCTTGCAATGTGTCCCACTTGGACTCCATGCCAGACATGTGTGTCTCCACATGGGACATGTGTGTCTCCACATGGGACATGTGTGTCTCCACACGGGACATGTCTGAGTCCAAGCGGGCATGATGGGCAGCCTGCTGCTGTTGTATGTCCTTGAGGATCCCCACTACCTGTCTGACCTCTCCGGTGCTATCCTGGTACGCATCAGCGATGCGTGCCAGTTGTGGGTCATCATGCAGTCCAGACCCCTCTGCAAGCAGCGACCTATGTCTACCACCCCTCCCACCACCCCTGGCGACACGTGCAGGACCTGCGATGGTACGCACAGGTGACCCGAGGCCCCCTTGGGGGTTGTTGGTGGTGTTGTCATCGTCCATTGCTCCACGGTGGGCCTGGGACCTTGTGCTGTTGTCATCGGTGGTCCTTGGTCTGTCCGTGTCGGCGGGGGTGGTCTGTGTGTTGGCAGTTGTTGGAGGGGTGGGTGCAGGGGGCGCAGGTGTTGTTCCAGCTGGTGCTGCATGATGACTCACACCGGAGGTGCCAGGTAGGTCTTCGCCATCCGAGGAGGGCAGAGGCTGTTCCACACCAGTGAGCTCTGTGTCCCCCGGAGCATGGGACAGGGACTCCTCCTCGCCTGCTGCTGTGTCCCCATCATCATCACCTGTATTTGGAAGAGACACACATTGTATGTTATGTTTCTACAGGCATCAATGGTTCACACACCGGACAGTTGTGACTGTACCTCTGGATGCAGGCATGTACATTGCATTGTCCTAAGTTGTCACAGTAAGAGGTTGATATTGTTGTAGCACATTGTCATGCATACCTGGGGCATTTCAATGTGAATGTTGAGGTGTGTGCATGGCCAGCATTGGTTGTATTTGGTGGACATCCGGCCATCCTTCTCCACCTAGCCCAGTTATCCCACCATGAAGCATGCCACCCCTGCAGTGGGTTCAGGTTGACTCTCAGGATGTCATTCAGTGGTGTCTTGCTGTTGGTTGTTGCACAGTTCCCAGCAGGGCCTTGTGCACCCCACAGCAGTACCCAGTGTCAGCCATCTTGTCAGTCCTTATCCACTCCCTGTGATGTGGGCATGGTTCAGAGTGGTGTTGACGGGCCAATTGTGAGGGTGAGCAGTATCTGTGACTACAACTCCCATCATGCTATTGCCTACACCCCCCTTCCCAGCATGCCCAAACTTCCTTCCTTTTGAGTGGACTTCACTGTGTGTGAGTGTGACAGCAATGGCAAGATGGCTGACAGTGGTGTCCTGCTGTTGGTTGTTGCACAGTTCCCAGCAGGGCCTTGTGCACCCCACAACAGTACCCAGTGTCAGCCATCTTGTCAGTCCTTATCCACTCCCTGTGATGTGGGCATGGTTCAGAGTGGTGTTGATGGGCCAATTGTGAGGGTGAGCAGTATCTGTGACTACAACTCCCATCATGCTATTGCCTACACCCCCCTTCCCAGCATGCCCGTATTTCCTTCCTTTTGACTCTGCTTCCCTGTGGGGTAGTGTGCCTGTGCTGACAGGAAGGCTGAGAGTGTTGTCCTTGCGTTTGTTTGGCTACAAGTCCCAAGAGTGTCCCTGTGCTTCACACAGCATTACCCAGGGTGGTGGTTCTTTGTGGGATCTTCATTTGGTATGTGAGGCATTGCATTCTCCCAGGTGGGTTTTGTGGAGTTTGTGTTGAGGGTGTGTGTGAGGTGAGCTGCTTGTAACTATGGTCAGTGCTGTGAGTCCTCCTTCCCACCCAGCCAGATATCCCGCCATGCAACGTGCTTGCATTGCAGGGAGTGCAAGTTGGCTTTCAGGATGTCAGGCAGTGGTGTTCTGCTGTTTGTTGGTGCCCAGTTCCCAGCAGGGCCTTGTGCTCCCCACAGCAGTATCCAGTGTCAGTCATCTTGTCAGTCCTTGTCCACTCCCTGTGATGTGAGCATGGTTCAGAGTGGTGTTGATGGTCCAAATGTGAGCTGCCCATTATCTGTTACTACGAGTCCCATCATGCTCTTGGTTACACTGACTTCACCAGCATACACAGGATTCCTTCCTTTCTGTGAACTTCCCTGTGAGGTGGTGTTCTAGTGGTGGCTCAATATCTGACAGTGTTTGTTGGTTAGATTTGTGCCACTGCCTAGCTCAATTTGGTATTGGATTTGTACATGTCATGACAGTTACATATCACTATGACATGGCATGTATTGTGTTTATCTGACTAACATACACTTCTTGGGATGATTATCTTTTGGTTCCTGTTGATTTGCTAGGGGTGCATGGTTTGACTGTCCCCTTGACAGTGATGTGTGTGTATTGTCACACAATATTGTGTATATTAGTTGTGTACTCACCAGGCTCTGGGATGTTTGTTAGTCCATATACGCTCACTGGTGGTAGGATGGCCCGCACCTTCTCCTCCCAGGGACTGAGGTATAGTGGTTTGGCAGGAGGGCCACTGCCGGTGTGCTGGCTCAGGAGGTAATCCTTCTTCAGTAGGTCCCTGACCCTCCTGCGTACATCATACCACCTGTTCTGGATGTCTTCCTTTGTGCGCAGACATGGTGATTGTGCGTTCACCCTGTTGACGATCCTCGCCCACATCTTGGTTTTCTGCGACATGGGGGTCTGTTGGACCAATGTGTCAAACAACTGTGGCTCTACCCTCAGGATCTCGTCTACCATGACTTCCAATTCACTATCTAGGAACTTTGGATTCTTCTTTAGGGGCATGGTGATTGATGTGTGTGTGTGTGCAAGTGAGGGTGTGTGAGTGTAGGTTTTGCTGGGTGTGTGTGAGGGTGCTATTTGTTGAGGTGCTAATGGTGTGTGGCTTTTGTGTTGGATGAGCTGTGTGTGTGTCTGTGTTTGCTGTGTGATGGTGTTCTCTGCTGGCAGGTCAGTGGTATTTGCAAAGGATCATGGTAGGGATTTGTGGCCTTTATGTAGGTGGAGTAGGGGGTGTGTCCTTGTTCCATTTTTTTCACCCCCTGTATTTATTGGCTTTGTCATTGCTTGTTTGGCCCTTTTTTTTTGTATTTTTTCATTTGTGATTGTTGTGCATGTAGGAGTCGTTCTTCTGACCGAGTAGGACGTTGCAGTTGTCTCGTGCGCGCCTCTCCGAGTCGTTCCCGCTGTGTTTCAGCTCAGTTTCATATGCGGCGTACGCGTCGGTCGCGGAGTATTGTGTTTGTTTGGCTGGCTTTAGTATGCGTGTCGGTCGTACGGCTTGGGCTCCGTGCGAATCGGTCTGAATTTGCACCCGTTGCATCGTACTGCGTGGGTCGGAGTTCGCGGGTACGTTTCGTTCGGGTTCTTTCCTGGTGCGTGTGGGTCGGTTCGATTCGTGTGGTTTCTCGGTCGGATAGCTTTTTTCCGTCCGGGTCGGTCGTTCGCCTTGAGTTCCGTACGAGTCGGTCGTGTTTCCCATGCATTTCATCGTACTACCCGGGTCGGACGGCGCCGGTACGTGTCGGTCGGACTAAATTCCCGTACCGAGTCGGTCGGTACGTTTTCCGGCCCGAATCGGAATCGACCCCTTAGTCTAAACTGATAATGACATGAAGAGCAGTGACATATATCCATTAAAGCCTGGTGGGTGGAGCTCCACTGGTCATGCAGAACATTACCTACGTCAAGGGCCTGAACTTCCTCATCACTCCCTCTGCAGACTGGCTAAGAATGCCTTCAACCTCAGCTATCAGCAGAAGGTAGGCACTAGACCAGGAAACGCTGAGGATCTGCTTGTACCTACTGGCGGGCTCTTCCAGGGCCAAATTTGGCAACAAGGATTAGAAGACTACAGGGAACAGCAGAAAGATCAGCGACTTTAACCAGAGTGCTGGCAGCTGCATGATATAATGTGGGTGTTGGGGATATGGATGAACAGCCTGTGTGTCCGTGAATGAATGCATGTGAGCAGGTGAATGGATGCATGTGAGCAGGTGAATGGATGCATGTGAGCAGGTGAATGGATGCATGTGAGCAGGTGAATGGATGCATGTGAGCAGGTGAATGGATGCATGTGGGCGTTAATTTGTGTTCTGGAAGGCAAGAGGGGGATATTTTCGGGGCTGAATGTAGCCAGCAATAATGATGGCCCTGACATCAGTTGCACCTCCATGCCGAGTCACAAAAGAAATAGCCCTGTCATAATGGTGCTCATCACAGGAGCTTAAAGGTGGTACACTTAAACCCCTTTAAAATATATTTTGGGCATTTGTGTCATAAATGAGACCGTAGGTGACCTGAGGGTGTCCCTGGCCTACTGAAATCCTTGATATATTGTGGGCATTCCTGTCGTAATTGTGGTCCACTTTGACACTGAGTGGCCATTCCTAACATAATGTACTCGTTTTTTAATCTATTCTTGAAACAATTGAGGGTGGCCTTGTCATAGCGATGAACACCTTTCAAATATTATGGGCATTCTTGCCATAATGGTTGCTATCCCTACCATGATGAAAGCCTAGTCATCATGGTGCCCATCCATATTTTGGGCCTTGTTGATATTGTGAATATTGAAATAAATGTGCCAAACCATATGCAAGGCATTCTTAACACACCTATGGCTAACCCGGTCATAGAGGTGCCCATCCCGGGCACTGATTGGATAATTGAATATACATCCGCTTTTCATGGATGCATTTGTTGGCATTCTACCGTATATGAAGCTATGGGCGGCATACTGCTTGCCCTGTCCCAGTGGTGCGCACCCCCGACATATTGTGGGCATTTTTAATGTACTTGCAGCTACACCTGGCATAGCGGTTCCAATGCGTGATGTGCTGTCGGTCTTTGGAGCATAAATGTGGTTATCACCGACGTAAAGGTGGCAATCCTTGATTTATTTTGGGCATTTCATGGCATAATTGAGGCTAACACTGGCACTGACAAAGTGGTATACATCCTGGACATATTCCGGGAATTGTTTATGTAACGTTGTAATACAGAGGTAAATAAACATGCGACCTGCATTTTGAAAAATGATAGATATGGAATTTTGCATTGACCTTCTTGTGAATTGTTTGTAATACCTATAGATCTTTAGGTGATTTGTACTGAAATTGCATTCTTTTGCCATGCTTTTTCCAACATTTTCTTGGTGATAGTCCTAGGGAGGATTACCTGAAACACCATTAACAAATCATAATATTGCATTATTAGCCCGCCACAACCTCTGAATTTTAAGCCAATTTATGTCGAAATTGTCAGGGCTTTCCCTCCTGCCCAGGGTTCTGCATGGAAAAGTCAAGATCGCTCCGTCCAATACAGAGTGAGCATTCATGTGCCACTACTTTCAAAGTCCAGGAGTTGCCATTACTAAGTGATAAATGTATTTCTTTTAAAACTTGAATTGTTTAAACACCTATCTAAATGAAAGTTCACATAGATAGCAAGTCAGCCCTTGTGAGATGCAAGGATATAATTTAGAAAGACATTTTGTGACAGGACCACTGTATGCAAAACAAACTTTGGTAATCCTTGCACTTTAGTCATGCTTCAAAAGCTGGATGCAATGTAGGTTTTTATATTAAGGATGAAGTAAATACATCCCCCTAACAAAATTAAGCTTAACATGCTGCTGACTGTAATGCACCAGCTGTTTGCTGGTGAAACCTGCTCTGTTTCCGCCTATACCTTGGGAACACTCACGTTTGGATGAGGGAATTTATGGGTTGAATGAGGGTCTACAAGAGCTGTTATGTAATGCATGGGCCGGCGAGATGCCCAGAGAGCGAGCATATATGCGATGTCAAGCAGAGGATCCGTATAACAGATGGCTAAGGGTAACGGAGTGCCGGCGGAGCCTGCACAAAGGCCAGTAGAAAAAGTGTACTGGGGCAGGTGGCCTCCTCAGAGGTTCTAATGGATGAAAGAGAACCCAGGAACAGGCTCCTGTTCCACCTGTAGGGTCAAAATACCCCACCCCCCAGTTTACCCGGTTCTCATTATCCCCTGCCCATTGTTGTGCATATACAGCAGAGCTGGAAAAGGAAACAATTCTTCAGAATAACCTTGCAAAAACCTTTCATCTATTACATTGGATTTGAAACTGCAGTATGTACAGCGGTTCACTGATAGAATATCGACCCCCAAAATATCCCCATACACAAATATTGAGTTATAATATCGATGTCAAAAATATCAACATCCGATATTTATAATGGTAAGTACAAAAATATCGAGAAAAAAATATCGATGTAAAAAATATAGTTGTACAAAATATCGATTTTAATATATGCATAAACAATAATATTAAATATATTAAATAAAATTCTTTCAATTTTTTTATTTGATTTAATATACATTTTAACAAATATAACAAATAAATTTAATTTAAAATATTTAAACATACGTATATAAAATGTAATATATATTTACTTTAAAACAATTAAACTATTAATTTTAATTTATTTTATAATTGTATATCTGAAAATGTACAACTATATATATATATATATATATATATATATACACACATACACCAATAACATAAAATCTAATAAAAAAAACATATTATAAATTAAAACATTAAACTATTTAAAAGTCTTTAAAATTCAATTTCCCACTTCAGTGAGGTAAAGTGTTGGATAGCGGAGGGGTAAAAATGACTATTCCCACTCCAGTGAGTGCAACAGTAGAGAAAGTGTTGGATAGCGGAGGGTAAAAATTACTATTCCCACTCCAGTGAGTGCAACAGTAGGGAATGTGTTGGATGGATCACTGACAGAATATCGACAGCAAAAATGTTGAGCTACAAAAATATCGGGACAAAAATATCGTTGTCCAAAATATCGAAGTCCTATCTTCTTAATGGTAAGTACAAAAATATCGATAAAAAAATATTGTTGTTTAAAATATTGTTGTTTAAAATATCGATTTTTTTAAATGTTTAAAAAATAGTGTAAAATAATGCAAATACATATATTTAAAAAAAAAGATAGAATTATTAGAAAATGTTTAAAATGATAAGTAATAAATATAATGTAAAAATAAATTAAACCTACATATATATATATATAAAATATAATATATATATTAACTTAATATAACTAATAAATAATGATTTTAATACATTAAAAATATTAAAAACATATTCAAAATTATAAATACTTATATAAACATACACCGGTGAAATAAAAATAAAATTAATATATATATATATATAATAAATTAAAATTTTAAAATATTTATATATTTTTACAATTTCATTTGACACTTCATTAACTGCAACAGTAGTGAAAATGTTGGATAGCGGAGGGTATAAAATTACTATTCCCACTCCAGGAAGTGCAACAGTAGGGAAAGTGTTGGATAGCAGAGGGGAATAATTTACTATTCCCACTCCAGGGAGTGCAACAGTAAGGAAAGTGTTGGATAGCGTAGGGGTAAAAATTACTATTCCCACTCCAGGGAGTGCAACAGTAGGGAAAGTGTTGGATAGCGGAGGGGAATAATTTACTATTCCCACTCCAGGGAGTGCAACAGTAGGGAAAGTGTTGGATAGCGGAGGGGTAACAATTACAATTCCCCAGGCGCGGTCGGTGGTAGGAGTGCCGGTCGGGCGGTGACGTGGGGCGGGGGAGGGGCTGGGTGGGGGGTAGTAAACTACGGATTAAGGCCGAATACAGGTAAGTAAACATTTAAATAAATAAAACGAATTTCGTTGCGCGCACTGCATCGCATTTGGCGATGCAGCGCTCACAACGAAATTTGTTTTATTTATTTAAATATTTACTTACCTGTATTAGGCCTTAATCCGTAGTTACTACCCCCCACCCTGCCCCTCCCCCGCCCCACGTCACCGCCCGACCGGCACTCCTACCACCGACCGGGCCTGCTATTCCCACTCCAGCGAGTGCAACAGTAGGGAAAGTTTTGGATAGCGGAGGGGATAAAATTAATATTCCCACTCCAGCGAGTTCAACAGTAGGGAAAGTGTTAGATAGCGGAGAAGGTAAAATTACTATTCCCACTCCAGCGACTGAACAGTAGGGAAAGTGTTGGATAGAATAGGGGTAACATTTACTATTTCCACTCCAGCAAGTGCAACAGTAGGGAAAGTGTTGGATAGTGGAGGGGAATAATTTACTATTCCCACTCCAGCAGGTAAAACAGTAGGGAAAGTGTTGGATAGCGGAGGGGAATAATTTACTATTCCCACTCCAGGGATTGCAACAGTAGGGAAAGTGTTGGATAGCGGAAGGGTTACAATTACTATTCCCACTCCAGAGAGTGCAACAGTAGGGAAAGTGTTGGATAGCGTAGGGGTAAAATTTACTATTCCCACTCCAGCGAGTGCAACAGTAGATAAAGTGTTGGATAGCGGAGGGATTAATTTACTATTCCCACTCCAGCAAAATAATTAACATTAATTAATAAACAATTAATTAATTCTAAATAATTTACATGCCACCATATTCCCCTATAAATAACACCACCAATGTTGTAAAACATAACACAATTAACATAATTAATTAACAAATTAATTAATTAATAATAATTAACAAACAATTTAAAAAGCAATCAATAATAAATTAATTCACACAAATAACACAAAAACAGAAAATAAATTTTATAAAATACATTTTAAAAACTATATTAAAATTAAATTAGTTCCCTGCCTACTCACCTATCAACCCACAACCCGCTCTTAAAAAAACACAAATAACACAATTAATTATTAATTATTAATAACCAATTAATAAATAAAGATTACATTATTTACCACAATTAATATAAAATATTAAATACATAAATATTAAATATTAAAAAATATAAATTAATTATTATTAAAATACTTCCCACCCTACTCCCCGATAAACCCATAACCCGCTCCTAAAAAAATAACACAATTAAGGGGCCCATTACGATACCCGGCGTAAATAAATCCGCCAGGCATGGAAGCGGCAAAAATCCGCCCGCACACACCGCCTGAACACCGACCACGCCATTACGATTACACAAACCGAAAACCGCCATCGGCGAAAAATCACACAAAATACCGCCCGCCAACGTCCGAGTCGGAGTCAAACCGCCCGCCACGGACGGAAACACGCACGACAACACAAAACCGCCCGCCCTCACGGCTGACACACCGCACGTGAAATTACGATCGCACCGACATGAGCGCGGAAAAACCACAAATATACCGCCCGCCAGCGCAAACAACGCCGATGAGAATCGACACGGCAGAAGCCATGGCGCCAACGTACCTGCACAGAAACCATCCGCACACAAAACCAATAGCACACAACATGGCCAACAAGTCCACACAGCAAGGCACGCACAAATACACAAGCACAGTACACATCCCGAAAACACCCCCGGACAAACAAAAAATACAAAGGCCAGAACCCCAGACACAACACACCTGAAAACAACAGACCATGAGGACACACCCACATAGGTGAGTACAAAAGCAGCACTCCCACAGACCACAACCCCTTGCTACATTGCAAACCAGAGAGGAGAGGACACAGTGACACAGCAAGGACAGCAGCACACCACAGAAACGCACACATCACAACCACCACCACCACCACCACCACCAAACACCGGCACCACAAACCCCCTGCACATTACACAACACACACCGCACCAGCACCACAAACACCATGGCACCACAAAGAATGCCCAAGTACACGCCCATTGAGCTGACGGTCATGGTCGACGAGATCATCAAGGTGTACCCACAAATCTATGGGAACATGGTCCAGCACACACCACTAGCCACCAGAAACAGAATGTGGAACCGGATCGTAGACCAGGTCAATGCAGTCGGGACCCTGCCCAGGAACAGAGGTGAAATAAACAAACGTTGGAATGACGTAAAGAGCCTGGTCAAGAAGAAGGAGGGCAAAAACAGAGAGCTGGCTGCCGTCACTGGCGGAGGGAATCCCGCGCTCTTTAAGACCTTCAAAGCGTGGGAGGAGAAGGTGCGAGTCGTAATACATCCGGAGATCCTCGCCGGATTAGCAGGGGGAGTGGAGGCTGGTAAGTACAAACTAATGTATACCAGCACACCGCTATGTACTCACATGCGCAACTACCATGCCACAGCTCCCAGGGACAAACACCCCCATGTCCAGCACACAATACACAACACATCACACACACATGCAACAGACACCACCACACACAGCCCAAACCGAACAACTGTAAGATGCGTGGGGACATGTGTACACTCAGCCAGCCACGTAACCACCAACAGGTCCCCAAATATGCCAGAAGCGCCACAACGAGCACCCACCACACCCATGTGTCCGCCACAGCTGCACTAACCGACAAGTAACAGGTAAGTGGCAGGAACACAAAGTGCAGTGGGTGGGAGGGTGGACAGCCCAAGTACAACACACACCAGGCCCCAGTCCCACAGCACAGCAAGGAGGAGCATCCCCCACACCCCACAGCCACGTGTCAGCCACCGCAGTGCACAACGACAGCCGAAAGGCAGACATCACGGTCCACAGCAATCGGTGTCAGTGGGTGTCCAGCCACCCCCACGACCCACAACACCCCCCACCCCCACAGACCTGCAACATGGAGCACCCCCGCTTAGAGCCATGTGGCATCCAGTACAGTGCACGCACGAACAACTTGCAGGTGGGAAACTGGACAGGGCTGGATTACTGGAGGCATGAGGACCATAACACGACCAACACATGGGACATGTCACGTAGCAGACGAACACGCAGCACCGCCCACCGTCACGAACAAGTGAACAATGTGCACACGGACATGAACAACAGACTCACACCCCACATGACCCATCACAGACATAGCAACACCCAAGGAGCCACGTCTGCATGCACAAGCCACACTGAATATAGTCCCACACGGCAGCCACTGTGCAACTCATCACACACAACCGAAACACCATTGAAGTCCTGTCCATGTAGCCCCTACTGCCTGTCAACCACACACCCCACAACTACGCCTATGTAAGACAAACAACACTAGACGCAACAGAGCGGAACAACATAAATGCACACGAACACCACTGAACCCATCAAACTCACAGACACACCATGCACATACAACATACCATCCATCCCATCCGTCAGCCCCAGTCTCATGAAAGGCATGTCATCCGCACAGCTGCCACACATACAGCAGTCACGCTAAGATACATGCCCATGACCAACCATGTGCCAGAAGTCAATGAAGCGCACGACACACTGTGAGCAACAACACACAACATGGGCCCCCCCGAGCACTGCAGTGATGCACATGGCACAGGGCAGCACGCACACCAAGGAGATGGGACAACTGCAATACGTTGGCTGGCACACAACCATCACTCACTCATAACGATGCGTCCAATGCCATGTCCAGTAATCACAACAGACAGCAAATATGCAGGCCATGTCAAGCATGCACACACCTCAAACCATGCACTGTCATGCTGCCACAACACATGTCACGTTCGGCACCCATGGCTCACAGCATGTACCCCAAAAGCATATCCCCTCCCAAATGCGAAACTGGGGCATGGCCCCCATGTTGCCATATGCGTTCCTAAGCGTTCCATTTGAACCCCAAAAGCATATTCCCTCCCAAATGCGAATCTGGGGCATGGCCCCCATGTTGCCATATGCGTTCCTAAGCGTTCCATTTGAACCCCAAAAGCATATTCCCTCCCAAATGCGAATCTGGGGCATGGCCCCCATGTTGCCATATGCGTTCCTAAGCGTTCCATTTGAACCCCAAAAGCATATTCCCTCCCAAATGCGAATCTGGGGCATGGCCCCCATGTTGCCATATGCGTTCCTAAGCGTCCCATCTGAACACCAAAAGCAAAGTACAAACCAGACCCAGGATGGGCCAGGAGCCCGCATACACCAGAGTCACAATAAGTAGGGGCACAGCAACACACCCATCGGCATGGCCAATCCGTCCCATGCCACATGTGCACAGCACACAGTCCCATTGCCAAGCACACACAACTACAAATGCTACAGCCACACACACGCCTCCGGGAAACCCATGTACGAGATTGCACGAACTGTTAATGTCAGACGACAACTACATACTTCGCCAGGTGCAACACAATAACAAATCTCATTCTCTCCACAGGTGACGAACTGCTGGATGCTGGGGATGGAGCCAGCAGCCAGCACAGCCAGCCTACAAGCCCCCAACGAGGACACACGGATCTGGAGGATCTGTCCTCCTCTTCGGACACGGACCACCAAGCAGGCCCATCTGGTGTGGCAGGGCCCAGCCGCTCCCCAGGACCCCTCCTACCCACCAACCCATCATCCAGGGCTGCTGAACATTCCCAGCCCCCTGCTGCCACTGTCGTTGCGGCCACACCCACGGTCATTGCGGCCACACCCACGGTCATTGCGGCCACTACCATTGCCGCAACCGCCACCATCGCCGCACCGACCACCACCGCCGCCACCACCACCACGTCTTCGCTGGCACCAGCCCCAGCGCAGGTGGTGGCCCGGCCGACTGGATCCACCCTGGGAGCCACAGCGAGGACCGTGGTGAGCAATGTGGCTAGTGGGCAGGCCGGTGGCAGCAGGACTGGTAGGAGGAGCAGGGTCAGGGAAACGCCAGCCTCCCCTGGGAGCCATGCCCTGCCTCAAATGGCCAGAGTCCTTGGGGCCTATGAAGAGGCCCAAGGACAATGGGTCCGGTCTGCTTCAGACACGCGTGAGGTGCTGGGGGTGCTGAGGTCCATGGACGCCCGTATGGGCCAAATCGTGGACCTCATGGGCCAGCTGGTGGTGGCGGTGAGGTCACAGCCAGGGACAGCAGCTCCCCTCCGCCACCACCTGCCGGGGCGCAGGGTGGAGCAGCAGTGTCCAGTTCCCCTGCGTCCACAGCCAGTGAGCACACCTCAACCACCAGCATGTCGCAAGCAGGCACCCCCTCGCAAACGTGGAAGGGGCCGTCCGAAGTGGAAACAGATCTCCCGGGAGGACTTCGCACGCTCCAAACGCAAGTGAGGCAGCCAGCCAGCCTTCCGCCAGCCTTCCTTGACCAGCCACTGCATTGACTTGGACTACGATCCCACTCCACACAGCCATCTGGATGGCATGTGTGTGTTGGACTATGGACATAGAACCAGTGGGTACACCCTGATCATCACGCAGCCATGACCGACAGCTCATTGTCACTGCACGCACCACTTTTGTCATCACCTTACACACAATCACATGTCACAGTTTGTAATAAATGCACCTTTTTCACTAACTGCTGTTTGTGCCCTGTGTTTTATTTGTACGGAATACAACGGCCACCTTGGGCGGAAAGGCACCTGATGCGTGGCATGGCAATTGAATCCGGAGGGCCTGTAGGGACCTAGGGGTGGGAGACAGAACAGGAGCACATTCAATGAGTGTGTCACACACCCATCACACAGTACATGTCAACAACTACAAGCAATGTACACACATCGCACAGAGCAATAGGGCACAATGCCACAGCCACCAACAGTGGCATACTACCCTGGCCATGGAGCGTTGACACACAGCACGCAGTGAACAAACGGCCACCCTGACACAGCACACACACACCTGCACAGATACAGCCACATCAGCCGTCGTACATGGACACTCACCGTCAAGTGAAGTAGCGGGCGATGAGCTGCTGCCGCACATTACCAGCTTCCTCCTCTCCGCTGTCCTCCTCACTCGAGCTGTCCTGGTCTGCGGGCTGGGGCCCTGGTTGATCTCCGTCATCCACGATGAGGGGGATCTGCTTCCGAATGGCCAGATTGTGAAGCATGCAGCACGCCACCACTATCTGGCACACCTTCTGTGGGGAGTACGCCAGCGCACCCCGGTGCGGTCCAGGCACCTGAACCTGGACTTGAGGAGGCCAAAGGTACGCTCGACCACACGTCTGGTCCTCCCATGTGCCTCATTGTAGCGATCGTCTGCTGGGGTGCGAGGATTCCTCAATGGACTGAGCAGCCATGCCCCATTCGGGTACGCAGAGTCACCTGGGTGTGAGGGACACAGAGAACCGTTGCAATTCCAACTGGACAGGGGACAGCATCGCACAACCAGCACGCTACACCACTCCACATACTCACCGACAATACAGGCACGATCCTGTTGCATATTGGACATCAGTCGTGGCAAGATGCTGTTGCGCATTATGTGTGCGTCATGGGCCGAGCCTGGGAACTTTGCACACACGTGGGTGATCACCATGTCCGCAAGGCACACCACTTGCACATTCAGGGAGTGCGTGTGCTTCCTGTTGCGGTACAGGTGCTCAGTGGCCTGTGGTGGAACAAGGCCGACATGTGTGCAGTCAATGGCTCCAACGACGTGTGGGATTCTGCCAAGGGCATAGAATGCACCCTTCACTGCCGCCAATTCACGAGCCCTGGGGAAGCGGATGTACCTGTTCCGGTACAGCATCATGGCTGCCAGTACATCCCTCAGCACCTTGCTGAACATGGGCTGGGACATCCCTCCTCCAATGCCCACTGTGTGCTGGAATGACCCAGTGGCGAAGAAATGCATGGCGGCCATCACCTTAGCCGTGGGGGTGACAGCAGTCGGATACACCCTGCGGGGACGGAGATGGGGTTCTAACATGGCACACAGTCGATGCAGGGTTGGCCTGTCCAGCCGAAACTTCCTAATAACCTCTGTATCGTCCATGTCCGCCAGCAATTGGTATGGGCGGTCAATGTTCGGTCTCCGCCTAGGGACAATGGCAGAGGACACATGTCAAAGCAACACGACACATATCAATTTCGCATACACATCACTGACATGACTGAGCAAGCACATGAGCCACAGCCCAGCTGTCAAGCTGGGACGGCACGGCCACAATACACTTACACAGGTCTCCCAACAATGGCAATGGCTAGTGATACAAACCACTGCCATGTGCATGCACATGGGGATCTAGGCCCCAATGACTTGCGGAGCGTGCTGATGGGGACTGACTGCATATCCGTCAAGCGGCAACGCCACGGCAACATGAATGTCTGCTGAGCATGGAACTGCTTCCGCGGCTGGATATGTATGGCACACGACGACGACGATGTGGGCACAGGCTGAGCGGCCAAAACAAGTGGGACCTGTGGCACGAGGGGATATGAGACAGTAGTAGGTGTCAGCACTGCACCCTATGTACAGCACTGTACGGATCACACCTCCCGAAACATTGACAGGTGTCCACATTGACAGCCCCATGCCAAGACGGCTGTGTGCTTGCAGTCACACGTCACAGGTGAGAGGTTACATTGCACGTGCCAGGTGGCAGACGTACATAGTGGGAGCTGGCATGTGTGTGCATGTGTCTCCTGTTCAGGATCCACCAGATGGGCGCTGACTCTGTACTGACCATTGGACACAGCATGTTCTGTGGAAGGCTTGTGTGTGTGGGATGGTGGCACTGGATGTGCCTCCGTTGGGTGGGGGGCCATGCACAGGGCGGGTACGTCGATGATTGCGCATTGTTGGTCACGGTGGGTGCACCAACTGAAGATGTGTTGCCCTGTGTTCAATTCCTATGTCCGCATGATGATGGACTGTAGATGTGGGCAGACTACACATTGGTCGATGTGCTGTCTATATGCATGTGCCTTCACACCAGGCACAGCTGCCCCTGCACATGTGACCCCTGCTGGACTCGCTGCTGGGTCTGTGGAGCTGATGCACCTTCTGCGCGTGGGGCGGACAGCTCTGCTCACTTCCCTCATTGCGCATGTCATGACTTTGCCGCAGGTGACATGGATCATGGAGGGCCCACATGTACGCGTGGGTAGGCTACACATGATTGTACACTGGTCGCCACCCCCAGTCAGTGTTTCGAATGGGAAGGTTGTCGTGCTGGTGGTATGTTCGATGTGGCGGATGGGCGGGCCTAGGTGCGGGCTTACATTCCGGACATGGGGGGTAGTTGGATTGGCGACTAGTTGCAGTACACACGGGACACGTCTCTTCCTTTCCACATCTGGGTCATCCCTTGTACTTACTGACAGTGATACAGTCATCTTCGCCCCAGCCCTCATGTCCTCCCCTCGCTCCCCCAATATGCATGCTCACCTGCGAGGCTAGTGCCTGCACAGGCAGCCCCAAGCTCGCACCAGAGAGGGCAAGGAGTGTATGTGTGGGTCCAGTTGCACGAGTGGGCTGTCTCAGGGTATGATGTGTGGCGGGACGCCGTCCACCTGCGTGGTGCCCCAAATGGAGACCCGGCCTGCATGGACTATGCATCACAGTCTTCGCCTTCCGGATCCGCCACCTGCGACACCCAGTGGCTGTGGCTGCCCTTGCGGCCAGGCCGCGTCCGTCTGTGGCTGATGGCCCACACATTCACTCTTTGGCCTCTCTGGGGAGGGCTCGGGGGTGGTGGCGCACGCGCTTGCACTTAGTCGCAATGGCATGTGGCGTGGTTGGTATGATGGGCAATGGATGGGATGGTGCGAGCCACCTCCCGTGACGTCAGTGCTGCTCGTGCTGTGGTGCGTCCCCCTACACTTCCATTTGACTTGTGCCATGCTAGACGTTGAGGTTCTATTGCCTGCGTGATATGACCAGGAGGAGCGCGAGGAGACCTCTCACACACCATGCTCCACTGCCATCCCGTGCCCTGTATCGCCTGTGCGGATTGACTATGTTGGGGTTACACCTGGTCGACTGGGGCTGTGTGTGCCTTGTCAAGGGGCATGGCGGGCGCACAACAGGATCCAGCTTGTCCACAGAGGGTGGGCTGAGGTGCGCCTGGTACCGCTTTGTACGTGTGCCCGGCTGCTGTGCACACACGTGTTCACTCCCCCCGACAGGTGTCCTCTCACGATGCCCAGGGAAGCGGTGGTGTACTGTTCATGACCCCTCCCAACACGGCGTGCTCCAACTTGGCATGTGCGCATCTACCCGTCGCACCCACCCACCTGAGCACTGCGTCCATACGACTTCACACGACACATGTGTGTCTTCCACAGTAGTGCTACTCATTTGCGTTGACATCCAATACCAGTGGACTACATGGTCATGTCACGACAGCCGTGTACTTCACATACTCTCATCCTCTCTCATTCGTACTTGTGAAATGAGTCAGCGGAGACAGTTTTGGTTTCAAACATTATATTGAGTCTTCTGTCCTCTGTGGTGCAGTATAGTGGACACTACTGGCAGCGGAATACATGTTGAGGATATACTGAGCATGATTGCAAATGGGATAGGGTGTGGGGTTACATGTGATTGGCTGTTGCATGTGGGATGTGGGCTTCAGAGTGACATCTGCTTGGCCACGGCTGTGCTAATGTACATTTACGTATAGCTGCGGAGCTGCGGACTTTGACACAGACGGTATACATGTAGCCTACCAGACCGCTTGGCATCATGGGCACAGTCCATCTCAGTTCCATGTGACAGGTTTGCTGCGGTTGTTCCTCATGCACGCGTGCATGTGAGATGACATCAGGGCATGTGCTTGCGTGCATGCAGCGGCGTGCCACTTGTTGTTGCACTGTGGTGGTTACTGGACATGTCACAGTCACTGGGGTCGTGTTGTTGTTGTATGCACTTGTCGTCCATGCAAAGGTCCTGGTATGGGATTCCCGGGGCGGGGGTGGGAGGGGTGCAGCACCCACAGACTCCAGGCGACCTATTCATGTCCACTGAGCGGTGTGTGTGTCCATGTGCGCTGGATCCATGTCGTGTCCTGGTTGTTCGTGCAGTTCCGTCCATGTGGGTGCGATACACAGAGCCCATGCCACTGCCTCCCACGATGCATGCGGTGTTCCTGGATGTGATGGGGAACAGTGTGCATGTCCCGGTCATATCCGATGTCATGGCGATGTCGTTGATGGTGTGGTTACAGTTGCCGGTCGTTTGGTATGGCTGTTGTGGTGGTGACTGGCCAGTCCGTGCGGAAGCTAAGCATGGGTGCGGGGTTGGACATCATAGGTCACTCGGGGAACCTGCGTTGTGGTCCGACGAATTGACAGGTTGTCAGGTATGCGATGCCGTCCAGCAGGGCTTCCATGTCATTGGTGGTGTACATGTTTGCCAGCCAATGTAGCGGATGGTGGCTGTTAAGGTGTTGTTCGTAAGTTGTCCCTTGGAGGACCATGATGGGGCATGCTGGGTGACATTCGATGTAGCTGTTCTCGATGATCCGTCGTGTGGAGGCACAGTGGTCCCATTTCAGTGCGGGTGCGATGTTGGCCACATACGCCATGCCCCCATAGGCAGAGCAGGCCCTGTCGTGTGCGTCCAGAGGGAGGAGTAGTGGTAGCAGGTCCGCCTTCAGACATGCCGGGTTGGAGAGGCATATCTCGACGGGATGCTGGTAGGGACACCTCCGACAGTAGAAGACGGGCATGACGCAGCTGAACAATGTGATGCGGTAAGTCAGTCGGTAACTTACGTTCAGCAGGGACAGGAGATCGCATCCCAATGTATGGAACAGGTTGGTTTTGTACAGCTTGAGCTGTTCGGCGTAGTTGGGTAGGTGTGTTGCGGTTGCCATTTCGCAGCGGTGCGTTGTGGTGGCGTGCTCCGGCTGTGTGTGCAGTCTGCAATGTGCACGCTCCGAGGTTGCTGTGAGCTCTGTGTAGTCGTAGGGAGACAGGACTTGTGTTCTGTTGGCTTGTTTGGAGGACACGGGCCCTCTTCCCACATGCTTCTCAGACAGTTCAAGGTCAGTGATGTGTGACTCCTTCCAATTAACTTGCATGTGGCCGACATGGGGGAGTGTTTTCTTCTTTCTTCCCCGTCCGTTGTGTGCTTCTGTGATATGCGCTATCTGCCCTGTGGTCGGTCTCCTCGGCATGCCTGTGTTGGTCTATTCTTGGACAATGGCTGTATTCACCGGCTTCTGTCGTAGGGCTGTGGTTTCGGAGTTGGAATGGAAGGTCATTCAGTGCTGTCTGCTCTCCCTTGTGTGGGCGGCAGGCTGCCTTTCCGCTCTGCGTTGGGCCTTGTGTATGAATGTTATTCTTGGGCCACCTGTTGTCGGTCCCCGGGCTCTTTGGTGTTCCGTTTTATATGTCTTGTTCATATGTGCAGGGTGGTATGGGTGTTTCAGTGTGGTACTGGCGTTCCTCTTCCCGAAGGGCCCTGCTTCTCCTAGTTGGTGTTGCCGCCGCTGTGTGCTACGCCATGTTTGTTACACTGGGGTGTGTCCTGCTGTTGCGTGACTTCACTGACATGTGTGCGTCGGTTGTGTGGCGTTGGGTGTTGTCCGTGAATTGGGCGTTGGGGACATGTCTGTGGCAGGCCTGTCACGTGTCATGTGCGTTCGGGGTGGGGCTGATGTGTGTGCTGCTTGGTTGTGTCCCTGTGTCTGTGTGCGACGCATGCATGGCGCTGCGGTTGGCCTCTGCGTTGTGCGCATGTGTGGCGGCGTCATCGGCGCTTTGGGGCCGTGACGGGGTGGTTGGATCCTAGTCCCAGGTGGTGTGTACACATGTGTTCCGCGATGTTACGATTTGGCCTGTGTGTCATATGTGGATGCAATGGTGGATGTGTAGTGTACACGCGCTGGTGGGGGGTTGTCCGCTTTTTCCGCCCTTGCACTGTGTGCGCTGTTTGCGTGCACTTGTTGTGTGTGTGCCTACCTGCGTCTCCGCGGTACGTTGCGTCCTTGGTGGTGCATCAGCAGAAGCATGGGGAGGGCCTGCAGTGCTGGATTCATGCTCGGGGAGCCGCTTCTTCGTTGTCCGTGCTCGGCATCCGTGTTACCGCTTCGGTTTGTCGTACGGTATCTCTTGGCCGTGGGAGCCGTTTGTTTGCGGCATCGTAATTTATGCGCCGGGCGGGACGTGTTTCGTCGGACGGTGTGTGTCAGTTGGGCTGCGCCGCTACGTGTACGGGCGCACTTTGATGGCGGACGGTGTTGGTGGCTTGCCGGCGGTGTTTGGCCTACTTTTCGCATCGTAATTGGACGGGCGTGTGGACTGCTGCGTGCCGGCGGTAACTGGTGCTTTTTGCATCCGCCAGCACGGCGGTGGTGCTTCCGCCCGCCATCGTAATGGGCCCCTAAGATATTTACCAAACATTATTAATTAACAACCAATTAATAACTAATTAATAATGAATTAATTAACACAATTAATAATATAAAATAATAAATACTTAAATATTAATTATTAAAAATTAACTAATTAATTATAATTAAATTACTTCCCACCCTATTCCCTTATAAACCCACAA
Source organism: Calotriton arnoldi (assembly GCA_963921515.1). Taxonomy (NCBI): domain Eukaryota; kingdom Metazoa; phylum Chordata; class Amphibia; order Caudata; family Salamandridae; genus Calotriton; species Calotriton arnoldi. Next base: position 3,026,763 of record CAWUFW010000927.1, read on the forward strand.
CCCGCTACAGAACAAAAACACAAAATTTAATTAAAAAAAGTAATAACTTCTAAAAATTATTATTTAAATTTATTATAATTAAATTACTTCCCACCCTATTCCCCTATAAACCCACAGCCCGCTACGGAACTATAACGCAAAATTTACTTTAAAAAAAATTACTAACTTCTAAAAATGTAACACATATATTAAAAAACAAATGCAATACTTCCACAAAAAAATAGAACACATACATTAAAAATACACACTAAAATACATAACACTAAATAAAACAAGATATTTTTAACAACGATATTTTTGCAAACGATATTAATTACTTCGATATTTGGGAAAACGATATTACTTACCTTCAACTCGATATTCTTGACAACGATATTCTGACTGTAGATATTTTTGTATGTCGATATTTTGGACTCGATATTAGTGTTAGTCGATATTTGCAACTCGATATTATGTCTGTTTACTGTGTTGGATAGCGGAGGGTTAAAATTTACCATTCCCACTCCAGTTAGTGCAACAGTAGGGAAAGTGCTGGATAGTGGAGGAATAAAAATTACTATTCCCACTCCAGTGAGTGCAACAGTAGGGAAAGTGTTGGATAACGGAGGGGTAAAAATTACTATTCGCACTCCAGTGAGTGCAACAGTAGGGAAAGTGTTGGATAGCGGAGGGGTAAAAAATACTATTCCCACTCCAGTGAGTGCAACAGTAGGGAAAGTGTTGGATAACGGAGGGGTAAAAATTATTATTTGCACTCCAGTGAGTGCAACAGTAGGGAAAGTGTTGGATAGTGGAGGGGTAGAAAATACTATTCCCACTCCAGTTAGTGCAACACTAGGAAAAGTGTTGGATAGCAGAGGGGTAAAAAATACTATTCCCATTCCACTTAGTGCAACAATATGGAAAGTGTTGGATAGCAGAGGGGTAAAAATTTATATTTCCACTCCAGTTAGTTCAAAATTAAAAACAAACAAAATATCACCAACACAATATATTAAAAAATAAAATAAAATGAAAAATATATAAAAATGTTTTTAAAAAAAATCTAAAAAATAGAAACATATAGGGGCCGATTCCGATTCGGGCCGGAAATCTCTCCGACCGAGCCGGACCCGGAGAGATTTCCGACCGAATCGGACCCGTGCAGCCCGACCGAACGAGTACGATGCGTCCGTATGCTATCGTACTCGAGTCGGTCGGACTCCCATTGAAGTCAATGGGAGCCGGTCGTACAACGCGTACGCGGGCTCCCATTGCCTCAATGGGTGCGAGGCGAACAAGGGCACCCCCTACAGCGGGTACGCGGCGAAGCGACTCGCGCCGTACACGCACAGGTAGGGGGGACCCATGGGTCCCCCCTGTGTGCGACTCGCGCGGCTACGCGTACAGGGGGGTCCGACATGGACCCCCGAAGTACGGCTCCGACTGCTCTTTCGAGCCGGACGGCGCGTGTCGGTCGGACTGCTCGCGGCGCGCATCGTACTTACCCGGCCGGGGAACGTCTCCATTGCGCGGTGTGAGTCGTGTCCGAGCGAGTCGGTCGGTGCGGTTCGACCCGGGAACGAGTCGGCCGGAGCGGTTGGGACGCCCGAACGAGTCGGTCGGCGATTTCGCATCGTACTCGCTCGTCCGGACGCGCGTACGGATCGGTCGGGAAATAGGGCTCCGAATCGGAACCGGTTAAGCCGAATCCGATTCGGAGCCCTACCGGCCGAGATCGGAATCGGCCCCATAATGTTAAATAGATATGACCAATACCTAGAAATATTATATTAAATAATTTACAAACATAACTATTTTTAATTAGAAATTATTTATAAACAAAAACATTAATTATTACATGAGTTTAATCTTTTTTTCCTACCCTATAACACCGCACAATTCACAACACACATCTAAATTAAAAAAAATGTACCTCCATAATTAACATAATTAACTATCAATTAAAGAAATATTAATTAAAAAACAAATTAAAACAGAAAAAACTCAATTTACTCCCCAAACGTTACCCCTATAAAACCCAAACTCACACACAAAAAAATAAACAATTACCCTAACTAATCATCAATTGGTGACTTAATATTAATGATCAACTAATTATTAATTAAACATAAATTACTTTCCACCCTCTACCCCTATAAACCCCACAACCCCCACCTAAAAATTACACAATTTCCATAATTAATTTAAAAATAATAAATTAATATCAATTAACTACTTAATTAATTAAAAATAAATAACTTCCCACCCTTTACCACTATAAACCCCACAACTCACAGCTAAAATTAATTACACAATTGCCATATTTAAATTTTAATTAATTAATTAGCATTAACAAATAATAATTAAAAATAAATTACTTCCCACCCTTCACCCCTATAAATCCCACAACCCGCTCCTAAACAAAATGACAATTAACATAATTTATTACCAATTAATTAATAATTAACCAATTAATTACTTAATAATAAATTACTTCCTACAATTAGCACTATAAAATCTAAATTAAATAAATATTAATACATTTAAAACTTTAATTTATGATAATTAAATTATTTCTCATCCTTTAGCCCTATAAACCCCACAACCTGCTCCTAAAAAAATAACACAATTACCATAATTAATTACCAATTAATTAATATTAATTAACAACCAATTAATAATTAATAATACATTACTTCCCACAATTAATACTATAAAATCGAAATTAAATAAATATTACTAAATAAAAAATAATCATCAATTTATTATAATTAAATTACTTCCCACCCTATTCCCCTATAAACCCCACAACCCGCTACAGAACTAAAAAACGCAAAATTTAATTAAAATAAAATTGATAACTACTAAAAATTTAACACATATATTAAAAAACAAAAACAATACAAAAAAAATAGATCACATACATTTAAAATACATACTAAAATACATAACATTAAAAAAAATCGATATTTTAAACAACTATATTTTTGCAAACGATAATAAGGACTTTGATATTTTTAAGAACAATATTTCTTACCTTAAAGTCGATATTCTGGACCACGATATTCTTGCTGTTGATATTTCTGTGTCACGATATTTCCAACTCGATATTTGTGTAAGTCAACATTTCCAACTCGATATTCTGTCTGCATACCATATACAGCAACATGTGATATTCAGGCTACACTAGTTCACAGACCAAATGGAAAAACGTGGCTGGTTAACTCGCAATCTGATGGGAATGTGTTAACAGCTACCTTCAGTCATGTTTGAAGGAAATGCCAGTAGTTTCAGTTTTTTCCATTGTCTTGGACAGCACTGCTTTAGGATTTGAGCCTCATTACATTAATGTTTTACCATTTGGCCTTACTTGGCTTGGATCCACCACTGGTACGTCAGGGTCAAGGCTGACGTGTGAATCACTCATATAGCAGCTAAAGTACCGATATTTTGATTCTAGAAATCTAGTGCATTGCCTAGGGTAGGAAACTTGTTCTGTTCACAAGTATATGTCAAAGGAACGGATCTTAAGAAGTGTGGATGAACATTAATAAAGAAGCCATTTTGAATTGGGACAGAGCACGGCAAAGAAGAAGTCATTCCTCTTGCTCAGAGCCAGCAGCAACGCCGATATACGCACAAGGAATGTCATGCTGTATGGACGTGCACCACAACTAATTTGAACATCTATTTTGGATTGGGTGATTATTCTTCAAGTTTTCTGGAAGCATTGGAATCTGACAACCACTATAACAACCAGTTTTAGCCGCCATTTTAGGCTGGGTGTTTGTCTCATATGTTCAGCAAACATTGTCAATTTTGACAATACAGGGAATGGTATTTCAGCTGAAATATCACTAATAGTTACAACCACTCTAATTATACCTGTGAATTGCTCACCGCACACACTCAGGTTGGACTTAAGTGAATATTTGTTTGGACAATTTCCAAGCCTCAGATCATTCCATTATGGCAACGGCTAAAATGCCTTCACCTCCTGTATTTTTATCTGATAAAGGTGAAGCACTGATACTGTGGAAAAGATGGGAAAAACATTTTGACTCACCTTTTAGTCGTAGGGGGTGAAAAACGTTCTGCTTCCAGGAAACATGGAGTTTTGCAACACAATTTAGGGGTAGAAGCTTGCAATTTCTGGAACCATCCCAGTAGGAAATACAAAAGGAGAACCAACAGATGCTTGTTTTAATGTTAGAAAAACATTTTGAAGCAAGGATCAATGTGGTTTTGGAGCTCCACAATTTTTTTTTTTAAGAACTCAAGAGAAGTGGGAAACTATGTGGCTTGCTTGCAAACACTATCACACACTTCTGAATTTGATCTCTTAACTGATTTGTTGATCAGGGATCAGTTGGTGGGATGCACCTACAAAGTTAGGGTTCAAGACAAACTATTGGCTAAGGACCCAGATCTCAGAGAGGCTATTTCTATTGCTGAAAGCATAGAGAGCACTAATACTTGGGTGTGTAAGATGCGTGTTGTGCCTCTTCCTTTGCACAGTGATTTCTCCAGTGTTGGAGTAAATGATATTCTTGGAGATGTCGTTGCTAGAATTAAACCATGAGGGACACAAATTGGTAGTAGTAAGGAAGCCAGGATTAGTAAAATGAGATGTTTTCGTTGTGGTAATCCAGGTCACTCTGCAAATAGTGTTCAGTGCTATCCCAAGAATTCTACTTGCAGAAAATGAGGGAAAAAGGATCATTATGCCCGTGTATGCAAGGGCGACAAGGGTTAATCTGTTGATGCAGTAGGTAAAGTTCTCATCAACATGGTGTTAACCATTAAACCCAATTCGTCTGATGTTGATGTGGGTCCTTTGAAAATGCCCGAGTGTCACATTAAGCTTGATGACAAAGAAATTGTAGCTCTAGCGGACTCTGGTTCACCTTACACCATGGTGGGTGACAAAAACTGGGAAAAGGAGGTTAGTGATGAGCACATTTCTCTACTTCCACCTGACATAAGCCCTGTAAGCTATGGAGGCGACAAGATTGATGTCTTCGGGTATGCTGTAAGGAAAATTATGTTTATGAACAAGGAGACTGGGAAAAGTATATGTGACCAAACAAGGTAACAACTTGTTGGGTTGGCATCATCATCGCGATATGGAGATAATGTTGACTCCCAATGCCACATTTGTATCAGCAGAGCAAGAGTGTGGTGATATAATTTCATGTTTTCCAAGTGTGTTCATCTGCAAATTGGGCCTTGTTAAGGGATTTGAGCGCAAAACAAATATAGAAGAAAAATGCTATCCCCTGTATTCACATGGTAAGGAAGGGTCCTAACCTCATGTTAGAGCCCTTGAAGAGAGAGACTGACAGATTGATTGAGGAAGGCATAATTGAGGAGTTTGAGTCCTCAGAATGGCTTGCTCCGATGGCTGGCACCTAAATATGGGGGCAAACAAATAAGAATGCATGTTGACCTCAGAGATTTAAACAAGCTCATGTGCGTTGATCATCAGCCCCTTCCTAACATCCCAGAAGCCTTAACCATGATTGGGGATGCCAAGGTGTTCAGTGTTGTGGATCTCTCCTGCATATCATCAAGTTAAGTTACATGATGGATCCAGGCATTTGACGTCATTCGATACACCTTTGGGGGCCTACTGTTTCATAAGGATGCCATTTGGGTTGGCATCCACAGCAGCATGCTTCCAGAGAAGCATGAAGAAAGTCTTGCAGGGTGCTTCATGCATGCTTTCCTTTCAGGATGGCTGGGTCCAAACTGGAATGGCATGGTGAGCAAAAAAACGATGGATTTAGGCCCAGATCTCTGTACTGGGGTGAATGTATGACATTGTTCTGCATTCTGTCCATCAATTGTTATTTTTGCATTTGTCACCCCGAGTGGGACGGGTATGCCCAGACGTGGGTCCTGTGCTCTCCATGCCACTGGAGTCAAGCTATCCTGGCTGATGAGGGCTGGAAGCCCGAAACCGGTCCTTGGATGCTTGTTTCCAGTCCAGGGAGGACCTGGCCTTGCAGTTCAGGCTGAACTGTTCCCATTGGGCGCAAAGTCAAGACTGATTTGCATATGGCTGGGTCTAAACTGGAATGGTATGGTGAGCAAAAAAACGATGGATTTAGGCCCAGATCTCTGTACTGGGGTGAATGTATGACATTGTTCTGCATTCTGTCCATCAATTTTTCTTTTTGCATTTGTCACCCCGAGTGGGACGGGTATGCCCAGACGTGGGTCCCGTGCTCTCCATGCCACTGGAGTCAAGCTATCCTGGCTGATGAGGGCTGAAAGCCCGAAACCGGTCCTAGGATGCTTGTTTCCAGTCCAGGGAGGACCTGGCCTGGCAGTTCGGGCTGGACTGTTCCCATTGGGCGCAGGGTCAAGACTGATTTGCATATGGCTGGGTCCAAACTGGAATGGCATGGTGAGCAAAAAAACGATGGATTTAGGCCCAGATCTCTGTACTGGGGTGAATGTATGACATTGTTCTGCATTCTGTCCATCAATTGTTCTTTTTGCGATTGATTGAGGAAGGCATAATTGAGGAGTTTGAGTCCTCAGAATGGCTTGCTCCGATGGCTGGCACCTAAATATGGGGGCAAACAAATAAGAATGCATGTTGACCTCAGAGATTTAAACAAGCACATGTGCGTTGATCATCAGCCCCTTCCTAACATCCCAGAAGCCTTAACCATGATTGGGGATGCCAAGGTGTTCAGTGTTGTGGATCTCTCATCCGCATATCATCAAGTTAAGTTACATGATGGATCCAGGCATTTGACGTCATTCGATACACCTTTGGGGGCCTACTGTTTCATAAGGATGCCATTTGGGTTGGCATCCACAGCAGCATGCTTCCAGAGAAGCATGAAGAAAGTCTTGCAGGGTGCTTCATGCATGCTTTCCTTTCAGGATGACATTCTGATTTATGGGGAAGAAGGTAGGAAAACAAGATAGTACACTGGTGGAAGTGTTAGAAAGGCTGACAGTGGCTGGACTAACGTTGAAGAAAGAGAAATGCAAATTTCAACTCAATTCTGTTTCCTATCTGGGCCATACCATTTCTGCTGAGGGAATTGAACCCAAACTGAAGTTGGTTGACTCAATTCTTAAAGCGCTAGCTCTGCGAGATAAAGATCATGGGGCTCATTACGATGGCGGGCGGACCCGAGTCCGCCCGCCATCATTGCGGTGTTTGGGACCGCCCGCCAGACATGCGGCGGTCCCATCACTGCAATTACGATCCAGGGCATTAAACATTGCGGACGGTGCTGCTGGCTGCAGCACCATACGCAATGTCAAAATGTCATGCAGTGCATTTCCCTGCACTACGTGGCAGGCACCACGCGGTGCCTGCCACGCAGTGCAGGGGGGTACCATGGGTACCCCCCCTAGTGCAGCAACACCTTCCCCCAACACAGAGGGGGCCCGCAACGGGACCCCGAATCCAGCCTCCGCCAGTCTTTCCATGGCGGTTCCACCGCCATGGAAAGGCTGGCTGACGACAGCATTGTAATCTGGCGGGCGGTGCCTGCTAGGCACCGCCACCATTTCCACGGTCCTTTCCGCTCCGCCAGGCAATCGTAACGATTGCCTGTGGCGGAAGCGTGGCGGGCGGTGTTTGCGCCCGCCACGCTTGCGGAACGATTCCCCCCGCCATCCTAATGTGGCAGGGGGAAATAGGCTTTCAGATGGCGGAGGGCCCGCCACCGCATGGCTGGCGGTGGCGGGCCTTCCGCCATCCTAATGAGCGCACATGTGAGGTTTTTCCTTGGGCTAGTGGAGTTTTACTCTAAGTTCATAGTCAATTTCTCCAGTATGGCTCAGCCTATCCGTGCATTGCTAAACAAAAATGTGTGAAGTTTGTATGGTCTGATGATAGTGGGAAAGCTTTTGAAGAAAGCAAAAACTGTATTGGCAGGATGCCTACTCTTGGACATTTTGGGGTATATTTACAAGAGTTGCCGCTAAGCAGTTTTGACGTTGCTTAGCAGCAATTTTTTTACCGTTCTCTATCGCCGAAATCCATCGCCATGTTTGCGACATATTTACAATACGTCGTTACATGGTGTTAGAATCAGCTAGCGACGGCAAAAATTGCCGCTAACTCGATGGTCACGTTGATAAAATTCTTGACGCTAGTGCGAAAAAAGTGACGGCCGGCCAATTAGCGGCAAAAAAATTCACGTTAGTCAGCCCATTGTCACTTTTCAGCCTCCTGAGGCAAAGAGCTTACATATACACCTCTAAGGAAAACAAGAAAATAAAAACACCGGAATGCAAAATGGAGTAGCCAGGACAAGTTCAGCACCGGTCAACAACCCCCACCAAACCCCCCCAACAGCCAGGATGACCAGCCAGAGTCCCAGGGGAAGAGAAAATGCATAATCAGGGCCTCATTTATGAAAAGTGGCGCATCACTGGGTAAAAACAGTGATGCAGCACTTTTCATTGCACCATCCTTGCGACACCATGGCGACTGATGCCTGAAAGCACGGACAGTCCCCGGGGCCTGGAGGCCTCGCTGGGCCTGCGCCTGAGACCCGGAGTTGGAGGCGCCGGTACTGTGGAGTTTCTGCAGCCTGATGGTGGAGGCTGGCTGCGTCGGGCCCGAGCATGTGGCCCGCGGCAGTATACATTGAGGCGTCGCCGATAGCCATTACCTGGTGGCGAAGTCTGGTAGGTTGCATGAAGACACATTGCTGACCTGTGTGAGAAGACCACCTGGTGCCCCTTGGAGCTGTGATTAGTAAAGGCACTCCTGCGCACTTACGTGGGGAGGTCTGCATTGCAGAACACGCGCCACCACTACACCGGTGTGCATGGAGTAGATTGCCCATGGTGGGCCGCGCCTCTCTGCATCACAGGCCGGAGGAGGTGGCGCTGCCCAGACGCTGTGGAGGGTGAGGCCCCTGAGCTGCGCCGAACTTGTGTGGCGGGACGCCGCGACTCGGCGCCTAAGAGGGCCATGGTGCATCACCTGCGTCGGGATGTTCTCCAGCGGACTCGGCGGCGACTGCTGTACCCAGGCTTTTGAAATCTGGCCTGGCTGAGGCTCCTGCTGGCTGAGTCACAGATTCGGAGACAACTCTGCGGATTGAGCCCTGTTGACTATGTCCAGGTGAGGAGAAGGTGGGACATGGAGCGGAGGAGGCCTGGGGGTCGTGTTGGGCCCAGACCTAGCGCCTGTGGGTGGCACACAACATGCCCTGAGAAATCCCTGCGCTGCGGCAGACCCACATCGCCGAGGACACTGCACAAGCTTGGCAGGGGACTCCACTAACTGTCTCAAGTCGCTGATATTGGCAGTTGGTGTCAGCGGGTGCCAGGGGCACAGGGGGTCGGCTCGGGCCCACACCCTTGGGCACGCAGCTTGATCTGCAGTTACTCGCCGGGGCACTGGGGAACACAGAATCTGGTCGCCACTGTTAGATTGGAGGAGGCGACAGGGTGGTGCTGCCTTTCCTCACCCCCTGTTAGTGTGCTTTTGGGTGTATGGGGATTTCCCTTGGTGCCGCCCGAACGAAGATTCCTGGCTAGCATACACCTGACTGGAGGAGAGGGGCTGGCAGGCCACACTGCACTGCACCGCATGTCATACATAGTGCCTGGGCGTCTAACACAATGATGGGCCGCCTGCACACGGGGGGTGGCGTCGACACCTGGCCACTCCTGTGTGTGAGTGGACCGAGCGGCTAGGGGGTCACTGGCCGCTGGGGCAGGTGACAGCGGACACCCTGGACTTCAAACTAGACGCTGTACTCGTGGCTGTGGAGAAAATAGGTACCTCCCTCGAACAAACGCGCACTTCACTTGAGGGCTGCATCAACAAAATCACAGTCGACTTCACCCTGGAGTGCAAAGATCATCGCAAGCTAACTGACAAGGTACACGACATTATGCAAGAACTGGCCGAAGTCCTCCCTATTACCCGGACCGCAGCGTTGGAGGTACAGCAGCTAATGGCACGTGTGAAGTTACTAGAAAGAAGAGTGGATGATGTGGAGGGCCGCTCCCAGTGGAACAACGTGCGGGTGGTGGGTCTGCCAGAGGGAGCAGAAGGATATACTGAGACATGGTTGCGTGACATACTGCCAGCAGATGTACCCTCCCCATTCTTTGTTGTGGAACGGGCCCATCGAGTGCCGGCGAGCTGTCCGCAGTGGGGGACAGGCCCTAGACCCTTTCTCTTCCGCCTCCTACAGGGATCATGACGCTGTCCTGAGGGAGGTACACAAGCTTGGAGAGGTGAAAGTGGATAACCCCACAGTACCTTTCTTCCCTGACTACGCCATGGGGGTGCAGAGGCAGAGGGGTCGTTTCTAGTAGTTAGGCGATGCCTCAGAGAGTTGGGCATCAAATACCTCCTCTTCCCAGCAAGGCTGCGAGTGCTCTCAGATGGTAACACATGATTCTTTGATGCAGCTGAACAGGTCTGGACCTGGCTGGAATCTACTGGTCGCCAGGTGCTGCAGACAGGGAGTGAAGGGTCTGCGCAACAAGCGGTCATTCGCGGAGCCAGTCGTAGTGGGAGGCTTAGGAGAAGCAGGCATCCCCCGCCACAACTACAAGCCACCCCCAATCTGAAGCAGGTTATACAAGAGAGGCGGAAGGCACTGCATGCGGCGGCGACGATGCACGATTGCACTTAGAGACAGGATCCCGACACTTCCCCTAAGCGATCCCCCAGCGACGATGGCTCCACTGCAACGTGGCCATACGGTGCGGAGTCCGGGCGGTCCCTGGATGTGACTGCTCAGACATCAGATGACCTAATTTAGGTTGACCGGTTGTGCGTCTCTCCTTCTTCCACGGTTCCAGATGGCTCCGTAGTCTCTGGCTTTCTGTGGTTCCCGGTCTCCAGCTTCCTGTTGCTGACGTTCTGGTCTACCGAGGTCAGCACTTAGAGGGGATCAGGTCCAGTCGTCATCCAAAGGGAACGGAGCAGTTGTTCAGGTGAGTGACGCATGACAGGGGTGGTGGTCTCATTGGTGCTCCTAGCTGCAATGGCATGAATTGTGTGAGTTCTTCTATTATCCAAGGGCCTCATCTATCGGCCCTAGCGGCACTTTTGCACCGCTGGAAAGTCACTTTTTTGACGTTCCGGTGGCGCAATGTGCCACAGCATATTTACAAGCCCACATAAAGCCACTTTACAAGGCTTTTCATGGCCTTGTGAATATGTGCCCCTTTCACGCATAAAACTGCGTGAAAGGGACATTCCATGGGTGATGCTGTGGGCATTCCCCTGCAAAACCCATGGAATCTGAAGCATTCCCAGATTCACAAGAAACCGTAAACCTGGAAATGCGTCAGAATCTGACACCACCCCAAGGGTGGCGTAACAAAGATAAATGTTTTCATTTCTCCGCTTTTTTTCCTTTTTCTATGTGTGCAGCATTCTGCAGCACACATAGAAAGAGGAAATCGCCTGGATTGATTGATTTTGTGCAGGAAGTTGTGCCTTCCTGCACAATATCAATCAGCTCTGCAACGCAGGCACCCTTGCACCATGGCGCAAGGGTGCCTGCATTGGCGCATGGCAGCCATTGTGCGCCTACATAGGGGAAAAAAACATGAATGCACATCTCTTATTGATAGGGCGCATTCTTGCCCTTTTGTTTTGTCGCAGGGCAGCGCAGAAAGATTCCTTGCAAAGCTGTCCTGCACCAAAACCTCTTAAATGAGGCCCCAAGTGTGTTTGCACCATTTTTAAGACCAGCTATTTTCTGACGTTAAAAAACTGCCTTTTCATGGGACTTAGCGGCAGTTTTTCTTTGTTTGCGACATACAAGGAAATTCTTGTAAATATCACGTTGTGTGTTTTGCAGGAGTTTTTATGTGGGAACGCCTACCTTGCATCTCATTTTTGTTAAGTCACGCTAACAGAAGTGCCGCTATGAAAAAATCACGCTAACGCTGAAAAAATGCAGATACTGGACTTTGCGGCAACTTGTAAATATAGCGATAAAAAAAAAGCCGCTCTAACGTCAAATATTGAAGCTACGGCGGCGTTAAATCCTTGTAAATATGCCCCTTTGTGTCTAAAAAAACTATTTTGACCACAGATGCTAGCCTTAAAGGGTTAGTGGCAGTGCTCAAGCAAATTGAGGAGGGTGTAGAGCATGTGGTGGCGTTTGCATCACGTTCTCTCAAGGATGCAGAGGAACAGTACTCCGTCGTCGAGAGAGAAGCCTTGGCTTGTTCATGGGCAAATAAGCATTTCAAGGTCTATCTGTGGAGAATGCCAAGAACAGGGTAGCGGATTGCCTGTCCAGAGAACTGTTAGACAGGGAAGAGATGTCTACTGACATTGATCATATTAACTGGGTTTTTGAAAGTGCTTTGAATAAAGATGAGTGGCAGAAGGCAAGCGAGAGTGATGAAGAGACCCAGGAACTCAAAAAATTAATTGCTAACGGTTGGCCAGAACTCAAGTCTCTCTCAGAATCAATGAAATGATTTCGGAATGGAAGAGAGTAACTGAGCTGGAACGAAATGTGAACTATTCAGGGGTACAAGGCTGATCCCATCCAGCGGTATAAAGGATAAAGCTGTGAACTTGGCGCATCAGGGTCACTTATACAGGAACCTCCCCAAGGCTAGGGTGAGGGATTTGTACTGGTGGCCAGGATTGGATTGGGATGTTGAGAGTGTTGTGAAAGGTTGCGTCTCCTGTGCCAAGAGTGACAAAAGCAAAGCTGTATCATAAGCTCCATGGTCACCTGTGGACGTTCCAGGGGAACCTTGGAGGGATTGGGGTTGGATGTCACTGGTCCCTTTTATCTTTTACCTCCTAATGAGCGATGCGTGATGCTATTAGTGGATTATATGTCCAAGTGGGTGGTAACCAAATGTGTGAGCTCAATTGATACCAGAATTGTTATCAAATTCTTAAAGGAGGAGTTTGTTTGCGAAGGAGTCTCTCATGTAATTGTCACAGATAATGATGTTCAGTTGACATCTAAAGAGATGCAGGGATTCTTGAAAGAGCCGTCTATAATTCATCTCAAGACAGCGCTGTATTTGCCGCAAGCAAATGGTCTTCCTGAGCACATTAATTGGGTGTTCTCGTCCTGTGTGCAAAAGGCAGTGGAAATGAAGTGTGGTGAGCTCATCGCAACACCCCCAGTTCGGTAATGTTTAAGTCACCATTCTTCTGGATGAGGGGAAGAAAAGAGAACACGAAGCTGAATCCAGCATGGATGAATGAGAAGAGCCATGGGGGGAGGTGGTTGAAAGAAGGGGTGAGATATGTTTGAACTTAGCAGAGAGGGCAAGTGCTGACAGATGTGTATCAGAACAAGTGCAAAAAAAGGTATGATGAGAAAAATTGTACCAAGCTTTTGCCGGGGTTGGTTGGTGAAAAGGTACTTGTGAGAAAGGCGGGGTTTGTGAGGAAGGGTGAATCATGCTACATGAGTCGCTTCAAGATTAAGACAGTAATTAGAATGGATAATGGTGATGTGTGGAGCATGTCTTGATTGGTAAAATGGAATGGTGATAATTCTGGTGGTACTGTTGATGGGCTCAGTTCTGAAGCGAGTTTGACCCCTGGCAAAAGCGAGTGCGATGATCTGGTGGGTGGAAATGGGCATAGCATGCTCCAGGACCATCTTCTTGACACACCACCAGGTTTCAAGCAAGACCCATCTGGTGAAAGGACTATGTGGCGTCTTAGCTGAGTCATGAGATTAATGTAATTTACCAAATTGTTGACCTAACTATGTCATTTGGTTAATGTAACACATCTCATTATTCACTTAGTTTCATGTACATTCCTTTTCCTTCTTTAATTTTTAGATATACAGTTCTCCATCATCCTAATGCTTTTAGCTGAATGCATCTTCCTTGTACATACCACAATATTGAACTATGTATCTCTATGTTCTGTTACTTGCAATCTTTCTGTTTATTCATGTTTGGTTAATTATTGGGTTATTTTGTTATTTAAGGAGGGAATATGTGTTGTGTTGTACTTGGAATATGGGATTGCCACCTGTTCTATGTGGAATCTTGGTCATCCTGGAATGTACTCTCTTGAGGATTACGGGATGACAGTTGTTGCTGCGACTGAAGGTGGAGGTTGTTGCTCTCGGTTGGTGCTGGACTTTACCAATAAAGACTCTCCCGACACTTGCCTTTGCACTTCTTCTCTTCACACTTGCGACATGAGATACTGTTAGAGGTGTATGCCGCACTACATGTTCTCTATTGCAGTAGATTCAAAGGGTATTCTTTTTGTGTCTGACTTGTTTTCGTGCATGTGGTTTTACTCCTGTGCCATATTTTAAAATTAATTTTTGTAACAGGAAATTATAAAACAGACATTGTGTACCTGAAGAGAAATTGAGTAGTTTGCAGGTATGTTACTGTCATTGGTTTTGGGATCAGCTAGTGTCCGTGAATATATCAGTCTCATGTTTATATTCCATGTTTGTGATTAACTGATTGCTGGAGAAGATGTTGTCTTTTGGCTGATGTTGCTGAACTTGGGAAGTGGGGACCTAGGTTCTAATCCCAGCTACGTACTTGAATGAAAATAGTGCGATTGTTGACAAATCCCTTCTGTCTAGTTTAGATATTGAAGTAACGTAGTTCAGAAGTTTAAAGCCCCACTTTATGTGCATGATCTTATATTGCCTCCAGTTAATGTCCATCGCCATCTAGGTTTGTGCTATGTAAATACCAACACATGCCTTAATATAGTAACAAAATTCAAAAACTTAATAAAGAGAACACAACTTTGTTCTCAGTGGAGCCATATACAAATGTTTATTCTGACAAAATAGTTACGAGCCACAACATAGATAAAGTGCAATTTACTCACTGGCAAGAGACCACATGAACATCAAGGCCTCTGGCACAGCAAATGGACCAGGACTGCAATCAATATTTCAATCAATTTTGGTGCACAGAGTTTGAAAAAAAGGTATCGGGCCGAGAACATGTGGGGAAATAGAATCTCATGATCATTGCAGAAGAAGGTGATCACCAAATTTTACAGGCTTCACCTCATAATGCAGGTCACATTTTTAACATCGGAATCTGTTCTCAGTTGGTCTGGGTGAGATCATAAACGCCATGCACATCTCTCGTTGCAGGTGCCTACCAGCAAAGCATAATGTGTATTCTGGGGGAAAATGCAGACAGAGGCCACCAGTAATTTCTCAAAAGGAAACATTAAAAGCAATATCAGAAATTGAATTATTGGACGTTCTGTGCTAGTCTTATATGTTAAACATGTCCATCAACGAGAGCATATGATTAGATTAAACACATGACAGTCATTCATATGAGAATCAACCATAATAATTTTTAGAAAAGGGAACAATTGTCCTGTAATCCCTATGTGCAACACATCAACATCTAGCTTACTGATAAACCACACCAGCCGCGGCCCGTGCAGGTAAGAGCGGTGGGGCCGGGTGGGTTGTGTATTTCGACAAACGAGGGAAAATTTATTATTTCATTTCCCATAATCGTCTGTCGAAATCAGCCCCCACCTGGCCCCACCACTCTTACCTGCACGGGCCGCGGCTGAATCACACACCTCTCATTGTAAGGATGCAAGCGCAAGATAAGGATTTAATATAAATATAATTTGTAATACTTTCACACATCTCCTTTACACAATTCTTTGAAGGATTTGAAGCTAAATAATGTACCTGAATTTAAAGTTTATACACCATTCAGGTTTTAAGTTGGCAAAGGTGCAGCTGCCCAATTTACCACCATAAAGGTGAATTACATTGCTACATCATGAAAGTGCAAGTACACTGTATACATCTGAAGAGAGACGATTGAAGACAACAGTAGTACAAGGTGAAGGGATCAGGGTTAGAAAAGAAGAAAGGACAGCAATATAATACACTGTTCTGTTTAACAAACATATGTATAAACATTTAAATGCTACGCAAAATAAAATAAAAATATGAACAAGGCATGAAGAAAGCCAATATTTAAAAACATATTCTGGGTGAACAGATTTAAGGGAAGACAACTCAGCAGCCCACAGTAACACACTGACACAGCAAATCATGTACTCACAATAGTTGCATGTTGACTGTTTTTCAACTTCTAGAGAATTCAAATATGAAGGTTTGCCACAGGGACACTGAAACAAACATTTAATTTACATTCTGTTTGTAAAGAATCTTTGCCTGGTGTTCTGGTTTAAACAACAAAGCTCCTCTGTTTCAAGGTTTTGCTGCTGGTCCGTGTTTGCACCTACTTTGCAGGACTTTTTTTTACAACTTGACTGGGGTCGTTTAAAGTTGAAGACCAGTATTAGGAAATTTCTACACCAACCTGGAGCAGCTAAAGCGGTAAAGAACATCTCTTCCAAGATGTGAAATTATATTTTAGTTCCTTAAGAGGGGGTACTTAGGAACATCTACTTTTTCCACACCGATATAATAAAAGAAATCAACTGTATGAAAAAGTTATGGGGCGGGAGAGGGCTGTGATTCTCTGTACAGTTAAGAAGTATAAATCATTATTAAACTGCAGACAGGAAATTCCACTGCACCCTCTTACAGTTAAAAGGAAGGAAGTCTGAAGACTGCCTGGTTCCTTTCATTAGATCATAAAACTAGAAGAGAGACAGGGGTCAGGAGGATCTGGCTAAAAGCCAGGGTGTGCTTTTACAAGGAAGAATATGTTTCTGGTCATAACAGAGGTTGAGAACAGGAAAATATTTTGTATGTGTTTTTTTAAATGCAGGCTGAGGTCAGATCATCTTCACAGAATGAATATGCATACATAAGTACATAACCACTAACATGCATGTGTGCAGGTACATCCTCCGTCCCCACTTTGTAACGTGGATGCCAGAAGAAACTGAATCGTGGTTAATAGAAAGACAAAAGACCATAAAAATAAGGCCCTTATGACAGTATCAGACCATGAGCACAGACTCTTACAGACGTCATGTAGACTTCAAAGATGGGAAATTTATATAGTCAACCTGCACCAACAATACCAGCAAATTATCATATTCAATAAAACACATTGTAAGAACATCTACATAATACACAAAATAAAAATAGCGGATTCAGGGAAGCAGAGAGTCAACGGCGGCCCTAGACTCAATTCCCCCTACACACACACATACACACATAATCTTAGTAACCTCATTTTGCAACCCTACCTCCTCAATTAGCCACATTTCCTCATTCAACTCAAAAACACAAATATCAGATTTTTTTTATATAGAAAATGAATTGTATACATTATAGATAATACATTTTTATTTTATATCGAATAGTGCTATTCTGCAGTGCCTTATATTATTTTTCACATTTAGACAAAATGTACATTATTTTACAAATATGAAGATTTATTCTTTTTATAAACTTTGATTATATTAATATTTTTTTTTAAGTTTAAAGTTCTTTCCAAGTATCCTGCTTCAATGTTTTAGTTACTTACTGGCTGTTTAATACCTGTACTAAGGTTTTTTTTTTAAATTGCATTTTCAGCAACACTATTTAGATACATGTTCTGTACCTAGGCACAAAACTGGGTTACTTTGCATTCTTTGAAAATTCTCTGTTCTTCCTTCCTGACATCCAGGTGGTGTCAAAACACCAGCCAACTCAAAATTGAGTGGCAACTTCCAAAGCGCCGATTGGAAGCAGATAATTCATTTTCACTGGAGCACAGCAGTAAAAAAGGGGTAGTTTAGCTACCTCCTTGTCACCTACTCTACCCATACAAGCAAGTATGGCCAGGAAGGCAACGCAAACTGGTTTTCATTCTTCGCCATAGACCACCTTTACTGGTTTTATTTTACTTCATTGGCTTGAGTTATTACAGAGAACTTTTTATACTTTCAAACTGTGGAAGAGTTAGGGGTTTCAAATATATCAATCTACATTCATTATTGCCAATATAGAAACACTTCATGTTGCCGGAGGTATTCAAATTAACCACTTTGCAGCAAAAGTCTCTGG
Source organism: Calotriton arnoldi (assembly GCA_963921515.1). Lineage (NCBI taxonomy): Eukaryota > Metazoa > Chordata > Amphibia > Caudata > Salamandridae > Calotriton > Calotriton arnoldi. The sequence goes on from CAWUFW010000927.1 coordinate 3,044,690, forward strand.
AGTTTTGTCATGCATCAGGGATGGTAGCTGCCTAATGAAATTAAATTCTCCGCTTAGGTTGATTGCAGTAACCTCCCGGCAGGAGGCCAATATGCATTTCTGTAGAGTTGTCTTCTAAGGGCTATGATGTGCCTTCTGACAGGCTGTGAGAGAGTGACTAGTGACTGGTACCGTCACAGGGATGGCAGCTGTACTGGTGTGGGTAGTGGACCAGCTGTGCTGCCTCAAACTAATCCTATGAGATCCTCTGTCCGCATCCGCACTATAGGGGCTGATTAGGATGGCAGGCGGACTTTAGTCCGCCCACCATCCTAGCGGTAACGGGACCGCCCGCCTGCCATGCGGCGGTCCCGCTCCCCTGATAATGATGCGACCGCCACCGCGGCGGTCGCATCTGGCAATTCAACATTGCGGCGGGTGCTGCTGGCTGCAGCACCCGCCGCAATGTCCAATGGCCATGTTGTGCATTTTCATGCACAACGTGGCAGGCACCGCGCGGTGCCTGCCACCTTGTGCATGGAAATGTAGGGGGGTACCATAGGTACCCCCCAAGTGCACCCCCCCACTACCCCACCCCCCGGGGGCCCGCAACGGGCCCCCAAAGCAAATCCCCGCCAGCCTTTCCATGTCGGCATCTCCGCCATGGAAAGGCCTTTCAGGACACGCATCCTAATATGGCTGGCTGTGCCTGCTAGACACCGCCACCATATTAGTGGCCCAAGTCCGCCCGGCCGGCAATCCTAACGATTGCCGACTGGCGGAAAAGCGGCAGACGCACTTTGCGTCCGCCGCAATACCCCCCGCCATCATAATATGGCGGGGGTATTTCACTGTAGAATGGCGTAACGATCGCCACCGCCCATCCTAATGACCCCCTATGTTCAACATAACATCTCACTTCTACACAACTCTACACTCCAATACAAGGTATTGTATGTGAGAAATGGAGGGAGCTTCCCTTCGGTCTAGGTGAAGTTTAACAACTTTTATACCCACACATACTAGATAAGCATTGTGGTGGAGTGGTGATGGATGAGAGAAGAGAAGGGTCACCAACCAAAACCACTCCTCTAGAGCACCCTTTGACCTCTATCAGTTTTTAGTTGACATTTTAAGCAGGAGAAATGTTTTTCTTCAAAACTGCATTTCGGAAACGTTCTACTGTTCCAGAAACAGCATGTAAGGACATGGTGCAGATGTCTCACGATCTTGAATGAGAACTTTTCTGGAGAACATGCATCATTCCATGATGCGTAATTATGAGGCAATAAATAGTACCCTTTACTCTTATATAGCAAAAATCTTTTTCCAAGGGATTTTTGGAAGATATGTATATATTAGATCTATAGAAAACATAGTAATATATGGTAGCGTTAGCCGCCTATTCAGACAATACTCTGGCGCGTAGGTTTTTGTCATATTAGTTCACTGGTAAGAGCAGTGATGCAATAACAATATCATAAAATGTTCTCAACAGGAAAAGACACAGGCTGCAAGGAGATATTTGATAAACGTATAATCAGCATCAGTTATCACTTTACAGGACAGCTGTCCTCACTTTGGAGAATCCGGCTAAGATCCAACCCTTAAAAGTGTTTTGACAGATTAAAACAATGTATTTCAGCCTGGGTCAGGAGAGAAGTCCAATGTTCCTCTAGTTATCCAAACGGTAGAACCGTCATTTGGTTTTGGGGTAATTACAGCCTCTAATGATACAGTGCCCTGCATGCCAATTACCCAAGTTTGTCTTTAGTAACCAAATTAGCTTTTTGTTTTTACTTAAGCGTTTGGTTAAATGTTTGTATTTCATGTTGGGAGACGTTTTAGACCACATGTACAATAGCTCATTTATTCCTGTACAGTGCATCAAACCACCCTCTACCACAGGGTTTAGATTGAGTTATATAATCCTTCTGAACTGAATAAAACATAATAAATACCAGGAAATAATAGACGTAACCAGAAGCAAATTCCATTTAGAATTAACTGTAAAATGTCAAACACAGAAACTTCTAATTGAACTGTATGGAACATTTTAGACATGTCGAATATTTGGATCATCCTGGAATAATAAGCACAAGATATCTATAGCTGTTTAAATGCTATTGTCCTTTGCTAAGGGTGTTATTAAATGTGAAGACACTAAAAGATTTCCAAATGAACTGCTGCATTAAAAACCGCTTGCATTCCGACACAAAATATTTCTGCTGACAACTATTAAGATCCTTGACTATCGGTTTCATCTTTGCGGAATCCACTCCTGCTTCGATTTTTAACATTGCACAGAATGGGATTTCAGTCTTCAAAATAAGGCACCACCAAAAGCAGAGCCCTTCTACCGAAGCAAAAAAGCAACCTTTGGACATTAGAGAGACATTCAAACTGGTTGACATTAGGCCTTCTTTTATATCCCACTTTAAAAAAAAAAAAAAAAAAAACAAACAAAACAAAAAAAACCCATAACATATGTATATATATATGTGTGTGTAAATATACACACACTCATACTGTAGCAGTGGCGGCTCGCAGTGGGAGTGCTGCGGGCGGAGCGGGGGAGTGGCAGGGTGGGGGGTAGTGGAGTCGGACATACGACGTCCACGAGTAAAGTAGGTAAATAAAGAAATAAAACTATTTACCTTGCGCGCGCTGCATCGCCGAGTTGGCGATGTAGCGCGCGCAGGAGCATTGTCTGAATTATATGTTAGGAACACCGTAAAAAGTTGCTTTGTTTGCCAACAAGTAAAGACTGGTCAGATTAAAGAGTGGGGGAAACCCATCCTCTTCCGATTCCACACTTGAAATAAAGTTTTGTGAGCTCAAAGATAGACACGGGAAGAACCCTTTGAACACAGAAGGAACTTTCCACAAACAAAACTGCAGAGAAAAAGGTGTAAACTCTTTTCACAGAAGCCACAGTATTTTTGGGAATTGAATATCCTCTGGATTTAAGTATGTCTGATGTTCTTGAATCAGAATCGTGTAGTATCACTAAAGGCTCTATGGCACATACGTTTAGTTGATCATTGGGTTTACTTCCCCCTTCATTCTAAGTCACAGTTCATATTGACCATAAAAATATGGATCTCACTTCATAGTCCTGGCATTCTTTTTTCACTTCCTGTCATGCTATGTTATCTTGTTCAATCAAAAGCTCTGCTTATCCTTCTAGTCTCTTAACACCCATTAGAGGATACTTGTATCTTAAGAGTACAAAATGTTTACCAGACTGGGTTGAGCACACAACCGGGCAGTTGTGACTTCAGTGCCCAATGAAGCATGAACTTCTCCTAGACTGGATGGTCGTGAAGGATACCTGTGATTGCACGCAAACAACCCAAAGAACATCATTCTTTTCTCCCTAGACTTCTCTTTTGCACATATACGAATATACATATATATTAGATATACATTAACTTTTACAGAAATTATTTCTTAGTTGACTTAGCTGCCACAAGACAAACTGTGATGCCCTCCACTCCGCAGTACCCAGTACCACTAGATGTTTGGAGCCTCATTGCAGCACATAATGAAGAGCATTAACACAGGACCAATAATGCTAGCTTGCACACACCCAGCACACGCACAGGCATATGTAGGAGCAGCGAAGAATACATTTACTGCAACAAAGCCTGACAATCAAACACAGCCACTGCTACGATGATCGGTGGGGAGGTACGTGGACGACGGCCATTTACTGCAAGCAGAAGTTACATGTTCTCTGGCTCTCTTTCTATTCCAACGTATTTTAAGGCATCAGCTTGGCTATACCTAAAAAGGAGCAAAGTAAGACAGATCCCCCATGAATCATTGGCATAGTATTCCTAGATTTAAAGGACATATTGCATACAACCATTTGTTGATAGCTGACTAAAGAAGTGGCTGTATAAGCAAATGATTCAGAGTCTGTTTTTTTGCCAATAAACCAGAACATTGTTGACAAATAGATATAGAACTTGCTAATACACTTCCATACCCATTAAAACTGAATTTACTTTTTCATTGTGTGCAGTCAGTGATAAACATGTTCAAACTCGTAATAAATACATTTACAAAGGTATGACAGGATGCTGGAGTAGAAAGGTGCAAAGAGTGGAGAATACATGCGAGATGTTCACAATCTTGTGTTGCTTGTAGAAGGTAAATTATACAACTTGGTTTATTGAGGTAACATTGAATGACTGTAGACTCAGGTTTTCCCTACCTGCTGGTCAGCCTGACGCAGTTCAACAATAAGCTGCCATTTACTACTGTCACGTTACAGAGCTGGATGTTCACTCAGGAGTACATACAAAACCCAACTCAGTTAGTGGGCATTGAGCATATAAGCATTTTCTTCAAATGCCTTAGGATGGTGAGGAAGGCTTGCATTACCAAGACAAGCCATCAGATAAAATATAGCATTAAGTTAGGGGCTGATTTGGAGTTTGGCAGAGAGAGTACTCCATCGCAATGGTGATGGAGTACTCCCTCTACCAAACTTAAGGTCTGCTAGAACAATTTAGAGGGAGGTGGACAAGTTTGTCGACAACTGAGCCTAATTCTTGCTCTGTCGCTGGCATACTCCTCCGATGGCCCAAAGGAGTATGGGCGGTCGGATGTTAGCCATCCGACAGACTGCCCGCCCAATTTAAAGTACTTGATGAGATGGTTTATTTTTGCTGTCCGTCACAGCTGGGGCCAGAAATAAAAAAAATGTACCAACTTCCCCCAGAAGTAAACTCACATAGTGGGGGAGGATGTTTTTTATTTTTCAAAAAACAAACATCCAGAGCTGGAGTTTGTTTTTGAAAAATAAAAAACTTTGTACAAATTTGATGGGTGGCCATCCTGTTTGACGAGGATGTCCGTCAAAATATTACAACATTGACAGGAACTGACTCCGTGATGGTGGTTCCTGTCAATGTTAAAACAGGGCACGTGGGCAACTCTAGATTTGGCGAGCAGATGCCCCACAGGATGGGGGCAGGGAGCAATGTCCTCTGCCATCCTGACTTGCAACCCTCCGTCTGCTAAATTCCCTTAGACCTGAATACATCTGAAGCACTTATTTTAGTGGAAGTTCCTGGAAAGGTGCGATACTTATGCAACATTGACTAGTATAAGTAGAAATACATAGGAGGAAGTGAAGGAATTGCGCCACAAAAAAGTATGGAAGGAGAGGATTATGCTGGTTGCTCACATTGTGACCCTGTTTCCTCACGTTTTGAGGCAGCCATCTGAAAGAGTTACAGAGTTTTATTGTTGATGGTAATACAGGCGGCAGGCAAGTCTTCTTAAAGGTTAACACCATTGGTAAGAGCTATGAAAGCAGAAAAGATCTGTGTAGTACGGTGCATGGAAATTATGTTAACTTATGATTTTGGGTGGAGAACAACCCCTGGCAGACAACACATAGAAGATGGCCACACAGTGCAATGCCAGTGTTTTCAGCATGGCTTATCAATATCTGCAATACTATGTAAGTGTCCTCCACCTGCAACAGAAGACACTGGCCTCATTTTTATATTGCGGAGTGCTTATGGTTATTCCAAGATCCCATTTGTTTTTGAGTTCTGCAAGAGATACAAGCTCAGGGTCTCTGCATGGTCATATTATATGCACATTATTACAAAGGATGGGGTGAAGTGCAAAATTTGTGGCGATAAGGAAGGTCCCACACAAGAAGATAATGATCAGCGGAGGTTCTTTTGGAGCCTTGCAAAATACATTAATAAATTTGTGAATATGCCCGTAGAAAGAAAGGTGCACATTACATGTGGTCTCACTATTTGTAAACTGGCATAAGGGACCAAAAAAGAAATTGATTTGAATGGCACTGATGAGGGAAGAGCAACACAGATGGTGATTCCAGTGTCATACTTCAATATTCGTCTTCACATCATCTTTTCACACATGTGCTACCAGTCAAAATCCCTGAGAAGATGGAAAATTCCTAGTTCTAACACTAGATTGAACAATAGACACTCTTCCATGGGAGAATTGTAATTCTTGAACTAACCTCTGCCTTGGACACTTAACACACAAGCATTTGGAAAGTCCATGCTGCATGTGCCATCGCTACCAGTGATGAAGCAAAGATTCTTTCAGAACTGTGTTCTTACCTAACCGGATTGTGTTTATTAAGTTGGTAGCTTTGCCCTCGACCCTGCCTTAGTTATTATTGAATAACTAGATGCTGGCATTTGGTTTAAAAAGTACCAACTCACAAATTAAACATATATTGATATCGATTTACAAATATTTGCATTAGACCTTCCATTACAAATGTTCATTGTAGTGACCGGAAGTAATCGGATGCAAACTGCAACACACAAGAAAAATGTGATGATATGTGTATCCCAATGAGGAGTACTAGCTTGTGGAAAATGCAAGGCTGTGAAATTTTTTCATTCCAAACTTTGAGAATCTTAGCAATCTTGTTTAACTTCAGAAACTTAGCAAAGCTATTTTCTTTCTTTCAAAAAGCATGAGAAAATGATGCCTGAAAATAGTTTTTTCAGAGAAAAACGGAGCAAAAATCTACTTCAAGCATGTGAAACTTTCTTCCACAACAGGGTTGGAATTCTCTGCAAACTATGCAATATGTGCAAACTTTGCATCTTCATCCAATTTTGAGGACAACGTTTGAAAGTTCACTCACCCCTACACTACTCATTGTGCAAGTTATACATCTCACCATGGCTCTACATATAAACCTATCTACAGAACCGAACTGCATGGCACAATTCTCCAAATACACAATAAATATGGTATGATGAACAAATTAAAAAGATTAACGCTGGCTGAAGTAATACAAATAATACAGAAAGTTAGCAGCCTTCTTACTAAATCTATTTTAATATTTTTTCTAGTTTTTTATCCAGTTTTTTCAGATATTTGTTACAATTAGGGCAGAGGTACGAAATAAAATATGAATGACAGCATGTTTTATGTAACAGTGTGACTCCCCCAAGAAATAAGCATGCTTCTTGCTCACCTGTAGTCAAAGAAGAGCTCCTCGCCGGCCTGGATTGCTCTTTTGGCAAAGATTCCAATTCGGTGATCTCCATTCACCATCACCACTGTAATGATAGCAACACATCACACAGTCAAGCTCCCTGGTTTTCCACACGTGTGTAGATCATGCCATCTGTAGATGGACTTTGAGGTTACATAACACTCTTAGAATCTGGGCACAGGAGTGGATTGACATGGAAAGCTTTCAAACATGAGTTGTGTGAGATGATCTCTCCAAGTGCACATCTTCATACTACAATTCCATATGCTTGGTGTAATAGAAAAACAAAAATCTTCTGTGAATGCACCATGCGAATGCTTTTCGATTGAGACACAAATAACAATAACAGGATATTTAATACTCACACCTATCACACTCTCTTCCATGATGGTGTGGTAGGAAAGCCACACATTGACCAGAGCAGTACAATGGGGTTCAGGCTGCTGGACTGCACTTGGGCCAGAATCAGAATAATGGGAGAAGGGCATTTCCATGAGTCATAGTGACATCCTAAGTACTGTAGGAAACTGGGTTTTTGTTGCATTTGTCCCCCCACTTTTTGCCCCCTTTTTAGCTGCTAGATGCTGATTTTCGATTCTGACAGTGCACTGGGGCCTGCTAACCAGACCTAAGTGCCAGTGCTCCTTTCTCAAAACAAAGTGGTCTGATTGTTTCACAATTGGCTGAGGACTTTAGCACCCCTGTAAGTCCATAGTAAATGGTACCCCAGGTACCCAGGGCATGGGCACTAAAGAGGGTCCTTCAGGGCTGCAGCATATCTTATGCCACCCCAAGGGACCCACACACAAATTCCACACAGACTGCCATTGCAGGCTGCGTGACATGGTGCAAACCATGTTAGAAAACATGACATGGCACACTACTGTGTACCATGCCGAAGACACTGCATGGGTTATATGCAGGTCACCCTCACGCCCAGCCTTGAGACTGATAGAGTGCGATTATGCTCGTTCATTTGTAGGGGTGCATTATAATCGCGAGTAGTTTGCACCTACATTTATTCTCTTATTGTGTTAACATTTGGTTATTAGAATGTGAAATGTAATAACATGAAAACTGAAGTGATAGAGATATTTAGTGTCATGTGGAAAAATTAACATGGCAATTGTGTTCTTAATGGAGAAAATTCTAATGCTCACTTATAAATGACTAATGAGACTATATGTGTGTTTAATGAAGTTTCATGGTGATTCTTATGTTAGCCGATTTTCAGTAGGCCTCATGTGTATTTCCCTAGCTCTCAGAAATGGGTTGTTCGTAATGTTCATGTGTATGTGAAATCTTTTTCTTCCTCACGTTTCAGTTGTAGGTGGAGAAATTCATCTTTGTTAGTTAGAATAATGCTTTTGTTTCAGGCGCTAGGCTTAGGGAGGAGAGGATATATTTGAACAAGCGGTGCTGATAATGTGAGACTGTTCTTTCTCACTGGAGAAGGCCTGGGAATCAAGGTCACCGAGCCAGAGGCTGGGAGTATCGAAACCAAATGGAAAATCACCTACGAGGAGGTGTCCAGCTGGATGAGGCGATTGGATGATGTGAAATGGGTGTGTCCTAGGATTTTAGTATTGGAATTTGGGACAGTGCCCTGGGGGTTGAGTCAGGAGAGGAGATCGATGGAGAGAGAAGGAGCATCTTAGAACGAGCTCTGTAGCTTTCTGCTACTTGATCATAAATTTCAGGACAACATAACAATAGTGATGCATAACAACATTGTGCATAAATGTTGGATAATGACTATGACCAAGTTGTGTTAATTATTTTACAAAAACCTTTTTTATTTTAATATTTTTTCTTTTGTAATATCAATGCAAGATTTTTCAATTTACAATAAATCATTTAAAAATATTTTTTTCATACATAAAAAACACAATTCAATACATTCATGTATTCAAGAGAAAACAGTGCAATTAATTTATACAGATAATCAAATAATTTGTTTCATTGCACATGTATATACAGAAAGGGGGATCCAGATGAACCATAAACAGTGGAAGGCTGGCGGTAGATGGAAGCTATGCGCATTTCGGCTGAGGTGCCTTCATCAGGGGACCGTCTCAACTTTCTCTATTCTTATGTCAACAGGAGACTGATGAGACCAAAGGTATAAGATGCTTTTCTCTGAGGGTGGTTTTATGTATGTAATAAAAGCAGATCTGTATTATAGATAAAGATCCATGTCTTGTATGAAGCAGGGTCTTTTTTGCGTGTTTTACAATGGGTCCTGTTTGTATCACGCTGTCTGATATCCTCGATATTCAATGATGGGTCCTATTGTTGCCTCAATGTCTGGATGTCTGTTAATCGCGTAACCGGTCTCCTGACCGGTTCCGCGATAAACAGACATCCAGAAATTGAGGCAACAATAGGACCCATCATTGAATATCGAGGTTATCAGGTCCCACGCACTATCAACTGACATGTAGTCTTCAACAGCGGAACCAATACATCGTGTGGCTTTCCTAAGTGGGTTCACACTACATAGATATCTAGACAGCGTGATACAAACAGAACCCATTGTAAAATACCCAGGGAACCAGGCCCTACGCTATTTCAGCACGCTTTAAAGAATCTTATTAAATTGAACGGATTTAAAACAGATGAAGGACCCTTGAATTCCAGACACCTCGTAGTATCTTCTGAAACACGCAAAAAAGACCATGTTGTTATGTATCACTATTGTTATGTTGTCCTGAAATTTATGATCATTTGATTACTGTACACTCTCTCTAGCATCCTTTTTTCCCCTTTGATGTCAATTTCCCTACGGCTAGAAAGTTCATTTTTGTATGTAGGGGTCCCCATTTTCCTAAATCACGCTTTCTGCTACTTGACCCATTCAACATGAGTGCACTTCTTAGGAAGTCTTCACGCGCTGACACCTTTTCCTGAACTTGCCTGGGGAATGCTAAGTAGGGATGTCAAGTTAGTAATAGTGTAGGGACAGACAAATGCTTTTTACTTCCGAACCTCCAATGAAGTCTAATCTTGACGTTGGGGCATTCATTGCCTGCGTTCTGATCTTGGAAATTGTCATTCTTTGCATGCTTCAGAGATTGAACTTTGCCCATAGGTTTGGCTTTGTATTAGTTCTGATGTATTTCTACAACCTCATTTTGAGGTGTCTGTATGTTCAGTTATTTTTTGCCTTGTAATAAATCAACTAACCTAGAACCTGGAGTCTGTGATTCTTCTGAGTCATAAAATAATGAGATTGTGAATCTGAGGTGACAAGTTATTTCTCCCCTCTACATTGCTAAGCAGGTAAAAAGGTCTATCGACCAGGGGTTCCAGAGTATATCCAGAAAAGGGAACCCGGCCCCATTAGTTGGTAGCAGAAGATAGTTACCTCTTGGAGTGAGGGGAGAATCTAGAAAAGTTAGGAAAAGCTTAGCCCATAGAGCCCCAAAGTGCCCACAGGATGAGAGCCCAAAAGATCGAAAGCGGAGAGCGACAGACTTTGGCGAAGACCGACGGAGAGTGACGGTGCAGCGAGAACATCGGTGGAGTGAGTATGAATAGGGATGTTGTGTGTTAGATTGCGGTGATGATTTGATTGTGTGATGTCTTGCGGAGTTGGTATGAGAGTCGAATGAATGTGGTTTCGGGCCTAACACGTGCGGTCCATGAGATATGATTTGATGTCAGGCTCGGCGAGTAGCCTAAGATCCTGGGATAGATTTGAGATTTAGAAGACACTGAGTTGATGTAATTGTCTGACAAGTGATTGTGGGGAGTCCTTAAGCGCTATCGACGACCCGTTGGAAGATAGGGAACGTGTGTGACAGGTTGTTAGAATCATGTGGGAAGCTTGGTGCACAAGGGTGGACCACAGTGATTTGAGTGACCAGCACAAGTCGTGGGTCAAGGTGTGTGAATGGTCTTGAGAGATTGGATCCTATTTATTTATGTGACTGTTTGGTCGTTTTGTGGACAGACAGTTATTTGAAGAGGCAGACAATTACTCGAGACTGTCCGGTCGTTTCGAGGACAGACAGTCTGATTTATGTGACTGTCCGGTCGTTTCGTGGACAGACAGCTACTAGATTCAATGAGTGAAGAGTGTGAATGCGTAAAGTGAGAGTATGAAGGATGGTGAACCGCTGTGAGGGGGAAGAGTGACGTTCTGGTTCATTTAGATTAGAGGTGCTGTACCAGCTGAGGGGAGTGATGGCTTCATTGCGACCTCCGCCTAGACCAACACGGTTTAAGGCGCTAGATGCATGGATGAGAGCAGCACAGGCGAAGAGTAGGGTGAGAAGTCAGGGAAGGATGAAAAAGGTGAGGAAAGCATATCAGGATGCGCGATGGGATGCACAGTTGAAGAAGTGGAGGGTAGACACCATCGAGGGAGAGAGGCTATTTCCACTATTAGTGAAAACAGGAGACGCTCGGAATAGGAAGGGGGAGAATGATAGTAACACTGATGACAGCTTGCTAGATAGGTTGCTAGCAGAGCGTCCTCCGCCATACAATCCAGATTCAGATGAGGGAAGAAGAGCATTGGCAAATGCAAAGGACATGGAGAAAATGGGAGCACTGCAGACGAGCCCTAGTGCGAGAGTAGTGGGAAAGATTTCAACAGGAATGGAAGGAACAGGGATACCAGCATATAAAGAGGTACAGAGATGAATGGGGTCAATGCTGCTATGCGATTACCGGAAGCCCTTACGGTGCTGGTCACCATTAGACCTATAGTGCCAGTGTATGATCCAAATCAGGGGGAAAAGAGTAGTCAGCCACAGTCAGGAGTAGGAGAAAGGATCAATTCCGGAGGAAATGGTACTGCAAGCAGAAATGGTCCATTTTCGGTGCCAGCCACCGCAGACTCTTCTAGAGTGCGTGTTGGGTCTAGCACAGTAAGATCAGTGTCATTGGCAGATTCGCATTCGGATTTGAGGATGTGGGAAGCTCCAGTTAGAGGACCCACGGGGAGGATAGTAGGAGGACGAAGTGATCCGGGAGCTTCTGGGAGTCAGTATGTTCCACAGAACAGATCGGTAGGAAACCACCACAGGAATCAGAGCAGTGAAAGTGAAGAACTGAGTAGCCCATCAAGTCAGGGGACGATCAAGGCTGCAGTGAAGGCTAAGGTGTTAGATGTAGTAAGGTTGAAGCACAAGTGGATGAGATAATAAGCGGAAATTTTCCCCTGGTAAGGATAGAACTTTATGAGCAGGATGAGTTGTTGTTTGTGGCAAAGGATGTTACTCGTAAGGCAAGGAGGGCACATGAGAAATTGACAGAAGTGGCACAAAAGTATGATGTGGATTTGTCCTAAACCAAAATGTTACAGGGAAGTCATAGCTAAATTACAGTGATCAGGAATTGGAAGAGAAAAGAGTCATAGGATTGAAAACCCATATTCGAGAATTGATTGTAGGGATACGCACATGGAGCATGCTTGATAAGTGGGAGGAAAGATGGTACAAGAAGAAGAATGTCAAGAAAGGGATAGGAGATACGCCATTTGCAGGAGGGGGGACAGTAGGAGTAGAGGCTTACCCATTGCGAGAGGTACCAAGTGGCGGGTGTGTGCATGTGCCTTGGAGCAGGGGTGAGTTGGCAGCATTTACAAACGATTTTCCTCGGCTGAGGGAGAAGCCTGTTGAATGGAACAAGCAAGTTGATCGCTTTGTTAAGATTTCAAAAGTACTGTGGATGGATTTGAATACTCTGTTCGACAATGTGGTGCAGAGTGACTTGTGGTCTGCTTGTAAAATTGCAGTTGAATCTGCCGAACCCGACCGAGACCCCATAACGCATGGTCCTTCACCTGTGGTTATGAAAACGTTTGAGCAGGTAATCACATGGTTACAGTCCAAGATCTCACCACAAGATATTTATTGGGTTAAAATATATCGGACTACCCAAGAGTCCAAGTAAACAGTACATGCTTATTATGAGAGGCTCTTGCAAGCCTTCAAGCAGTATAGTGGGTTGGACACTTTAGATTCAAAAGACATGGGACAGTTCGTTTCCAAGTACGTCCTAGGATTGAGGCCAGAAATTAGCTTTATGATACAGCAGCATCTGATCTTTTGGCAAAACAAATCAGTGGACGAGATTCTACAGTACGCCAGATATTGTATTGACGAGGTAGACTCAAAGCATAGGAAACTAAAGGATAAGCTAATGTTGGTCCAGAAGAGGAATGCAGATAGGGTAGACCAGGTGCAGTCGAGTGGAGGAGCATTTGGTCAGAAGCAGGGAAACAATCATGGAGGAACCCAAAGCGCATTGGTTCACGTGGGTCAGGGAAGAGGGAAACCCATACATCCCAAAACGGGGATTGAGGTTGGTACCCTAAACAAAACCACTGCATGTCATTTTTGTCACAAATCCAGGCATTGGAAGCGCGAGTGTCGATTAAATCCAGCGAATCAGATCCAAGATGAGGAAATAATGTAAGTACCTGAGGTTGTAAATACTGTGACGAGGCCCAGGTCCGTGCATGGAGGAGGTCTGAGTCCACAAGTGCAAGTTCCCCAACCTCCAAGAATTGCACAGGGAAATCGAGTATACCAACAGATGCCCTTTATCGAAGCTCTAGATGAGTTTGATCCAGACCTGTTGCAATGACGGTGCCTGAGGGGGGAGGAAGACTGTACCCTTGGAGCAGTCTTAGAGGTAGACCAGAGAGGACCGTATGTGGAGGCAGATGTGGACGGTCATCCTATCACATTCTTGATTGATACTGGTGCTACCCGTTCTGCTGTGAGATCCGCAGTAGTCCCAAACCTACCCCTCTCAGGACAATTGATCCAAGTTGTAGGAGTTGCAAATAAGAGAATGACCAATCCGTTGACAGATGAGATACCTGTGAGAATAGGAACCTTTCAGGATCGTCACCAATTTGTGGTGTGCGATTCGAGTCCAGTCTGTTTGTTGGGTCGTGACCTTCTGTGCAAATTAAATTGTACCATCTACTGCACGCCCAAGGGAGTAGAGCTGCAGACTAATGATGATGCATTCAAATTGGCGAATCAGAATCTCTGCATAGAAATGTTTCCAGTGCTGACAGCTGAAGATCTGCCATATGACTTGAGGGACTCAGTCTCTCCAGTGGTGTGGGATTTCACAGGAGAAGAGATAGGACTGATTCGAGGGGTTGATGCAGTTGAGATACAGATTAAGCCGAATGTTGAGTTTCCAAGAACACCCCAGTACAACCTGATGCCGGAAACGGTGGCAAGAATTTCACCTGTGATTGAGTCCATGATCGAGCAGGGCATTCTGAAGGAAATCATGAGGAGCCCATGCAATTCCCCTATAATGGGATTACAGAAGCCTATCTGAAGTACAGAATCGTGCAAGATCTGCGAAAGATCAACACGATTGTAGTTCCATGTTGTCCTGTAGTACCGAATCCATCTGTGATCCTGTTTCAAATTCCTTGTGAGGCTGAATGGTTTACAGTGATCGATCTATGTCAGGCATTCTTCTCGATACCCTTACACGAGGAAAGCCAATTTTTGTTTGCTTTCCGTCTGGAAAATCATGTGTTAACGTGGTGTTGCATCCCACAAGGGTATACTGAGAGTCCATTGATTTTTAATCAGATTTTCAAGAAGAATCTTGAGAGTCTGGTACTGCCGCAGAGTTCAGTTCTCGTGCAGTATATTGATGACCTCCTGATTGCGTCGGAAACTGAGGAGGCTTATAGGGCTGATACTGTTGCACTGTTAAACCACCTGGCAGAGAATGGACACAAGGTGTCCCCAAGCAAACTCCAGTATTGTTTGCCTGAAGTCCAGTATTTGGGTCATCGCATTGAGAATAGCAAGAGGAAGGGGTCACCAGACCGCATTTAGGCGATCATGAAAATGAATGCGCCTAGGACGCAGAAGGAAGTCAGGATGTTTCTGGGAATGGTTGGGTACTGTCGTCAGTGGATACCCAACTTCTCATTGAAGGCAAAGCCTCTGCAGAGGTTGACACACAAGGATGTGAGTGATCCGGTACCATGGGATAATGACTGTTTGGTTGCCTTTCTGGAGCAGAGAGAAAGCCTGTGTCGCGCTTCGGCTCTACAAATGCCTGATTACAATAAAGCATTCTCGTTATTCTGCTGCGAGCGTGAGGGTTGCGCACTGTCAGTGCACACCCAGACACATGGAGGTGTCCATAGACCAGTTGCCTACTTTTCAGCTCCATTAGATCCTGTAGCTTCAGCGTTGCCCGGATGTCTCAGATCCGTTGCTGCAACAGGTGTCAGCATAGAAAGGTGTGAAAGTATTGTGATGGGTCATCCTCTTACTGTAAACGTTCCACATTCAGTTGAGCTTCTGATGACGAGAACCAAAACACAGCATTTGACGAATAACAGGCTCACACGCTATGAGCAAGTTATTCTTGCATCGGAGAATGTGACTCTGAAAAGATGTTCTGTATTGAATCCTGCTACTTTGATGCCTATTCCAACCATTGAAGGGGAAGACTGAGGACCATGATTGTCTCGATGTGACTGAACTTTGCACCAAACCGAGGCCCGACATTGATGATGAACCTCTGCCTGAATCAGATGACATTTTTTTTGTAGATGGTTCATGCTTAAGAGACAATGTGGATTATTTGAGAGCAGCGTTTGCTGTCTGTACTATTTCTGGAGTTGTGGAAGCTGCTTGTTTACAGGGAGTACACTCCGCACAGGTAGCTGAAATCATTGCCTTGACACGTGCATGCCTGGTTTCTGATCAGATCCGAGTCACCATCTACACTAATAGATATGGGTTCGGTGTGGTTCTTGACTTCGGACAGCTATGGTCACAGAGGGGGTTCTTAACGTCATCAGGTTCTCCCATCAGAAAGGGGGAATATGTGAGACGATAGTTGGAAGCCTTGCAACGACCAAAAGAAATAGCTGTGGTTAAATGTATTGCACATGGGAAAGGGGAGGACTTTGGGACCTAAGGCAACAGGTATGCAGACAAAGTTTCACGTTTCTGCGCTGAACAAGGATGCATTTTTAATGGGGAGTATACTGGAGAGAGCACAGAAAGAACCGAACTCAGCATGATGTTAGCTACGGCGGACACTTGGGATGATGTCAAGCGTCTGCAGGGAGAAGTGTCAGACCAGGAGGAAGCTGGATGGATTAAAGCAGGGCGTGAGAAAAGAGATGATGGCATTTGGGTTTCAACTGATGGTCGAGCAGTGTTGCCGGATTGTTTACTGAGCCCTATGGTGAGGCAGATTCATGGAGCAGTTCACATTGGGAGAGATGCCGTGGTGCGAGTGTTCAGACAGACGTGGTTTAATCCACGTTTTCGTGCATTTGCTGAAGCAGTGTGTTACAGATGTGTTACATGTCAACAGATGAATGCTGGAAAGAAAACTGTGGTTGCACTGAATCACATTAGAAGTTCTGGGGGTCCCTTCAACAGGATCCAACTTGATTTTATCGAGATGCCTAGGTGCAATGGGTTGAGGTACATTCTGGTAGTGGTGTGTGTTCTCTCACGGTGGGTGGAAGCATATCCAACAAGAAGGTGTGATAGTCACACAGTATCAAAGCTGTTACTTAGGGAGCTCATACCGCATTTCGGATTTCCAACTTCATTGGAGTAGGATAGAGGAACGCACTTCCACAGTGAGATTATGAAGATGCTGTGTACTGCCTTACAAGTTGATTAGAGATTGCACTGTAGTTACAGACCGGAGGCGTCTGGTCTTGTGGAACAGATCAATGGGACTCTCAAAATGCAGATGGCAAAGGTCTGTTCGTACACGTCTCTGAAATGGCCCGATGGATTACCTTTGGTGCTGATGAGTTTGTGTGGCATCCCCGATAGGAGGACAGGGCTTTCGCCTCACAAGATCTTGATGGGGAGGGCGATGAGCTTGCCAGCAGTGCCGTCTACAGCATTGATAAACATCACCGATGATTTGATCCTTGATTATTGCAAAGGACTAGCTGACGTAGTCTGTTATGTGTCTCACCAGGTTGAAGCTGCGACTGAACCAACCCTGAAGGATCTCTGCCATGACCTGTTCCAGGCGATTGGATACTTGTTCGAAAGCATGTGAGGAAGAACTGTCTTGATGCTAGCTGGAGAGGTCCATACCAAGTAATTTTGGTGACAAACACAGCTGTGAAGTGTAGAGGCTTGCCGAACTGGATTCACGCCTCCCACACCCGCAGAGTTTCAGGACCCTCTTAAGAAACAGCTCCTCTCACTGAGGGAAATTCAGCCGTGGCTGTGTGGACACTGCAGAGGACAAGTCAAGCTGTGGGGGACTCCTGACGAGGCTGGTTACCCACCAGAGAAAGCTGAGGGGGTCACACTATAGAAGGCCCAGTTATTGACTGAGGGAGATGGTAACGTTGCGAGTGGTACAGAGTCAGACTCAGCTGAAAAAACTGGTGTGGCAGGTGATCGTGTGCAGAGACGGAGAGCAGAATTCGTAAAAGAATCGTGGCCGGTGAGACAGAAGAGGCTGAACTTGAGACTTGCGTCTGAAAGAGATCTTGCCCCGGTGTCTGAAACGTCTGAATCAGAGCTAAGTGACACAGAACAAGCACAAGACGGCTTAAGGAGATCGAGAAGAGCAAGGGTACCCTGCCAGAGGTACGCTGCCCCAGAGTGGACTTATTTGATCACCGATGCCGGGAACAGTGGACACGGGGAGACTGAGGTCTTCGCGAGTGATTAACAGAGTTCAAGAACTGATCATTAAAATTGAACTATTAGTCCCTGGAATAGAAGCCAATGGAGTGTTGACAGTGACTGTACCGAATCCTCCGATATTGAGTGGTGTGAGGGTTTTGATTCTGCGAGATCTGTCGTTTCCAACTTTTGGATATCAGCCACTGGCTCAGGAGATCGCAGCAGTTGTTCTCAAAATTCTACAGCGTGTCATTGATGAAATTGGCTCTTAACTTGTGAGAGACTGTTGATTGAACTGTGAACTGTAAATAAAATTCTTGCTCTAAAGAAGATAACCTAGGCCAGAGTGGAAGAAGAATACATTTAGGGATTTTCCGTAGAAGCAGTAAGAAGGCTAAGGAAGTCTTTTGAACTGTGTAAATAGTTGTACAACGAACTGTGAAATTGTTTTCCAGGACTCCAACGAGCTGAGCGTGAACTTTGTGGAGCGGCAATAAGAGGCAGAGAAAAGAGATTTTACGTTGATCCTCTTGCTGTGCTGACCCGAGCTCAGTTGAAAATGGAGTCTGGAAATTCGAACAGTAGAGCAAAATGTATCATAGGTACACTTATAGTAGGAGTAATAGTAGTGATAGCAGTAGTTATTATCGTGTCTGTAAATACTTCACATTTAGCGGAAGTTGATGGGGGGGGGAACACAAGGAACATCCACACCCATTACTTCCAGCACAAAAGAGGATACAGTAGGAGCTAATAAGGCTATGCTAGATCAAACTAATCACATGTTGCATTTAGTTTTGTCTAAGGGTGACTATACGTTGATTGCCTATGCGAAGTTGTTGTATGAGCATGTGAACACGATGGATGTGAGAGATTGTTGTGTGCATGCAGTTACCTGCGTCGGTGGAGGAGGGAATTCGCTATCACCACTTGCCTCTGACGTATGGTATTACATGTAGTTTATTGCTTAGTATCTTTTACGGTAAGGGTCATTATGAATATTACTTCTCTTACTACGATGTGGTGCTTTCAGAAGTTCCAGCTTATAAGCAACTTATTCAGTATGATTATTATAAGCAGGAAGAAAGGATGGGGAAGTATTTCATACCTACCGTTACATTAGATACAGCTTACGCTCATCGCCATAATTTGACATGTATTCTGACTGATAAAGAGAAGAAGTTCATAGATCAAGTAGAAGACAAACACAGGCAGTTAATGGTTAAGCTTAATAGCAGAGGAGGGAAGTTTGAGTGGACCAAGGAGGAGTTAGCACATAAAGCGAAGTGGAGCTATGGTCCAATAGCTTTAGATTTTGAACAGCGAGGAAAACTTTGCATTAGACAGTCACAGACCTATTATAAGATCTTTGTTGGACAGTGTGTGTGTGATCACTTTTTCACAATTGAGGCCACTGCAAAGAAGCAGTGCAAGTGGTACCAAATGTATATTTTGTGTGTGGGAAGAATGCATATGTATGGCTGCCACTGAATTGGTATGGCACATGTTATGTGGCTGTTGTGTTTCCTAAGATATAACACGTTGAAGATTTGGGACCGTTGGAAGGGGGACTACACATAGGGGGAAGCGAGGTACAAGTGCAGGAGAGATTGTTGGAGATGTATTTGGAGCAATGATACCAAGTTTGGGAGTGGTTCTGAATGACAAAGATCAGAAGGTTGTCAACTATTGTGGATAAGTTGTCTGCGAATACGGCTCAGTCTTTGTTGCTTGTGGATGGAGAGATGGTGAGATAGTGTCGATAAGAGCTATGGTAATGCAAAACCGTCTTGCATTAGATGTGTTATTAGCAAAAGAGGGCGGAGGCTGTAAAATGTTGAGGGTCCAACAGTGTTGTACCCATATCACAGACCATAGCAAGGATCTGAGGAGATAAATAAAGTAACATCACTGAGATTCACCATGAAGTGCATGATTTGGCAACTGAAGGAGTTTGGGACAAAGTTGGGAAAGGATTTGGAAATATTGGGAGTTGGTTTGCTAACCTTTGTAAGGGAATTCTTGGTTACATTTTGAAGCCCATCATCACAGTAGTGGTTTGTGTGATTCTTTTGATAAGGGCTTATAAATGGCATAAGTCAGGACAGGCTGAGAGATCTCTTAGGGAACGGGAGAGGAAAATGGAGAGACTGCAGGACAGTCACTATGAGAATCTCAAAAGTCTAGAAAAGTTCAAACAGGGAAGACTGGCTACAACTTCTATTTAGGTCGGTTCTTTCTACAGGGAATTGTGATTGGTTGTGATGACACTTGTCACCAGAGGGGGGGACTGATGGAGCGTGATTATGCTCGTTCATTTGTAGGGGTGCATTATAATCAAGAGTAGTTTGCACCTACATTTAGTCTCTTGTTGTGTTAACATTTGGTTATTAGAATGTGAAATGTAATCATGTGAAAACTGAAGTGATAGAGATATTTAGTATCATATGGAAAAATTAACATGGTAATTGTGTTCTAAATGGAGAAAAATCTAAAGCTTGCTTATAAATGACTAATGAGAATTAGTTTACTGAAATGTAATGCATTGATTTAAATGTGCACAGAGTTAATGTTCGTGTATATGCGTGTTTAATGAAGTTCCATGGTGATTCTTATGTTAGCCGATTTTCAGTAGGCCTCGTGTATTTCTCTGGCTCTCAGAAATGGGTTGTTCGTAATGTTTATGTGTATGTGGAATCTTTTTCTTTCTCAAGTTTCTGTTGCACGTGGAGAAATTCATCTTTGTTAGTTAGAATAACGCTTTTGTTTTAGGAGCTAGGCTTAGGTAGGAAAGGAAACATTTGAACAAGCAGTGCTGATAATGTGAGACAGTGTTCTTTCTCACTGGAGAAGGCCTGGGAATCAAGGTCATCGAGCCAGAGGCTGGGAGTATCGAACCCAAATGGAAAATCACCTAAGAGGAAGTGTCCAGCTGGATGAGGCGATCGGATGATGGAAATGGGCGTGTCCTAGGATTTTGGTATTGGAATTAGGGACAGTGCCCTGGGGTTGAGTCAGGAAAGGAGATCGATAGAGAGAGAAGGAGCATCTTAGAACGAGCTCTGTAGCTTTAAGCTACTTGACCCATTCAACGTGAGTTCACTTTTAGGAAGTCTTCACGCACTGACACCTTTTCCTGAACTTGCCTGGGGGATGCTAAGTAGGGATGTCACGTAATAGTGTAAGGACAGACAAATGCTTTTTACTTACGAACCTCCAATGAAGTCTAATCTTGACGTAGGGGCACTCAATGGGCCTTCGTTCTGACCTTGGAAATGGTCATTCTTTGCATGCTTCAGAGATTGAACTTTGCCCTTAGACTCGGCTTTGGATTAGTTCCGATGTATTTCTACAACCTCATTTTGAGGTGTCTGTATGTTCAGTTATTTTTGGCTTAGTAATAAATCAACTAACCTAGAACCTGGAGTCTGTGATTCTTTGGAGTCATGAAATATTGGGATTGTGAATCTGAAGTGACAAGTTATTTCTCCCCGCTACACTTCTAAGCAGATAAAAAGGTCTATCGACCAGGGGTTCCAGAGTATATCCAGAAAAGGGAACCCGGCCCCATCAGAGCCCTAAGGCAGGGTGCATTTTAGCACATGTGAGGACATATCTGCATGTCTAGTCTCATTGCTAGATATTACAAGTTAGTAGGGAAGCCATCTTAAGGTATGTGCTGGGCACTGGACCATAATGAGTTTCCCAGCTACATAATGCCTTCACTGAAACTTATGGTTTTGAATTCCAGTTATGGATTTTTAATACATGCACCCAGAGGGTACCTTAGAGGTACCCCCTGAACCCTACTTGTCTTTTAGTGTACTGGATGACTGGTCCTGTCCAGCCTACTGCCACAGACGAGTTTCTGACCCCCTAGGAGGTGAGTGTCCCGCTCTCAGAGGTCAGAAACTATGCCTGCTCTAGCAGGAGGTGTTTACGCCTCCTCCAGGAGGGTGATTAGTAAATTAGCATGTCAAGGCAGGGAGCTTCAAAGAGCACATCGCCTTTGATATGCATGCCTGGCTTCCACCAGACCTGGATGATGCCACCCCCTGCCCTGAGGCCCATTTGGTACCAGGACAGGGGGGAAATTAGATAGTAAGGAGAAGTGTTACACTCACAGGCTAGGCACACCCCTAGGGTGGGGTACCTAAAGTGAACACGAAAAAACAGAATGCCACCATCTTGTGTGTGGTGAAATTAGGAACCCTGGGACAGGGTGATGCCCACTTCCCACAGGAAGTGGTCATCTAGGTGGTGTAGTGACCCCTGGGGTAATTAGCCCATTGACTACTAACCTTCACTCCCCTTAACACCCCAAAATGGAGTATTTATGTGCCACCCTGACCCCAGGACATCAGATTTGTCTGCCTGAAGAAGAAAGAAGGACAAAGAAGAGCACACAACGTGAGAACTGAGGAGTAGCAACTGACTTGGCGCCAACCCTGCCAGCCTGCCTGCTGTCCCTGACAATTGCACAGACCTGGCTCGTCCAGAAAGCGGTGTCGCCTCCAAAAACTGTGGAGGAGAGACCCACAACTTCAACTGGCTAGAAACATCTCCCTTGGAGCAGAGGAGCTGCTTCCTTGCATTCTGCAGGCACCAAAAGGACCGACAATGAGAGCCTCTACCAGCGAGACCCCTCCGGGCAAAGCCTCACTGCACACAAGTCCCCCAGTATGAGTTGCCATGAACGGATGCTGCCCCTGAGGCACAGAGACCCTCAAATGTTGAGCCCCTCCTTGGGCTTGCATTTCTTTCTGCAGGAAAGCAGAAACCGCGAGAGCCTATGGACCGCAGCGACCAGACGCCTGAATACAACACTGCACCCAAACCCCACAGCCTGAGGAGAAGTGGGCTTACAGGGTCCTGAGAGCCTTCACAGCTAAACTCACCTTTAGGTTTGGCCGGACTGGTCCCCCAGTCCCTGCGTGAAGCCTGTTTTTGAGGGCAACCAAACACTGAGTGACTCCCGCTGTGCGACCCCACCAGAGAAAGCACCACCGCACACGAATGCCCTAGCCTGAGTACCAGTGGGCTAAAGGTGTCTGTGTACCCGAGACCCTCAAGGACTGAGCCCCCTGTGGGTTTGAACAGACTGGGTCCCCTGTCCTTACTTGCAGCCTCTGTTGACCTGGACCATTCCCCATTGATTTAAATGGGGCACCCGACGCTGTATTGCACCTCTGAACCTGGATGCCCCTCCCCTTTGCCTCCTGGCCTGAGCGGTGAGGCTATCCTCAGGCACAGCAGGGATGAAAGCAAGGTCTGCGGCAAGGGAGTGCCCCGTCTGAAGCCGAAGGAGTCACGGTGGTAAGTGGAGCTCAGGGATTGAATTCTTCCCCTCCTTCCTTATTGCTAGTGGCAGTTGCAGGAGCGGTATGTGTTGGTGGGGCCCCCTGAGTGAGAATGTCTGGAAGGGTCTGAGACCGCGGATGGCTGTGCCCCCCTGCCGTGTTTGTCCGTGAATACCTAGGGCCTGAAGATGGTTGAGAGATAGTGGGCGGTGGTACTGCACTACTGAACAGTTCTCGACTGTCCAGGAGCGGCCCTTGAGCAGGTCTCTGTGACGGGCAGGTGCATCTCCACCCTTGAGTAGAGGCATATCTCAAGATGCCCCTTTGCTCCATTTAGGCATTAGGGGGGGACTTGTCCATTTCGAATTGCTAACACTCCTGGATACACCAGCCCTGGTGCCACGAGCGGCTGTCACTGAAGCCCACCTACGCTGGGGACAGTCATAAAATTAGGGGTGCTGGAGACAAGGAAAGCCTACAATTTGGGGACAGAGTGGCTAACAGTTGTGGAGTGCTGCAGGGAGAGACACAAGCCATAACGTACACAGGCGACCCCTATCCAGGAGGTACGATGAGGCCTAAGGGAGCACCTCTAGCCCAAGCTAATAAAATGGATAAATATGCAGTCCCCAGACACTCCATAGAGGAGGTGGCGCCGGCGACTGAGGGCCCGGAGACTGCAGAGTCCTCCCTCGGGGCAATAATGGAGGCCATCCATGACTTAAAGAGCACTCTGGAACCTAAAATGGACCCAGTGACGATTGAAGTTAATCTCCTTCCAGCAGACGTTAACAAAATGTTGGAGAAGGTCATCGTTGCAGATACCAACATCAGCCAACAGAAGTCTACGTCAAGAAAGCTGGGGCATCAAGTTCAACAGCTGACCCACCATCACAGGATCATGGGGGCAAAATTAGAGGCCCAGGAAGGTAGAGCCAGGAGGAACAATATTAGAGTGATCAGGGTCCCCGAGGGAGCAGAGGGACCCAGTGTTGACCCATTCCTTGAGGACCTTATAGTCAACAAGTTGAAACCCAAGCACCTCTCAAGCTTTTTCTCTGTTGAAAGGGCACACAGAGCACCAATACCGTTGCAAAGACCTGGTGCCCCTCCACGGACTATTACAGCCCGGATTTTCAACTATCGTGACTGTGATGCCATCTTACAGGCTGCTCGCTTGCATGGGGACCTAATCTACGACAATCTGTTTTTTTGGGGGAGTTTACCCTGCAGGTGTAACGCCAAAGGTGCAATTTCGATTTTATTTTTATTTTTATTTATTTTGAAGGTTTTATATAGCGCGAACAAGACCCTTGCGGGTATCAGAGCGCTTTACATGTCAGATGAGGGAAACAAGAGTAGGCATAGCAAACACAGTTATAAGTGATTCAGATAAACGATATTCAGAAAGGTAAAAAACTAGCGATTAAAATATGGAGCTCAAAAAACAGAACTAGTAATTAAAATACAGTACTAAGTCAGTAAATTCACGTGAATTTAGCCATGAGAATCGCTTTCACTTCTTTTTTGAAGGAGGCAGTGGAAGGGTTCAGTCTTGTTTCAGTGGGCAAAGCATTCCAGATCCTGGGAGCCATACCAGAGAAGGATCGGTTATAGGTTTTTTCTTGGCAAATCGTTGTGGTTTCAGTAGAAGAGTCTTGGCACTCCTGGAGGCTCTATTGCCCGCAGAGAGCACCAGTTTCTGAGCTAGGTAGTGCGGAGAATTGTGGTGTAGGGCCTTGTGCGTCATACAAGCGATTTTCAGATGAATTCTAGCTTTAAACGGTAGCCAGTTGAGAGCTCTAAGGTCTGGAGAGATGTGAGAGGTTCTCTTTGAGCCCGTGATGAGTCTCGCCGCTGAGTTGATAGCGGCTCTTAGCGAGGCTGTCGACGACCTTGGGAGGCCGCATAAGGTTACAGCCCCATATTCCACTCTTGGGATTACTAGGGCTTGAACTGCTTGTTTGAAATCGTAAGCTGGCAGGAAGGGTTTCAGTTTTCGCAGGGTCTTCATGTGGAAGTTAGCTCCTTTTGTGGAAGCGCTGATATGCTTTTGCATCTTTAGGTTACTGTCCAGAGTCACACCTAGCGATTTCGCTGATTCGACAATGAGAGGTTGTCCTTTGAGAGCTGTTAAGTGCTTCATCCAGTCCAGGATAGTGGATGCTTTGTTAGGGGCGCGATTAAGAGGAACTCCGTTTTGAGGAGTTTAGTTTCAAATGGTTTTCGGCCAGCCATGTTTGGGTTTTATGTAGAGTTGTGTTGAGCGATTTGATGTCTTCAAGTGAGTGGATCTTGATGTAGATTTGGGTGTCGTCTGCGTACATATGGAAGTGAATCTTGGAGAGACTGAGAAGTTCGGTGAGTGGTTCCATGAAAAGGTTGAAAAGAGTGGGTGAGAGGGAGGAGCCTTGCGGAACTCCTAACGTGACTGGCATGGGGTTGGACAGGGATTGATTGACCTTGAATCTTTGAGATCTATTTTGGAGGAAAGAGGCGAACCAGTTCAATACAGCTGCAGACAATCCCATTCTGTGTTTCAGGAGCTCTAGCAAGTTAAAAAAGCGCTGAGGGCCGAGGACCTCAAATAAATGATGTTATATCTGGCCAAACCCAGAATGTTCGTCAATGGAAAGTCATGGCACTTCACAACACCGAATAGGCGTGGGACTGGCTCAAGAGGGGACGGGCCTCTGGGTGACGGCAGAGAAAGGAAAGGGAGCGAGGACGGCGTGGAGACCGATCAGGTGAGATCATGCGGTGCCTAAGGATGCCACTGAGAGGGGAGGCTTCCCGGGGGAGGGGGGCGCTCGACGAGCCCCCCCAAATCAACATGACATGGCATTGGCTGCTTGGACTGTCTTCGTAGGAGACACAGCTGGTGACAGATATCGAGACATGAACAGATAAGCTCAGGTATTCCCGGGGCAGCTGAGTCTCTGACGGCAGCTACAGTGCCCTATTCAGAAATGCAGTAACTGCAAATGATTATGCTAATTCCTGTATCGCAGTTTCACGGACACACAACCAGTTTTTGACAAAGGGGGGTAATGGACTGCTATCTGGTTAGTAATGGCGGAGTTAGCCTACCCTAGTTAGTTGTAATGATATTGCTTGGGTGACAGGCGCTCTGCACGTTGAGGAAGTGGTTAATTTCAGTCCTACAATGCAGGGTAGCTGGGAGGAGGGAGTTTGTTAGGGGAAGATGTTTTTACTGTTACATTGCATATATGTCATGTGGGTTATTTGTTACAGACTTGGCGCGACCAGATCTCAAACAGAATAAATGGATACAGAAGGGCGGGGGGAGGAGGTACACAGCCTGGATGGGAGGGTCAGCAATCTCTATTCTAGACACTGCATGGATTCCTGTTCCACACACGATTTGAAGGTCATGACGTGGAACGTCAATGGCCTAGGCGATAAAATTAAATGCACCACAGTCATGCAATAACTTTGCAGACAGGCCCCCGATTTGGTCCTACTGTAGAAAACCCATCTGAGGGGCAATCACTACAAGGCGCTAAATAGGTTTGGGCATATTCTCTTCGAGCAAGCAGGGTTTACGTTCCGCTCTAGAGGCGTGGGTATATACAATTCTGTGCCCTTCTTGCCTGGGCGTATTTGGCATGATCCCCTGGGTAGATATGTGGCACTCACCTTGGCGTGGGAGGGCCGTAAGCTCAATAGTTTCTCAACGTACATACCACCGAAACTCCACACTGATACACTTCCAGCACTCAGTGCCCTTCTGCTAGATGTGCCTCAGGCACTTTGATAAGGGGGGGGGGGGGCAGGGGGCATGAATGCTACGATGGTCCTGGAGACTGACATGATCTCAGCTTCCCCCTGGAGCGCTGGCTCAGAGCCCTTGCGAGCCTTTGCTGATGCAATGGGACTGGTTGACCTGTGGCGTGAACACAACCCCACGGCACAGCATGGCAGTTCACTCACCTTTCATCAGCACATGACGGTAGCTCTCGCTAAGTGCAGGCAGGACAGTTCCGCGGGGCACAGTATATGGCGAGAGGCATCTCTGACCATTCCCCGGCAGAGGTACTTCTTCAGGGCCCTTTCAGGGACAACACTTTACCTTCCAGAATAGATCCCTGGCACCTTAAAGACATTGCATTCAGAGATAAATTGAGGGACCAAACAGATCAATACTTTCGGGTAAACACGGGGACGGTCGACTCTGACTGTATTCTCTGGGAGGCCTATAAGACTGTTTTGAGAGGCTATGCCCAGGCTTTGATAGGGGGTAAGAAGAAAGAGTTAACTTCCCAATAGGAGGTGCTTGAGCGAGAGATTACTTCACTGGAGGCTCGCATGTCACAGAAGGAGAGGACGGGGTCTCCCCTAGGACACCAACTACGCCTCAAACAACAGGAACTCAGGGACCTATCGGACAACAAAAGCTTGCATGCATGCGATAGTTACGCAGCGCAGACTCTATGGTGTTGGAGATAAGGCAAACAAATTGATTGCATGGTTGGAGAGAAGGGACAGGGAGAGAAATTGGGTCCTTGAGATAGAAGCTCCCGGTAAGCCCCCATGCAAGACTGGAAAAGACATAGCAGAAGCCTTAGCAGCCTATAATGAGACACTGTAGGAGTCTGCCTTCGTGAGAATCGGGGATGACTGCACTGATCTCCTCAGAGATGTTTCCCTCTCAGAATTATCTGCAGAGGACAGGGAAGAATTAGAGCGTGACTTGATAGCAGAGGAGGTTGAAGGAGCCATCAGTGATATACAAACGGGGAAGGCTGTGGGCCCGAACGGTCTGCCTGTGGAGCTGGATAAATGTGTAGCAGATAAGGTGGCACAGCCTATGTTAAATATGTTCCAGGCTGCAAGGAAGGCGGGCTGCTTACCGGTAGATCAGAGGCTGGCCACTGTTGTGGTCATCCCCAAAAAGAGCAGGCCCCCGGAGTTGTGCAGCTCATATAGGCCTATTTCGCTACTTAACCTGGAAGCTAAGGTCCTAGTAAAGGCCCTGGCAAACAGGTTGCGACCGGCTATATCCTCAATGATTCACCCCGATCAGTCGGGATTCATGCCCCACAGAAGTACCTGACTGAACCTCCGCCCCTATGGAGTTACGCATATGACCGCAGTCCAGCAATGCAAGACTGCTGTTCTGCTTTTGCTGGACAACCGCATGGCATTCAACAGTATCGAATGGCCTTCTCTGTTCGCTACACTGCCCAGACTGGGCTTTGGACCTAGATTCTGCGAATGGGTCAAACTCCTTTATCAAAAACCTATGGCGAGAGTTCGGGTCAACGGTGTGGTATCCAGACCCATTGCTTTGAACAGGGGCACGTGTCAGGAATGCCCCCTATCCCCAATGATATTTGCCCTAGCCCATGAATCGCTTGCAGCATGGGTATGCCAAGAACCACTGGTACGAGGTATAGAAGGGGAGGGTGGCTGGGAGGATCGAATTTCCCTATATGCCGATGATATTTTACTCTACGCTCAATAGCTGCGCCAAACGTTCCACAGATGGCTGCAAAGTTTCCAATTGTTTGGTAGCTACTCAGGATATCCGATAAATTGGGATAAGTTCCTCACTTTCCCCTTGACTAGGGAGGTGCCCCCACCGATGTCTGAATGCTGGGCCCTGACAGAGAGAGAGAGGAGTTCAAATATTTAGGTATCTAAATCACGAGAACTGCAGAGGATTTACTGTTTCTGAATCTGCTCCTGCAACTCGAGAGATTGTGGAATGATGTGGCCCACTGGCAGAGGCTACCATTGTCCCTGATGGGTAAGGCAGTCCTCTTTAAGATGATGGTCCTTCCACGCTTGTTGTACATTCTACAAAACTCTCACTATAAAATACAGTTGGAATTTTTCCATAAGATTGATAGTGAACTTCGCAGTATTTTTTGAGGATGGGGTAGTTCACGCATAGCGTTACACAAGCTTCAGCCGGGGTATTTGAGGGGAGCCTCGCGGCCCCGGATATTAGGAGGTACTGCCTGGCATTTCAACTAATAAACATTATTGATTGGATGTTCGCAGATAAAAACAAACCCGCCTATCGGATGGACTGCCATGTCACTCAAAGTCATCCAGCTGCACTGTACCGTAGGGGCCAGGAGAGACAGCTATGGGCCCATATGCAAACTGTGGTTGGGCATGGCATGAAGCTACACGATTATTGTGGTGAGAGAATAAATTAACGGAAAAGACCCCGCTCTGGAACAGTGACTTACTGCTTAAGGTGGGGCGCTTGAATGGATTTCAAAAATGGGGGCTCAGATATTGAATGCCTTGGAGACATTAGGAGGGACCAGGCACTGATTAAATTTGAGGACCTGCAGGCAGAATACCAAATGGCAGATAGAGAAATGTTTCGGTATTTACAGTTGGGGCATGCGCTGCGGCGACATTTTTCGAAGAGGGAACAGTTGCCAGAATATGCACCCCTGGAAGACTGTTTACTACTTGATCCAATGTTGGACAAAACCACCTCTCTCACGTATCGTAAACTTATCAATAACTCTCCTGATCCACTGAGGCCCTTAAGGGAAGCGTGGGAAATGGACCCAAGATTGCTGGAAGATGATGAATGTGCGGAAGCAATCCAGAGCCCCCATGAGGTAGCCATACATGCGCGCTTCAGGTTGATTCAGTTGAGTTTTCTACATAGGTCCTATTCTTCTAGAGCCCTCATGCAACGGGTGAGGCGTTGCGATTCAGACCTTTGTGCCAGGGGGCGTGGGGAGGTAGGTTCTTTTTTTCCACATTCTCTGGCCTGTTCCAAAATTCAACACTACTGGAAAGGGGTTATAGATCTTGGCCAGTGTTACGAACTTAAAAGTCCCAGTGGAGGCGAAATGGCATCTCCTGGGAGTGACCGGGGAGGAGGTGTGGCCCAAATACCAACAAATATGGCTAATGTTGGCATCTGGGGTGGCAAACAGAAATACAGCAAGGACCTGGGGTTCTGGCAATCCCCCAGAGTGATAGACTGCGAGAATAATCTGGATTGGTGTCAGCAAGCTGAAAAAGTGATTTACCAGAGTAGGTGGTGCCCAGGAAAATGGCAAAAGATATGGAGCCCTTGGGTAGGGTACAGGAATCAATAAGGATACGCCCAAATGGCAGTGGAGACAAATCGGGGGGAGGGTGAGAGGCAATACTCTGTTAATTTGAACTGGTACTGTGAAGTGCTAACACTATGGGATTGTACCTTGCTTGTATGATCAACTCTCCTAGCCATTGTTAAAGTGCTGTACTTCTGTCCTGATATTATCAACTATGATTTCCATGCATCCACTTGTGATGGTATGCTGAGCAACTGTTTAATAAAAAAGATGTTTAAAAAAATATGATAAGTCACTTCAGGCTGTTACCTTTATTTTTTCTGTATCATTTTTAGTGTTAGATAAAACTAGGTGGGCATTTTCATATCTTAAGGGACTTAAAGCTGTTTTTGAAATTTTAATTTTGCAATCCTTCTAATTTCTTATTAATACATGTTTTACTTGATGTGTTTTTAAATTCTGATCTTGACTTGACATGTTTTTGTACATTTTTGTTGTGCTGAGTTGGGGTGAGTGTCACTTGAGGTGATTGTTATTTTTCCCCTTGCTCTGTGCTTCCTTTTTAGTAGATACCATCTTGGATGACGCTCCAGCTGTTTGTGTCAGCTCATGTGGCATTTATGTGATGGATATTTTAAAGTGCCTGCAGCTCCCGGTCATGCTGTTGGTCCAGTGCTCCACAATGCAGTAGGTCTTTTCTCATTTGTTGTCATGATTTTGTACTCAACGTCTTTTCCCCATCGCACACTGAATTCTCTCAAAACCTGCAAACTTCTTTCTCCCTTTAAATGTTTGCCTCTAGGTGCTACATCTTGTTCTGTTAATTTCATAACAGGTTTCTTAAATAACCTGCAGTAAGCAGTCAAGAACTGGATTTCTACAAAAGAGCTGATTCCGGAGCATAGTGCAGATATTGGTGCCTTACCAAAATCTGGTTTAATGAAGATTGTGGCGCTACAATTAATGATGTTAGTCCCACTGACTACTTGATTTCTGTCCACCGCATAACGAAGTAGGAGGCTCACGTTTCTGGCCAATATGGCCTGAAATGCTCTAACTCTATTCCTGCTTCCTTCCTGCACCATTTCAATTAGACCTACTGACACTTCTGGAACCCACTGGAGCGTCGTTTCTGTTTATCTACCTATGCAAGGAGTGGAGGGGGGGCTATGACATGCTAGCTGCTACACTGAACTGGCTCTCCTCTTTTTTGAGAGACATGACCTTTCACATTTGCAAGCCTCCTTGTTACTCGGATGCCTTGCCTTTAAAGTGTGGCGTCCCGCAGGGCTCTACTTTGAGCCTCACACTTTTTAACATTTACCTGAGCCCCCTAGCAGACATTGTCAAGGATTTCGGAGTGTCGATTGTGTCTTATGCGGACGATACTCAACTTGTCATCTCACTTTCCCTAGAGACAGTTCCTTAACCATGGAAGCACAGGTAAAAAAAACACTTGCAGCAAAAAATTCTTGATCTCCTACCTACCCTTCCTAGGAGAATAGTGGTGCAAGCTTTTTTTTTTTATTTCCTCTATTGAGATTTGTAATGTACAAAGATATATGAAAGCATCCATTGAGATTCATGGCTTCAAATCTTTCAAAATTATGCATCGATAACAATCAAATTAACTCAAACGATAACACCAGGTACAGTGTTTTCCTGACATCTATGACGATCGTCTCAGCCAGATAACTCGTCCAAACAGTCCGTTTCACATTTCTCCATATGTTGAAGTATATCATTTTTCTGAAGAATACTATTTGCTGTAGTACAATATGAAAAAAGAGTGGTCATGTACAGCCCAGGTCAAACAACGTCCGTTACATGTTTAGTCTCATCATGAGTTTGTAGTGGACCTTTTTACAATACATATGTATCTCACTCATTCCTCCTCCCCGGGCAATACCATCGAATAAGGAGGACCACTCTCCGCAGTTCAACCTCCCTCCATCGTGTAGCCTGAGGTACATAAATCAGTATCTATGTGAGAACATCAGTCTGTTTCTAGGGGGTGTGTCTGCAAATAATTTTTTAGTGGCTGCCAGACATCTCGTGGGCTCGAGGTCAGTGGCTGTAATGTGGCGTATACTTCGCTAGTGGTATCGCAATATATCAGATCTCGAATCCAGGCTTTCACTGTAGGGGTTTGTGTTCTACCCCAATGTAGGAAGACCTGGCGTTTCGCTATCAGTAGGGCAATTGCGGTAAACCGCCGTATATCTTTCTTCAGGGGCTGGACATACCCCAGTAACGCCATCAGCGGCGCCGGGTGTAGTGTATGCTCTAAAATTCGGGACAAATGTCGGAAAACCTCTCCCCAATATGCCAGAATGGGCCCGCAATTCCAAGCCAGATGTTAGTGGTGCAAGTTTTGATTCTTTAGCCCGTTTGGATTATGGGAACTCCCTGTATTTGAGTTACCCCAAATACATCATCAAGAGACTGCAGCTGATCCAAAACTCGGCAGTTAGGATGATCCTGAAACTGCCAAATACACATCAGCAAAAGGTGTGCTGGCTTCCCTGCACTGGTTGCCAGTAAAGGTCAGAATCAGGCACTTTATTTGGCCCATAGAGTTATAAACCGGAAAGGGCCCACTTTGATCACGGTACTCTTGGCCCCCTATACCACCTCAAGGAATCAAAGATCCTTCAAAGCACAACTATTAAAGGTC
This sequence comes from Calotriton arnoldi, assembly GCA_963921515.1. Taxonomy (NCBI): domain Eukaryota; kingdom Metazoa; phylum Chordata; class Amphibia; order Caudata; family Salamandridae; genus Calotriton; species Calotriton arnoldi. The sequence goes on from CAWUFW010000927.1 coordinate 3,077,350, forward strand.
CCTTGAATACAAAGAATGAGATGGTAGATCTTTTTCCTACTTGACCCCAAAAATCTGGAACCCAATGCCAGCTGTTTCCAGAAATGAAACAAATGAGATTCGCTTCAGGAAAATGCTCAAGTCCTGGCATTACCCCCACTAGCTCTCTTCTCTAGCATTAGATCAGCGTGCAGGCTATGACTCACTCAGCAACTGGGAAGCCTTCGGGTAGCTACGTGTTTTACAAGTCCGTATACCATAGCACTGTATGCATGTATGTGGTATTTCTATTGTGAGAACCTAGACAAATGGCAACGGAGTGCTGTACATGGTCAAATTCCAGCATAAAGCCAGCAGCAGGTGGGAGATGTAGCTGGTTTGTGAACTGTTGCAAGGTGAGAATTAACTTGCTCTAACTTAAATGTGGCCTACATCTTAACTTTGGGTGATTTCTATTTACATTTTGGTAATGCCTCAAGCACATAACTGCTTTTTTTCCTTTTTTGATCTTGCTCAGTGCTCCCTGCTCATACTAAGGGGCACGCATTTTAAGCGGTTTGCTCTAACGCGCCTTTTTGCCAAACCTATTACCATTTTGCTGTTCAATGGTTCGATCATTATTGCATTCCCTTTTCTTGCCCATTTCCTCTGTCCTGTAGGAAAGAGGTTAGGCCGTCTGTGCTTAAGGATTACCGCAAGTGGAATGACTTCTCTAATGATTTGCTAGCTTATCTATTTACATCAACAAATTTACCCTACAAGCCTGATCCTCGACCATTACTTGACAACTATACAACTCAGCTTACAGTGCCTTTCGAACAAATTGGTCCTCTGAAGACGAAGGCAGTCCAACATTCTTGCCCTTCCTGTGATTAGGTCTCACTGGAGCTTTTATAGAGATGGAACAGTCTCTGGATAGTCTTCAACACCAATGGTTTTGTAACTAGGATTGACTTTTTATTATTCAAATGGGAAAAGCGTAATCACAGCAATAAAACGGTGTATAAAGACTGCAAAGGCCATCTTCTTTTTAAATAACATTTCTTATGCTCCAAATATGGCAGATGCTATCTTTTCCATGATAAAGGTAACTCAAAAATCCACATAAGGCTCGTGATGTGTCCATTTCTGTTAACGAATGTAATCAAATTGCCAATTTCATTTTTAGAACAAAATTGGCGATTTTGAGACCATGCAGAGCTGCTTTGGCCTTCCCTCCTTTGTCTGACACTTTTTTTCCCCTCACCCACCGGGCGCCCGACTTCTTCTTCCACTCTTCACGATGAGGACTTCTACCTTCTGGTTCAAATAGCAGACCATCAAGAGCCTCAACAGATATTCTTCTATCTAAGCTGCATCAAACCCCCTCTTCTGGAACAGTCATTGCTGCCCTCTGTTTTGAGCGCTTCATTATCTTCTCAAGCGGGTTCAAACTTGCTTGTGTAACCCCCTTATTAATGAAGCCTTCATTGAATCTTGAGAATTTGTCTCATTATCGACCTGGTTCACAACTTTGCTATTTGAGTTATTAAAAAAGACAGTATTTACTCAATTAACAGACTATGCAAAATAGAATAATCTTCATCTGCTCACAGTACCAAGATGGTTCTTGTGATTGTCCTGGATGAATTGTACTGATGCTGATGTCCCAGACGTAGTAATTTTCCTTGATCTGTCTACCACATTTGATTCTTTAGACCACATGATTCTGCTGCTTAGGCTTAACAAACGTACCTTCAAGGATCTAGCGTGACATGGTTAGGCTAAAGATCGCAAAAAGCTGCTCTGTCTTCTTACATTTATTCAGCGAGTCCCTGAGGGCTCCATTTTGCTTCTATTTCTCGATAATGTGTATGTGATTTAGAGTGTATATGATTCCATTGGATGAAATCCATCCAATCATTTTGGTTTAATCTTTCAATGTATGCGGACGACAAGCACATCATTAAAAATCTTAGGCAACACTACCAAAAGCACTTCTAATTTGCATGACTGTCTGTCCAAAGTTGAAGCTTGGATGTGTTATAACCAGCTTAATCTGAGTGGTAAAAAGACAGATCTTACAGCCTATTAGACTTCTCCCCCCCCTTTTTGGGAATTGTCTGTCTGGCCTCCTCACTTGGCCAAAACCGAATTTGCAATGTCTGGTAAAAATAGTGGTGTGAAATTTGACTTTGCTCGCTCTACGCTCAGCCAAATCTGTTGTGCCTAGCTTCTGCAGTTTAGTTTTACATCCTTAAACACATCTTCCTTCTTCCTTTTCCTCACAAGTTCCACAGTTTGAATGCTTTTAATTCTGCCCGGCTGGATTACTGTTATCCTCTTTACCTGTACCTACCCCAATGCACCATGCATAAGCTGAAACAAGTCCAAAATAATGGCACAAGGTTAGCAGTGGCCATATCTCATTTATCCTGGTGTCTTTGCAACGCTTACTGTCTAGGCATGAATTTTGTTTAAATAGTTTGCTTGGTGCACAAAATCAGCTCCATTTTTGAATGTTACATCCCAGTTTAGCTTTAAAATCCAGGCATTGGGAACTCTTTTTGGTTCCCTGACTCCACAGTCATTCTCTTGGGGGCAGGGCCTTCTTAGTGGTGGCCGCCTCAAAATGGAACACCCTTCCATTCGTCCTGTGCTCGAAGCTGAATTCGCTTGAATTTAGGAAAGCCTTTAACACTTGAAAAAGTATATTCCAAGGCATAATGGATTTATGTGCCTTTTGCGAGTGTGAAGAGGATTAATACAATTTAAGGGTACACAGTGTCTGCATTCCAATTATTATACTGTAAGTCCCTAATAAGTGGTACTACACGTACCTAGGGCCTGTAAATTAAATGCTACTAGTGGGGCAGCAGCACTGATTGTGCCATCCAATTAAGTAGCCCTTTAAAACATGTCTCAGGCCTGCCATTGCAGCCTGTGTGCGCAATTTTAAACTTCTATTTCGACCTGGCAAGATAAACCTTTCGCAAAGCGCAGTCCATCCTTTTTAAATCATTTAAGTTACCCCCAGGGTAGGCCATAAACAGCACAGAGGGCAGGGTGACGTGTATTCAAAAAGTTGGACATGTACTTTTAGGTCTTGCATGTATTGGTAGTGACACACTCCTAAATTCATTTTTCACTACTGCAAGGCCTCCCTCCTCCATAGAATAACACTGGGTTTCCTTATTACTTTTAATAAGTGATAACTTTTAATTGGGAATAGGTTGACAGGTCGGGTTTGGTGTCTAAAGAATTGTAATTAAAAGCCCTCTTCCATGGTAAAATTGGATTTTTAGTCACAATTCTGACAATGCCACTTTTTAGAAAGTTGGCATTTTCGAGTCCTAGCTATTTGGTGCCTGCAGCCTGTCCCTGGGGCACATGACTAGGTGTGCTTGGCAGTTGGTCTTTGTGGATTGCTCCCAGAGAGTGAGACAAAGGAAAGATAGGTGTTGGCCTGATGGGCCACTCGGACTTAACAAGGGGGAAGAGCCTTCACCTACTACACTTGCACATGACAATGCCCTGCCAGAAAATACTCACAAAGGGTTTGTCACTAGTCTTTTGTGACCCCAGACAAGCTGGGGGTTGGGCAGGGAGGAAGGGGATGCCTGGTGGAAACAAACCTCCAGAACCTTCTCCTACTTCAAAGTAGGCAAAAGGTATAAATAATGGACCCTCAGACCCAACTCTTCAGTACACATTTGGACCTGTGGAAGACTCAGAAGAAGACCTGCTGTGATGCTTTGCTGCAAGAAGGACTATCACTCTACTGCCCTGCTATCTGAGTGAGAAGGCCTGGACCTGAATCTTGAACTGAGGACCACCAGAGTGACTCAAAGGGCTAGCTGGATGGCCTCCCGATCGGAGCATCAGGGACAGAACAGACTCCAACAACCTTGCTGCATCCTGCATCCTCTACGAAGGATCTCGCAATGCTCCGCATCCAGGATTTAAGATACTCTTGTTCACTGGGCCTAACTTAGTCCCTGTAGCTGGTCAACACTCTATTGCGGTCAGCCTGAACTTGTGACTTTCTCCTAGTCTTGTGCGACCAGATAACCACAGTTGGCGATTTGTGCACCATTTTCACTTAAATCTTTAAAATTGCATATCTCAGGTTCTACTGATTGGATTTTTGTCGTTTTGATCTTACATTATTAAATATTACTCTTTATATGACTAATTTGGTGTGAGATTTTTCTTGTGTTGTGTTTCACATTATTACTGTTTGAGTTGCTGCATAAATACTTTACACATTCCCTGCAAGATAAGCCTGACTGCTCTGTGTTAAGCACAGGTTAATTTGGAGTTTGCTTGTGACTTCACCCTGACAAGGATTTTGGTTGCTGCTTGAATAGGGTTTCACTCCCCTCAACCAGTAACCCAATTTCTTTTGTTCTGCAGAACAAATCTTAAAATACTTACGCCTTTCTTCTGTGGCTCCATCTTACCTTTTGCATAGCAGTTTGGGTTCACAGAGTGGTTTGCGAAGCGGATTTTGTTCCCTTTACGTGTTGCATCCACCACAAAATCTGTTGAAAGATCAATTAATTTGTTAAAAGCAAAGCTAAAAAGGCTTCCTGGGGCATACACCCGTCCACGAGCATTTTCAGTCACTATAAAATGTGAATGTACTGCAGTCTTTCCTAGTTATTAGTGTCAGGTGAAGTGATAAGGCAATCCAACCTCTTGATCTGTAGCATTTTTGCCAGGCTTGGAGAGTACAAGGGAGAGTAAATGTTCAAGGATGTTAATGCAAACATTGTGACTTCAACTCTGCACAAAGGGGCACATGCATCATTGGAAATTGCGGTCACAAAGGGGCAGATTCGCAGAATCTGCCCCCTTTGTGATCGCAATTTTTGCATTTGCCGGGTTTGCTGGCTCAGTGGACTAATGCATCCAGTACAGGGGCCTGTGTTCGACCTCATGGTCACAGGTTCAAATCCTGGCGGGTCTACTCAGCCTTTCATCCATCTGAGGTCGATAAAATGAGTACCATTGAGTTGGGTAACAATAAACATCTGTTATTCAGCACCAAGATGCCTACGGGTGAACGTACGCTTTACAAATACACATGTTATGTTATTTGGGATGCATCATCCCAAATGCAAAAATCGCTATTTAAGTAATCGCTAAATTTGCGATTACTTAAATTGCGATTACATTTAGGGAATCGCAAATTGCGATTCCCTAAATGCAATGCAAAAAAAAAAAAAAAAAAGAATTTGCGAATTCGCATTTAAGAAACGCAAATTACCATCAACTCAAAGTTGATGGTAATTTGCGAGAACTTTGAAAAATGCACAAAATTGCATTTTTCACAGTTCTATGTTGCACACATACATGCCCTTGCAGCATGTGTATGTGCAACATGTTTTTAAATTGTAATTTCAGGGGTGCATCAGGGTGTTCTTTTGGCACCCTTGAAATTACATGCGCAATTTGCGAGTACCTATTTGGTACTCGCAAATTGTGCATGCAATTCCCATTGATTCCTATGGGCCTCTAGGCCCATAGGAATGAATGGGAAGGAATTCCTTATTTGCGAGTCGTAAATAAGGACTGTGTAGGAATCCCAAATTTTTTTGCGATTCCTACATGCATAAGGAATTGCGATTCCTAAATTGTGATTTCTTAAAAATCGCAATTTAGGAATCGCAATTCCTAACTTTGATGCATGTGGCCCTAAGTTCTTTAACACCTTTGACTCAACTTGAGGACGGCAAGTTTTACAACAATGAAAATATGGATGCCACCACTTCTTAATACCGTGGCAGGAGTATGTTACTTACCCTGTAAGCATCTATTCGTAGCATGTAGTGCTGCAGAATCACATGCCATGCAAACTCCTTACATCTATTGGGCTCGGACTCTACAACTTGTCTTTCTTGAAGAAGTCTTTTTAATTGCGGACGTGTCATCGCCTTCTCTTCAAGAGAATGTGCATGTTCAACAGCTCCATTGTTAGATTGTTCATTTTTTCCCCTGCCATGTTGACGAGTGAGGCTGGAGCTAATAAAGCTATTAATATATATATATATATATATATATATATATATATATATATATATATATATATAGTGTTTAATATGTGTAAATCTGACACCACCTCATACCTGCCGGGGAGGCAGGAGGGTGCATGTGAATCTGCAGCACTACACGCTATGAATAGATGCTTACAGGGTAAGTAACATACTCCATTCGTAGAATGCGTTGGCTGAAAAAACATGCTATGCATAGACTGTAAAGCAGTACTCTTCTAGGGGTGGTTCTAGGCATTAGATGGTGCAGATGTGTGAATTAGCGTCCGTAGGACAGTTTGTCCCACGAGGGACTGCTGCCTAGCCTGAACATCTACACAATGTTTTGTAAATGTGTGTGGATTTGACCAGGTAGCTGCCTTAGAAATGTCAGATATGGGGATGTTTCCCAAGATAGCCACTGATGCACCCTTCTTCCTTGTGGAGTGTGCTCATGGAATGGTAGGTAATATTATTTTGGCTTTTACATAAAAATATTGAATGCATTTGACAATCCATCTTGAAATTTCTGCTTTAGAAATGGCTTTACCTTTTCTTGGATTTGAGAAAGCCAAAAAAAGATGGTGTGTTTTCCTAAAAGGTTTAGCTCTCTCAATGAAATATAATTACTGCTATGTTAACATAGAGTGTATAAATAGTCCTTACTGCCACAGTGTCAGGATTTGGGGAGAAAAAACAGTAGGTCAAGTGTTTGGTTCAAATGGAAGGGAGAGATAACCTTTGGTAGAATATCCTGGAAAACGTGAAAGTAAGGCTCTTCTATACTCTGAGCATGAATTTCTACAACTCTTCTTAGGGAAGTTATAGTCACATGGAAAGAAATCTTCCAGGAAAGGAACTGCAGAGGACAAGAATGCAGCGGTTCGAAAGGTGTGGACAATAGTCTTCTAAGAACGATGTTTAAATTTCATGAAGTAGTAGTGTTGCACGTGGTGGAATAATTCTCTTCAACCCGGCCATAAAAGCTTGGACAACTGGGTATACGAAAAAGTGACTGATGTTTACGATTTTGCAGGTAAGCTACAATTGCTGCAAGGTACAGTCGTATGGAAGTGTAAGCTAAACGTTACTGAAGTTGCTGAAGGTGTAGCAGGTAGAAAACGATCTGCTGTACCGTAGGCGCACACGGGTCTATATGCTTGGCTGTACAATAAGGTACAAAAAACGCTTCCACTTGGCTGCATAGCAAAGCTCTTGTGGTTGGAGGTCTTGCCTTCTTTAGAATGTCCATACACTGAGGAGGCAATTGTAAATCTATTGTAAACTATGACTTCAGGAGCCAGATTGGCAGGCTGAGTTGTTGGGGTTTGGATGCCTGACCCTGCCTTTGCTGTGAGAAGTAGCGGCTGCTACCGAATGGGCGTGGAAAAGGATGTTCTGTGTGCCCCACCAGTTCAGGGATTGATGAACCCTGGGCGAAACCAACACTAGACCCTCCAAATCGTCCCCTGCTTGTGGCCACTGGGATGTTAGACACTCCTGTAATAGGCACATGTGTAACCTGGCATGAGGGACTATTGATATACAAGAGGCCATCATGGCCAGAAGACGCATGGACGTCCTGACTGGCAGGCGATGATGTGGCTGAAAAAAAGACCCAGTTGGTTTCTGGAGATTGGCAAACTACTGTGAACTGGGGTATGCCGTGGCAGAGTTCGAATTGAGGATTGCTCTCAGATAGGGTTGTAGTTGAAGAGGCTGTAAATGGGATTTGGTATCACTTATTGTGAACCCCAATGTGTGTGATAGATTGATGATGGTCTGTGCATCTTGCAGGCACCTGGGTCTGTTTGAACTTTTGACAAGCCAATCGTCGAGGTATGGGAAGACACGAATGTTTTGTCTTCTTAAATGTTCTGCCACCACTGCTAGACATTTGGTAAGCACTCTGGGGGCTGTTGTCACTCCAAATGGCAGAACTTTGAACTGGTAAGACGAAAACTTCCACACAAACCTGAGGTACTGGCAATATGACGGGTGAATCGGTATATGAAAGTATGCGTCCTTCAGATCGAGCACCGTCATGGAGTCACCTTCTTGTAGCAGTGGTATTACATCCTGTAGTGTCACCATGTGAAAGTGTTCTGACAGAATGTAAAGATTGAGAGGTCGGAGATCCAACATTGAGCTTAGCTTCCCATCTTTCTTGGTTATCAGAAAGTATAGAGATTACACCCCTTTGCCTTGATGTCTGTGTGGGACCTCCTGTATAGTAGCTTTTGCCTGCTCTCTGGTGATATTGCTGCTGTTCCTTTTTGTATGTTTGAGTGTCAGAGGCTGTGATTTTGGAAGCCCCTCTGCCCTGATACCTCCTAAACGACTGGTGGTGTGGTGTAGTAGAGACTGCAAAGCACCCATGAATTTTGCGGTCTTGGTCTTTTTTATTTTGTTCTAGCTGTGAGTCCAGCTCTGGCCTGAAGAGATGTTCTCCATCGAATGGGACAATAAGGAGGCGTTGCTGCACCTCAGGTTTGAACCTGGAGATACATTGCCAGGCATGCCTACCTAGGCGAATAGAGAAATGTATTCCTCTTGCAGCTGTGTCAGCGTTATCCAAGGCACAACGTATGGTTGTGTTGGAGATTTGTCTACCCTCTGAGACTAGGTCATCCCCTCTCTTCTTGAAGTGTTCTGGGAGATTTTGTCTTCGCTCTTCCATATTGTCACAGGTGGCACTGTTCTACTGAGATAGTAATCCCATCGAGTTAGCTTTGCCAATGTTTGGCGTGCCCCACTGCCACCCTTTTCCCTGCTGCATCTATGCGCTTACTCTCTTTATCTGGAGGAGGTGCGTCCCCAGTATTTTGGGAAGCTGTCCTCTTCCTTGCAGTTGTCACCACTAGGGTGTCCCCGGATGTAAAGTGGGTCAGTGGGGGAAGGTTTGTACTTCCTCTCAATGCGTGGTGTAAGGACTCTAGCTTGACTGGGTCTTAAAGATCTCCGTTGAGACCTTGAGCATGGACCCTATCAAAGGCACGTATTGCACAAAGTGCTCTGTCTTAGAGACTGTCTCATCCAGAAAATCCTTTTCCTCCTCTGTAGTATGCATTTGTACCTTGTGATTTTCAGCTGCCCCCTGAATAACACAATGGTATCAGGAGGTATCATCTAGGGGCGATGCTCTAGCTGGTATTGGGAGATCAATGTCTGGATCTGGTAACACAATATCGTATGTGTCCCAGTGATCTGGGCTTTGAGAGGGTCCCCTTGTGAGCCTGTCATGTGTGTGATGACTTGGGCTCCCTGTGTCTCCAACAGCTGAGTGTTGATGGAGACATAGGTTGTGTAGATGGAGTGAAGTTGAGTGGCATAGGGCTTGTGGACTTATGTTCCATACTTGGGCTATTTGGGAGAGGCTGTGTAAGGTCAATATCCTCTGTCTTTCTTTTATGGGTGTTCTCAAGCTCCCATTAAAGGGCGCTTCTTGTGCATGAGTTCTTGTAAGTTTTCAAAACGTTACCCTCCGTATAAGGGGTGGTTACCATCCTAGCTTTCTTGGGCGCCGTGTGTCTGTTTGTTCCTATGCTCGGTCAGAGCGTATGAGGTTGAAGCTGAAGTTGTTGGTGCCGTTGGTTTTTGCAGTATCAGAGTTAAACTGTGACCTTGCTCCAAGCCCTTTTTTGGAATTGACATGTCTCGGCTCCGATGTGTGCGTCGACACTGTACGCTTTGTTGGCTCCGATCTCTTTGTCGAGCCCGAATGGAGGCGAGGTGTCGGAGTCTTTGCTGGTGCCATAGACTGCGCATGTGTCAATGGCTTCTTCGGGATCAAGGGCTGCTGCATTTCATCTCCGTGCCTGTGGCCTGCAGCCTGATCAGGATCGAGTGTAGTCTCGTCCTGTCTCGGCTCCAAGGCGTGCTCTCGGTGTCGACCAGAAACTGAAGGCGATGGTGGGAGGGCTGTGGATTTGTTTTTTTGATGTGGAGGGGCTGTGGGCTTAGGGTACTCATGGCCCTTTGCGTCATCCTCCTCCTGGGACCGACAGCAATGCAGTCTGTCCTAGTGGAGGATCCACTATCGACATCACCGATTCATTGTTCCTCGTTTGCTGAGAATTCAGCCTCTGCCGCCATCTCCATGGTATGTGCTAGGAGTCGGTTACGTCTGGAACGCAGAGTCTTTTTATTTTTGAACTGGCTACAGGCTGCGCAGTCCTGTTCTTTATGCTTCAGCAACAAGCACAGGTTACAGATGTCTTGCTGGTCTGAATACAAGCATTTAGACTTGCATTAAGGGCATTCCTAAAAGGTCTCTCCTTTTTCCCTTCCATCACCTGGAGCCGAACATTCTCAGCGGAACCTGGAAGGGTGCACTGGTGGAAGCTGGCCAGAACGAAGCCGTCACTGAAAACCTGGATCCGACGGCTGCCGATGCGAAGTCATTTCATCGAGTAGAGGCCGCTACTAATCAGTTGGGTGTCCATGGGTGGTAAAGGCGCCAAACATGCATGGAGCTCCGGCACAGTCCGCCCGAACCCAATAGCAGAAAAATCAATCTAACAATGGCACTGTTGAACATGCGCATTCTCAAAGAGGAGGAGACTCGACGTCACATCAACAATTAAAAAGACTTCTTCAAGAAAAACAAGTTGTAAAGTTGGAGCCAAACACTAGATGGCAGGAGTGTGCTTAGCATGTGCATCTGCAGACAACAAGTGCTACGAATATATAGTACTGCACTACTACCACTTCTGCATGTTTTTTATCGTACACAAACTTAAAATGTGATGCAGAACTGTGACTATTCAAAGGTATGGTGAATCTGCCCATTCCCTGTATGACTTGGAGTTAGAGTAAAAATGAGATACTCATACTCATTCTTAAATAAACATGTTTCCAAAACATTAAATTGACCACGAATGATGAGAACAAGAATGAGAACTAATCATACCATTGTTGAGATTGAAGAGAAAGCTGGACATGTACTTGTCATAAACTTTTCCCCGGCGATCTGCTTCATCCTGTGAAATCAGCTGTAAAACATATAGAATTTAGTGACTATCAAGCTAGACAATGGCATACTTAATGAGGCATGGGTCAAGTGATTAGTGACTGTGGGCACATCTTTACTTCTATTACAGTCATGGATTACTGTGCTGTATGACACACTGGACAGGCTTTTAGGGTCGAAAATATCAGCAAATCCTCTCTAAAATAAAATGGTCTACAGCATCTTGAAATTTTGAATGTTCCGGCATCTTAAGAAAATGCTTTAGACTATTCCATAGAAGATGGTCTCCTGTCACTACAATTCACCTCATCCACCCCCACACTGGGCCATGAATTATAACGCGATATGTAGGAGAACCCAGATCCAACTGTGCAAGATGGCAGGTATCTAGGCACTTTCTTTGGGTAGTAGAGGATATTTTAATTGAATTCACAGCGGAAGGGCAGTCGCCTAAAGTTAATGCAACGACTTAACAGCCAATCCAGGTCTTTTAAATAGGACGCAACCTAGGTGTGAGGACATATGCCAGCCGCACACGTCCTTGTTCTACAACTGCACATCTGTGGGGTATGGGACAATGCTGAAGTGAAATAAAATCCATAATATAACCACATGGAAAACCCGTGCTTGAGTAGATCATTTATCTCCTTCTTTCTGGTGCCTTTGGATTGTAAATCTTTCTGGCTGGAATGGGATTTACACTGAATAAGGCAGATTGGGAAAAGGGAAGGTGAACGTAGGTGCAGGACCCAAACCAGCACCTTAGGGTGCCCATTACCCTGCCACCAGTATAACATCATGTACCTGTGCAATTAGGGCCCTGCAGCCAGCTAATCTGAGTGACATCTGTTAATCTCACATAGTCCTGTTACTGCACAGGACAAAGCAATCTGAGATTTGTAACTTTGCACACAATACAGCAGAGAACACATACATTTCGGACTATTACAATGTAAAAATGAGACCAGAATGGCTGTGGATAGTCTAGTGTTAATCTAGGGAAGTTGCGATGGCAATAATGAATGCTAAGAATCGCAGGAGCTATTATGTTGTGCTTGGGTACAGAAAGGAGCAGGTGAATGAGGCCTGAGATCATACTGTCGCTAATGTGACATCAGAGTTGGATAGTTTCCATCCTAGCTAATTTGGTTTGCTGTATAAACACTGGTCCTTTACCAATACTGATTTGACCAAACTGGCACTCGCTCTAACGTTTTAGAGCTTGGATCAACAGGAGTTTCAAAGCCACGCGATATACCATCCGTGCTTCATCTGCCCTTGATCAGGTCTATCTTCCGCTGTGGCCCTCTTCGCCATCGTCATGTATCGCTATATACGTGCCATTCTCTAGGATAGCGATACAAAAGTTGGCAGTTCGGGCTGGACTGTTCCCATGAGGCACAGGGTCAGACTGATTTGCATATGGCCATGTCTGAACTGGGGTGGTGGAGTGAGCTAAAGAATGATGATGGATTAAACCCAGATCAGTTGACTGGGGGTGATTGTTTGATTGGCTCAAACGTTCCGTCCATCATCCCCTTTTGTATCGCTTTGTTCGCCCTAAGTTGGCGGGGTATGCCCAGACGTGGGTTCCTTGCTCACTTTGCCACTGGATTCAAGCAAGCCTGGCTGATGACGGCTGGAATGCCAGAAACCGGTCCTAGGATGCTTGTTTCCGGTCCAGGGAAGACATGGCTTGGCAGTTCGGGCTGGACTGTTCCCATGAGGCACAGGGTCAGACTGATTTGCATATGGCCATGTCTGAACTGGGGTGGTGGAGTGAGCTAAAGAATGATGATGGATTAAACCCAGATCAGTTGACTGGGGGTGAGTGTTTGATTGGCTCAAACGTTCCGTCCATCATCCCCTTTTGTATCGCTTTGTTCGCCCTAAGTTGGCGGGGTATGCCCAGACGTGGGTCCCTTGCTCACTTTGCCACTGGATTCAAGCAAGCCTGGCTGATGACGGCTGGAATGCCAGAAACCGGTCCTAGGATGCTTGTTTCCGGTCCAGGGAAGACATGGCTTGGCAGTTCGGGCTGGACTGTTCCCATGAGGCACAGGGTCAGACTGATTTGCATATGGCCATGTCTGAACTGGGGTGGTGGAGTGAGCTAAAGAATGATGATGGATTAAACCCAGATCAGTTGACTGGGGGTGAGTGTTTGATTGGCTCAAGCGTTCCGTCCATCATCCCCTTTTGTATCGCTTTGTTCGCCCTAAGTTGGCGGGGGTATGCCCAGACGTGGGTCCCTTGCTCACTTTGCCACTGGATTCAAGCAAGCCTGGCTGATGACGGCTGGAATGCCAGAAACCGGTCCTAGGATGCTTGTTTCCGGTCCAGGGAAGACATGGCTTGGCAGTTCGGGCTGGACTGTTCCCATGAGGCACAGGGTCAGACTGATTTGCATATGGCCATGTCTGAACTGGGGTGGTGGAGTGAGCTAAAGAATGATGATGGATTAAACCCAGATCAGTTGACTGGGGGTGAGTGTTTGATTGGCTCAAACGTTCCGTCCATCATCCCCTTTTGTATCGCTTTGTTCGCCCTAAGTTGGCGGGGGTATGCCCAGACGTGGGTCCCTTGCTCACTTTGCCACTGGATTCAAGCAAGCCTGGCTGATGACGGCTGGAATGCCAGAAACCGGTCCTAGGATGCTTGTTTCCGGTCCAGGGAAGACATGGCTTGGCAGTTCGGGCTGGACTGTTCCCATGAGGCACAGGGTCAGACTGATTTGCATATGGCCATGTCTGAACTGGGGTGGTGGAGTGAGCTAAAGAATGATGATGGATTAAACCCAGATCAGTTGACTGGGGGTGAGTGTTTGATTGGCTCAAACGTTCCGTCCATCATCCCCTTTTGTATCGCTTTATTCTCTAGGATAGAACATGTATTGTTGTGGGTAACTTCATAACCTTGGAACCTGGGTTTTAATCCTGGCATCAGCACTTGAGAAACATTTTAAGACTGTGGACAAATCATTTCAGCTCCCTGTACTTTAAATTGAAAATATATGTAATGTAAAACAGAGGTGAATATGTGTCATTAAATTATATGTGGTCCACAGTTACTGTAGTATCCAGGTCATCAAAATTGCCTCCACCTCTGACCAATTAATCAGTTTTGTTGCCTATGATCAAAAGTAGTTAATTATTATGATGTACAGCACTTCTGCTAGAAATGCTTCCTTTACAAATAATTATAATAACAATAATCCTAATAATACGAATAACAATAACAATAATAATAATTATAATAATATACCAATATAAACAAAAAAGCTGCTTCAGCACCAGGAATCCAAATTGCAAGGCACATTAAATAAGGGCCTTAATTTCATTGCTTGCTGGACTAGTACTATGAACTTGGGAACAGGAGTGTTCCCCATTCCTTTAAAGCATGTTATGTTATGTTGTAAAATTCTTATAGAGCGCACGTACACCGGTTGGTTCCATGGCGCTATGTCTAGGACTAGCCGGACCAAGTTGGAGTTTATTCATAAGCTTGTGTGAACAACCATGTCTTGAGGGATTTTCTAAAGCTCAGCAAATCAGTACATGATCTAGTTTCCAGGGGAAAGGAATTCCAGAGTCTGGGTGCCAGAGTTGCAAACCTACAGCCCCTTCAGCTTGAAGGCGGGAGTTGCCAGGAGATGGAGGTGAGCCGAGCGTAGGTTACGTGAAGGAGAGTACCTTTGGATAAGGGTATCGATGAATTTAGGGCACTGGCCATGTAACGATTTAAAGACCAGGCATCCTACTTTAAAGGCGCAGCGCTGGGGGATGGGAAGCCAGTGCAATTTCCTCAGAAGTGGGGTAACATGTTGCCACCGGGGTTGCTGGTGGATCAGTCTGGCTGCTTGATTCTGCACCAGCTGTAGACGTTTGGTTAAGAACAGTGGCATACCAAAATAGACGTTTGGTTAAGAACAGTGGCATACTAAAATAGACTGAGTTTGCATAGTCTAAATGAGACATGATCGTGGCTATCACCACCTGTATTAGTGCTTCTTGCGTGAGCAACCTGCTGATCTTTCTAATCTTCCGTAATTGGAAGAAACAGGTAGAGATCACAGAGCTGACCTGGGATTTTAGGGACAGGTCGTTGTTTATTGTGATGCCGAGGCTTTTAGCAGAGGGAGAAGGGGTAGGGGAGGGGCCAGTAATATTTCAAAGGAGATCACCTACCTCCCCGCAATACTCCGAGATAAACTCGTTCTTCTGCACTGAATCCTTGATGAATGTTCCCCAGCCCGCTACCTCGGATGGCGCCAGCAATAGGTGCTATAGTGCAAAACATTAACACCATTTGTGACCTGCTACAATGACAGGTGATTTGTACATAGGTTAAACAATGTCAAACTAGACCTCAGATTCACCCACCCCTACAGTAGCAAAATGATTAACTGCTTAGATCTTATAAAAAACAGACAACTCTTTCTTCCTCACCACTCTTTAGAAACCCAACAGAGCAGAATACACTTTTAAAATATCAGAATCATCCCCCAAGGTGTATGAAGGATGGCTTACCATTCGGACAGTCCCTGAGGGCTTACCATTCAGACAGTCCCCGAGGGCTTACCATTCGGGCAGTCCCTGAGGATCTGGTGGAATACTAAGCTTAGGGCAATCATTTTCACATAAGCACAGGTTCTATACTTCACATTGCAGGCTTGAGGACACCCCTGTGCATTAGTTAAACAATCTATGATAGAAGGATGAACTACTGCCACCAAAGCCAAAGACGTCACTCAAAAGAATGTCACTTCACTACTTTTTCCCCACAATTAAATAAAATCACTCAAGACATTGGAATGTCTTGAGGGTTGGATATCTGTTGCTTGACCTGCCACTGTTCTCTTATAAGCAAGGATGCAACATCAAAGACCATCTTGTGCAAGCCTACAAATTCCCCAAAAGAGATTGTTCTATTATACAACTTTGGGCCATGCCTGCCACTGTAGGACATCATAAATGTATCAATTGAGCTACCTGAGATTTCACAGCTAACACAAAAGTCTTTCCACGCAACAATGTAAACCATGAACTAGCAAACTTCTCCACCTGTATTTCTACTTGTGTAATTTATTTCATCAAATGGCTGTGCAATTTACTTTACGAGGGTCACACACCACAGAAGATCAAACAAGGAATTGATCAGCCGAGGAGCAGAATTAGGTGCAAGGTCACCAATGCCCCTCTAGTTGGCCATTACATACAAGTTAACAAAACGAGGCTGACCTTTACCGGCAGACATTGAGACTATTACAAAACCAACAAGTGGAGGCAGCACTGACGAAATCCTCTCCAGACAGGAGTGTAAATGGATAGATCACTGCATTCAATTGTGGAATGACAAAATAGCATAGATGAATGGTATTTCATCATAAGAAGTTAACTTTTTGAATGCAGTATTGAATAGTGCACAATGGGATGGTTTTTGTGCACCTACAATCATATGATTAAGTTTATTTTGGAGTATATTTTCGTGTTTTGATATTTGTATATCATATGCAATTAAATTATAAATACTGCAAATGATTGAAACTACCCTTTGGTCTTTCATTGTTTTAGCCTCCTCCCAGTGTTTTTTCCATTTTGGCTATCCTTCCTCTGTACAAACCATTCTAATTTAATTTTTTATTTTTTTCTTCCCCTTACACAAATGTTCTAATTTTAGTTGTTCAAAATATTCCTTGTTCAAGATTTTATAGAAACTTGCACAATCGTCCACTCCACATGTACGTGCCTCCTTTGGCTGGCCAAGTTCTCGCTCGCTACCATAATTTATCTGCAACTGGTGCCACCGCACACTTTGTGAGTGGCAAGTTTTGTTTCCCTTATCTTTTGTAATATTAACACTTCGGCATTTCACCCCTTAGTCTTATATTCTCTCCACTAGACATTGCTGCTGTGGCTTTTCAAACAAGAATGCTTTTCTTGCCTCACATTTTCCACTTTAAACTAATGTAATGTTCTCAATGCTACTCGTGGTGTGATCGCATTTTGAGAAAATTAACTATTCAAAATTGGTACCTATAGTGTACAAAAGTTTTGTATAACTCAAAAAGAACTACTAACACAGTTTGTAACTAAGTGACAATGGAGCTAATCCATTGCCCTCGAATTGAAAGTTTGGAGACGAATGAGCCCTCTTCAGACCACTGTTTTTACATACTTCATACATAGGTTCAATAAATAAATATATATATATATATATATATATATATATATATATATATAGGCTCTTCTACAAGGGTAACCTTTTTTGTATATATATATATATATATATATATATATTATATAAAGGTTTAATATATATCATAGGATCAATTTGACATTTTGGGACAGCCTTATTTCTTACAAGTAGGAGAATATGGAACAACAAAATAATCAATTTAGACTCTATTCAATTATCCTTGTTTGAATACAAGACTTTAATTTGCTTACTAAACTGGGGAGAAGACAGCAATCTGTGCCACACTAAATGTTCAATTAGCGTGCATGCCTCACAATTTCCACAAAATTCTGAATTAGTAAGAAGGTTGTTACCCTATCTAAAACACCCACATCTGGCCAAGGATTCCGCTCCTTCTTTTGAGTATTCTTTATGTTTCTCTAGCCAAGCTCACAACTCCATGCTCTAAGCTATTTCCTTCCTGAAGTTTCATCATATCCATGTGGCAAACATCCAATGCCACCTGGATATGACAATGAAACATTCACAATCCTATTTTTGAGTTCATCATGAGTGGTCATCAGTCTGACCTTTGTGGTTTTGCTCCAGCTGGATAAAGTTTATTCTGTATTTGCTTACTTTTTCCTGATCACCTCCATTTGTTTTCCAGATCTGTTTCTTCAGATAATATTGCTAACCGTGAACAGAAGACCACACCTTTAAATTTACCAGAGGTCTAAGTATCACAAGGTACACCAGGTTCTATTCATTTCACAACAAAGAAACAATTGACTCAGAGGTGTAGATCACAATGTGCTGTCCAAATGATAAGTGGTCTGGATAGTAGTGTTGTTGAGGACATGGAGTCATCCAGTAGCCATACATACTTTCCACATTGCACGGAGGGCACTGCCTAATGGGAAACCTGTGATAACGCATGTCAAGGACTAAGTGTTGCTTAGGACCTGCTCAAATGAAGCTTGAATTTGGGCATCAGCCTTCCTCACAGTGAACCTTCTTGCCTGCACATGACAGATAACTCCAGATCAGAGCTTTAACATGACGAGAAAAAGATGTGACAAAACCAACAGCATCATGAACTGCATCTTTCAAGACATTAGAAGAAAATTACAAGGTCTGAGAGAATACAGTGGTTTATTGTTAGAATGGCATTTTTTAATCAGGTGATTAAATAATGCTATTAAGAATATCACTTATTCCTTGAGAGCACCTTCCTCTATATTATATAAACAGCCTTAGCAAAATATCACATCCACCAGGGTAGGAAGTGCTATATAAATTCTCATACCATCTCCCTTGTGAGCATATCACTATGCGATGCAAATAGCATTTACCAGAAAATCACATCTAATTTGTAAGCACATCTCTATCAGACAATTTCTCTACTGCACAAGTATTGTCCTTTTGGTGAGACAATGAAACAAGAGACTGGGACAGATAATACGTGTATTTCCATTTCCATGCTGGTTATAAAACAAAAAAGAAAGAAAGGCTTAGATACCTTTTTCAGGCCACGCTGGATGCTGCAGTTCTTACAGGAAACAATCTTAGACTCCCAGTGCTCAGATGCCCCACACGTGAGACACAGATCAGGGTCACACTCCCGCACAGCCAGGTAACAGGGACACTGCTTTGTATTGCATTGGGTTTTACAGCGACAGCCTGGGAACCGATTCTGGCCTGGACAAAATGGAGATGCATGATGTTAATCAAAATGTGAGCAGAAGATACAGCTGTATATGCAGAAAAGCCTTATGACTGTGGATGGAGTTCAAAGGCCATGTTTTCTAGTGCCGGAGTCTGATCAAGCAGGAAATAGAACCCAGACATTTTCTAGCACGTGAAGAAAGCATTTAACTGAGTACTCTGAACTGCCTAAAGAGCTGAATGTGACCCAAATAAAACAGCTGAATCTTTCAGCACATCCAAACACTAACTGGGGGGCAAATATACACTCTACCAGAAAATTCCCCGGTGGGTGTCTGCAAATGATCTGGGGCCATATACCTGGTTCACTTTATGCTGTGAACCCGTATCAGCAGATTTTGCAACGTTGGCAACTTCTGAGCTGCCATGTCCCTTAGGCCCAACGCCTAAAAGTGAATGATTAACAATAGCTAAACAGTTATCCTAGAGGTTCAATAAACTTATAGATGGGTAACTAAACAGCATGGGTATTTTTCACGAAGGGGCTCTGAGTAGCATCACAGACAACGAAAGGGAAGCTGGAGTTCTTTATGATGTCACTCTGAACTGTCCAAGGTGAAACATTTTACTTGTATTCACAGTTACCTCTGTGACTAACCGCAGATAACTCACCTTGAAAATATCCCAAGGTGCCAGAATGAGTCCGCAACCTCCAAATGCAGTGCTCATGCACACTGGTAGGTGGCACCATGCAGCTCCACACTATATGGAAGTAACGAACCGAGCTGCACATAAGCACCACCAATGCACGCTGACAGCATTTTCTTTCGGAATCTTGTCTACGTCCTGAGATGCAGAGCCCATCAGCAGATTGGAAGGGCCAGTGAGCAGATTCCTAAATTGGGACCTTTTAAGATGGAAAAGAAGACTATGCTACAGAACGGGGAGGTGGGAGGGTGGAGATGAATCTGTAGTTACATACAGTACCCACCAAAAAGAGTGTTACCAAAGGTAGGTCACTTGTTCTTCTACTGATTACTTCTAATCATAGATTCCTTACCTTGTGAATAGGTACTAAAGCAGTACCTCCCAAGGTGGTGGGCTGTGGAATTGCTTAGGTCAAAAAATACTAAAGGAATACTCTGACAAAATGCCCATCCCGATGGACCCGACTGTTGAGGCAATCGTTCTTTGTGAATGTGTGCACTGATGCCCATGAAGCAGCCTGACAAATATTCACAGTAGGAACTCTGGACTGGGATGTGGCCCCAAGTTATTATCAGTGGCAGAGATTAGTTTAATTATTTCATCCATTACTTTTTTAAATACTTTAGTGTGTCACCCTCAGGCCTTCTGCAGACTGCTTCTTAGTCAAAACCTAGCAGATCTTAAAACAGAAGTCTATCCATCATGATATGGTGTGTTTATGCACCGCCTTGCCTTTCTTTGCTCCAGAGAACGGCCACAAAGACCTGATTGTCCACCCAATGTTCTGTGGTATGATAAGGGTGAAAGTTCAGCATCCTTTTTGGGTCTAAGCAATGGAGTCTCTCCTCTTTTCACCAGGGATGAGGTGAAGCAGAGAAGGTCAGAAGACTGATAACTTGTCTGACGTGAAAATGCTCATTACCTTCGGCAGGAACGCAGTTTGAGTTCTTAACATTAGTTTGTCCATAAAAAGGTGTTATAAGGTAAATGGATTGGGGGGGCCTAAAACTCCCTCATGCGACACTCTGTCGTCATCGAGACCAGAAGGACCGTTTCAAGATCAGGAGGCATGATAGATAACTGTGCATTTGCCCAAAAGGGGTACACATTAGGAAAGGGAGAACCAAATGTAAGTCCCACTGTACCATCGAGAGGGCTTTGCTGGAAACATATGATGCAAAGTTTTAAGAAATTACATCACAATAGGTGATTTGAATAATGACGGCTGGTCTGACAAACCTAAACAGGCAGATAGGGCCAATACGTAATCTTTAACATGACACCCAACAGTCTGACTTGCAGTGGGTCTGTCACCCACAAGACAAGCACTAAGCTACAAACCCATCCCAGCACCCGGTGTACACGGATCCTGCCAAGCTGCCACGATCACATCAATGACTTCTGACGGGAGATCAAAGGACATCAACTGCATCCGCTCAATCTCCACGCACGAAGGTGCAGGTTGTGCGATGCTTGTACAAGACCCTGCTGCTGCGACCTAGCGGTGGGACATCATACAGGAATCCTGTGCTCCGCTCTAGGTGGAACGCGTCTCTGAAAGACAATGTTCTTGCGAACTCCAATGCACAAAAGTGGTTACACTGCATGTTCTTGGCAGTGGTGAAGAGATCAAACCTGGGCTCTCCCCAATTCTGAAACATGCCCTACGCCACCTCTGGATGTAGCTGTCATTCGTGATCAGAAATCCTTTATCACTCAAGTATTTGCAAATGGCAATATTGTTGATTGTCTTGCTAATTGAATAAAATTAGATTCGGATGAATCGAACTATAAAATACTGGCTGTTTTTTGTAATCTAATGTATGCATAGATTAAGTCCAGATAGAAGCTTATCTGTCAAGAAAATAGTAATTTGAATGTTGGTATAGATTAAGTCAACACATAAAATTTTGCCTACAAATGAGTTCTATGTGAACGCTTGTTCCAAGTTCTATTTGTGATCAGGTAGGCATCATCAGCCGAGTTTGGCCACCCAGGCATTTAAAGATTCCACAGCTAGTTCTCAACCTGAGAGATGACCTGAAAACCCATCCAGTTTCAGTACCACCTGGTCCAGTTGGTCCATGAAAACTTACACCAGCCCCACTTTAATGGCTAGCAGCAAGGCCTTCAATCACCAAAGAATTTCCCACAATTATAGTAGACTATGTGGAGGCAGGTCTCAGTCAGAGACCAGAATCCTCTGATCTCCACTTCTCCCAGATGACCTCCCCAATCTAGTAGTGTCACATCCGTCACCATCATCAACTGTAGGTGGGGCAGGGAGAGGGATCTGCCGCTGGTCCAATTCCAGTTGAGTAGCTACAACTGCAGATCTTTGGCAGGCTCCTCCAAAATCTGGATGGAATCTGACAAGTGCTCCTGGTACTGGGCCCACTGAGACTTCAGACTCCATTGCAGTCCCCACATATGCCATCTTTCATAATCAGCCATCTTTCCCAAGGCCCAAGACAGAGGTTGAAAAATCAATCTGGATCATATCCTGAATGTACTGGACGTGTTGATCTGGAGGGAAGACCCAAAAGAACACTGTATCCAGGATGGCTCCGATTAAAGGAAAGCTCTGCGTAGGTGTCTGGGGGATTGCTGTCATCAGGGGAGGGTCTGCAACTGACTGCAGTGAGCCTGCCTTCAACAGTCAGTCATAGAGGTAGAGAAACACTGGCAACTCCGACCTCCGAAGATGGGCAGCCACCACTGCCATCACCTTTGAACACCCAAGAGTCACAGATGAGCCCAAAAAGAAGCACGGCAAACTGCAGGAGCTTGTGGCTCACCTTGAACTGTAGGTACCATCTGTGAGCCTGCAGGATGGCGATATGAGACTAGGCATCTTGCAGGTCCAACACCACCATCCAGTCTCTTGAATCCAGGGCAGAGAACCTGGGCCAGCATGAGCATTTGAATTTGTCCTTTCACAGGAAGACACTGGATAGGATGAAGGCCTCAGTCTTTCTTCTGCACTAAGAAGAGGCAGGAATAACTTCCAATCCCCACTTCTGATACCTGTACCCACGTTAAGGCTCCTTTGGCCAACAGAGCCTGCACCTCCTTGCTCAACAAGGTCAGATGGTCCTTTGGAAATAGCTCTAATATACACAGCAGGTCAAAAAGGAAAAGCAAGGCATAGTCCCGTTAGCCGATTTCAAGGACCCACCTATCAAATGTGATACTTTGCCACTCATGGAGGATGTGGCTGACCCAGCTTCCTACATGGTGGAGGAGTGCTACCAAAGGTGCACTAAAGAGGTTTTGGTTTGGTGGAGGGATGGGGAATTGTGACGTACACTGCCACAGATGGCCTGGTTTTTGATGATCTCATCCATGCATGGCGCCGAAGCAACACACTTGTCCCAATAGCCCTTCCTAGACAATCTTTTTTTTTGTATACTTTTTATTGGTTATCATAGGATAAAAACACAGTAACATTGACCACTGGGGTCACAGTACGTACTCCAACCATAATCAGCATTTCCAATAATACAAAATTCCCAACTC
This sequence comes from Calotriton arnoldi, assembly GCA_963921515.1. Taxonomy (NCBI): domain Eukaryota; kingdom Metazoa; phylum Chordata; class Amphibia; order Caudata; family Salamandridae; genus Calotriton; species Calotriton arnoldi. The sequence goes on from CAWUFW010000927.1 coordinate 3,100,387, forward strand.
CTCTCTCCCCCATTCTGCTCTTATCTGTCAGCATTAGTAATCAAGGTGTTATACAGTCATTATATAGGGAATGTAAACAATCTGGTCTTCTGATCTATCTCCTAGTTCTCCAATTGCTCCCTTCAAATTGCATTGCAACATTGCTGTGATCATAGCCCGTGTATCCCTGTATACCCGCACCTCATAGATTTCCATCCGTTCTCAAATTGCTGCAGGGGTGCCCAAACCGTCCATCAGTCTCGCTTAGCCCTCATACATCCTCACCTGGATCCGTGGGTGGCCCCCTACTTCCAACAACCATGTCTCTCATAATTGCTTTCGGGGGTTCACGCAAGTCAGTTTACATTGCTGACCAGGCGGCCAACTCCTCCTCCAGTTTTGCATCTCGTCACACATGTTTCATGTGTGCGTCTTCAGCCACCGCCCACCCTGACATGTCCCTAAACCAGTCTTTATATTTTGGGGGTACCGCCCCCCAGCCACTTTATCCCAATGCATCGCTTTACCAATAGTAGATCCAGTAAAATTAATTTTATACTTACTATTTTCTTGATAGGGGTGGAAATCAGGCCCAGCAATACAGTTCGAGGTGTGGGCTGTATGGCTCAGCCAGTGGCTCTATTGAAGTTCCCTACTATGTCCGTCCAAAACGGCATCAGGGATGAGCATTGCCAGACAATACGTATGAAGTCTGCTGTGGGGCACCTGCACCAGGCACAGTGGTCTGTCCGGGTATTATAGATAGTATGCAGTGTTTTGGGTGAGAGATACGTTTGGTGCGTATAATTATATTGGATCAGTTTAAACCGCACCTTTGAGCTAACCATCTGCACTCCTTCGTGCACCTTCTCCCATTCCTGGGCAGACAAGGGTTCCTCCAAGACCTCTTCCTACTTTGTGTGTGCTCTAGGTGTTATTTTTAGTAGGTCCTCCCTTAGCGGGCGATATATTAGTGATATCAATCTACGCCCTCCTGCCAAGGCCAGAGCGCAATCAGTGTCTGTGAGGGTGGCGGCTACTCTGGGAAGCAGGGCCATACCTCTCGTGCTGTTGCAGACATCTGTTCGTATTGTAAATACTGCCTTTGTGCCAAGTGTGAAGGATTCAATGGCATCCTCTCGCATGATGAACTGTCCTCGAGATACAAATCTCCAAGTATTTTGCAGCCCCTGACCTTCCATTTCTGAACTTACATTGCATCAGTTATCCTTGCAAATGGCATCAATGACCATATCGGCATGTCCTGTGCATATGGGGCTCGCCTTATCACGCTTGTGACTGCTCTTTCCCATACTCAACACACCTGGCGAATAAGGAGGGGCGTGTCTGCAGGCACAAGAGCAACATTCATAGGCAGGGAGCATCTCTTTACTATGAAAGCTGCTCAAAAGTCTCTTTGCCCAGTTGTCTGCTGGAGTCAACCAGTGGACAGCGTGCTGTAAGTGGGCCAACATGTAGTAGAGTTCTATGTTAGGGATCTCAAGTTCTCCCCGCCCTCAGGTTTGTTTGAACATGGATAGTCCTATTCGTTTCCTCTTATTGGCCCACAACAGTTCCAACCAGTACTCCCATCGGGAACAGCTGATACTTCTGAAAGTTACCACAGAGCCCAGATACCACTACGAAGGTCCGCAGGGCATTCAAAAGTATGGGAATGGTGTACTTTGGGCTTCACAGATAGACCAGGGCGCCATCTGCGTATAATGAGACCACATGGGTGGTGTCACCCACCGTGATCCCCCAAGGATGCAGTAGTTCTGCCAGTGGTTCTATAGCCAATGCAAACAGAAGGGGTGACAGAGGGCACCCCTGTAGGGTGCCCCTATGCAATTGAAATCTGCTCAAAACTACACCACCTGTTCTCATCTTGGCTCCAGGCCTGCATATAGTAGCTTGACCCAGGTTATTTACTTGGGGCCTTGTCCCACTTTCTCCAGAGCATGTCAAAGGTATCCCCAATCCACGGAATTGAACGCTTGTTCGATATCTAGAAAATGCCAAGGCATAGGCATCACCATTCAGATGCGTGGTAAATATGTTAGTCGCCTGAGGTTGTACATAGTACTTCTCTGTGTTACAAATCCACACTGGCCAGCATGTATTAAGGCTGGGAGATGAGATAGCAAACATGCCACTAGTATACCGCTAAGGAATTTTACATAAATGTTTAAAAGGGAGAGCAGTCTATACGAAGAGGCTTCTACTAGATTCTTGCCCCGTTTCTGCACCATCACCATTAGGGCCTCACGCTGGATTTGGGCAATCGCCCCATCTGGGGGACCTCATGATAAACCTCAAGTAGTTCTCCGCCAGCACGCCTGTGTATTTTTGGTAAAACTCCGCAGGGAGACCATCACCTCTTTTCACAGTTCTCAGTCCTCTGATTGCAGCGAGGACCTTATCGCGAGTAATGGGCTCATCCATTGAGACCCGGTCCTCTTCTGCCAGATGCGGGAGCTCTATCTCAGCTAGAAAGGCAGCCCCGCAGTCACTTGGTGACTTCCCATGGGCTGCATATGTTTTACTTCGATGGGTCCGGAATACGCCATTGATGGCCAGTTGAGTATTGACCATGTCCCCCTCGTCAACTCTAAGTGCCAACACCGGGGCACGTGACTCTTTCTGTTTAACCAGGCAAGCCAGCATCGCTCCCTTTTAATACCCTTCAGGGTGCGGTATCTGACTCTGTGTCATGTATATATGCTTCTCAAGCCATCGCCATTTGTCCAGCAGCTCCTATGACACTGTTGCCATTCCCAGAGTTTGCCTGGCTGGGTAGGAAGCATCATTTCCAAGTTACCCAGATGTTTCTCTTGGTGGCCCAGATCTTGCTCTAGCTTTCTTCTGACACCATACAAGATCTTAAGACAAATGCCCCTAAGGACCACCTTCATCGCGTCCCAGTCAAGGGCCCTAATCCCTGCGTTTCCCCTATTTTCAGTAAAATAGTGCAAGAGCGCCTCTCTCACCTCAGCCTCGAACGGGGGGTTTGTTAGTGCCTCTGCCCTGAGTCACCAAAGCGGGACCGCTGGCCCACTTTGTCCCCTCCCTAAAAATATCAGGACTAGGGAATGGTCCGACAGGTAGTGGGTGAGATAGGAAATCTCCCTAACACCCTTTGCCAGTTCGTTCAATCAAAGTAATAGTCCAGGCGGCTGTATGTTCGGGCTGCTGGCGTATAGCAGGAGTACACCTTTGCTACTGGTGTCTCTCCCTCCAGGGATCAATCCAGTTCTGGCCCTGTAGCACGTCTTTAAGCATCCTCATCATGTTCGGCTTAGTGTGACTTTTTGGTGGCAAACAGTCAAGTATCCCGCTAATGACGCAGTTACAGTCTCCTGCCAAAACAATGTCTGCAGCTAGGTAGGCCGTAGCGGCCACCATCACTGCCATATAGAGGTCTGGACAATCCTTATTAGGAACATAGACATTCATCAGACAAATCCAGCGCCCATCCAACGTGCCAAACAGGATCACACATCTCCCTTCTAGGTCAAGTATATGCCCTTTGTGCAGGAAAGGGGCCTGAGGAGCCACCCAGATCAATGCACCTCACGTACAAGGTGGCATAAAATTGTCCACTCCGTCTCTTTTGGAGGCTAGGGACACAGTCCCCCCACACATGCCTTTCTTGAAGGAAGGCAATGGATACATGATAGCACTTCAGACAGGCATGAACTGAGCAACGTTTCTCCAGTTGGGCGAAGCCCCTGACATTCCAAGTCATAAATTTAAACACCTCATACGCCATGGTCATTCAGTGACAGTTTCCAGCAGAGTCCAGGCCAACCAGGCTCACAGGCACACAGCAATCTCACAGAGCACCGCAGGGGTATTGACCAGGGCTTCCATACACAAGAGCAGCTTGTATTTCCCCATAACAATGAACCTTACAAAATGAAACAACTTTCCAACACCCCCCACCACCTGGGCAGCAGTGCCAGTTTGCCCTGTCCAGTAATAGGAAGGTCGTGAACTTACACCCACTGCCCCATTCCCATAAACTCAGAAATTGATTAAAACAAATCCCTTGAATCAAACACTCTGCACTTTGCTAGAGGTCATGCCTCAGTGGGAGCCGCGAGGCCAGAGCACTCAAGCAGCCCCCGTGTCCGCACCACTTTTCCCCATTGATCTCGCCAGCCAACAATACAGGGTGCAGATCCATATCGCACAGTCCCACATGGTCCTTTTCCCAATTAGGAGTTATGCAAACATACAACTGATACATAATAAATAACAAAGGCAGCGAAATCCTGTGCTGACAGCACTGCCTCCACGCTCGCCCGGGGGGCTGCCGCAGTCCCGCCACCTCTTCCAGTCACTCTGTCTTGGTGGCAAGGATGGTAGGCCCTTTATGCGTCTCCGGAGCAGGATGTGTGCGCAAAGGGTGGGGGCCCCAGACACCTTCTAATCGGCCTCTTGAGCCTTACCTCTTCAGTCTGTCTTGATCTCTCCCAGGCTTGGCCCTCTCCCCACTGTCATCTTCAGGCGGACCTCACTGCTGTGCGCAGGCGCCGCTACCGAGTAGGCCGCCCAGGTGCACGTGGCGGCCCTACTGCTTTTTAAAGTTTTTCCCTGTGAATGTTAGGTTTCTCAGTTTGCCCCGTTGCACCTGCAGGTGGGAAGATCGGGGGGGGGGGAGGACCTCAGCGCCACCGTTATCCGGGCCCTGGGGCCCCACCCCACTTACGGCTTTCAGTCAGCACGGCTTCTAAGTACAGCCTTCCCCTCTCTGTTGTCTCCTGGGGACTACCAGCAGCTGGCCGGTCCACAGACGCCCACTCTTCAGTATCGGCCCTGGGGTGCACTGGTGTCGCCTTCTACCAGGGCCTGCTTCACTCCACTTTTCACGCGGCCTGGCTGCAGTTCTTCAGAGCAGCCGCGACTGCTTCTTTAGGCCCCCGGGCTTTTATCTAGGCAGCGCACCAGCTCCCCTTATTCTGGGTCCCGACCCGGGCCGCATGGTCGTCCCGCCGCCCTTCCTCACCCCTTCTTTGGGATGTCCGATCCTGGTCAGTCTCTTGTTATGCTCGTTGTGTTGGAGGGCCCTAGCCACCTCCGTCAGGAGTAAGGCCCGACAGGGTTGGATTGGGATCAAAAATCGGCCCGTGCACGCTAAAAAAAGTGGCCCTCATTTGCATATTGCCTTTCCGCAAAACACTGCTTAGGCGAAGTTTTATGAAAAGAAAGGGGGGGAGGGGGTCTCTGACAGAGGCATGTTTTCTTAACTTCACTGAGATAAAAAAGCATGATTACTTCACACTGGTAACCACACCTTAATACAAGTGAGACCACTTCTGCTCAGGCCCCCGCCCCCGCTCAATCTGCATACAGAGAAAGGGAGTGACACCTGACCGTTGATAAAAGGAAGGTAATGGACGCCCATCTGCCTCCAGAAAGGCCACTCGGGGACCCAGTGGGCCGCTCGCGGCATCCGAAAAGGACAGATACTGCCCAAATCAGCCCCCAGGCTGCCAAAAAAGCAGCCCACAGCTGGAACTCGGATACCGGCTCCTCGGCCATTGCTCGAGTGCCCGCCTTACCAATCCGACCCTGAGGCCCGACCTCAGCACTCCAAGCTCCCCGGCCTACAGCCTCGTCCCAGCCTGGCTCCTACACCCCAGAGCAGTCACCAAGCGCTCACCAGTCAGCCGCACAGCTCAGTCAGAGTCCATATCTTTGGCCTAGGGTAGTCCGGTCCTGATAGGCCAGCACCGCAGCACCCGAGGAGCACAACGCAGCATTCTTCTCCCCATGAAAGTCTGATTGTGCTCCCCGGATCAGCCATCAGTTACCCCCCTGGCTCTGTCTACGATCATCAGGGGAGCCACACCACTCCCCTTAACAGATCAGGCAATTGGGGGGTAAAGTCGGTCCCAGATGGTGTCAGGTGGAACACGATTTCGTTTTTTGGCCAGCAGAAGCTCCGCAAGGAGAGTCTAGTTGGCCATCTTGCTTGCCCACACCCCTCCCTTAATAGAAAATCTGTTGTGAATAGGCACGATCACATGACAATATTAGCCACATTTCAGCAACTCTGAATGGTATGTTATGTTATTAAGCACTTATAGCGCGCACGGATACTCAAGAGTGTCCCGGCGCGAAAGCCAACTGCAAAATGCGGGAGCTGAGAGGAGCTGTGGGTTAATTGAAAAGCAAGGTCTTTAACTGCTTCTTAAACAGCCTGAGATCTTGAGTATTCCGCAATTCATAAGGAAGGGAATTCCAGGCTTTGGCTCCCTTAAAAGAAAGAGAGCTACCCCCCGTTCGCGTAAGACGAAAACGGGGAATGACTGCAAGACGTAGTGCGGCTGAGCGCAATTGTCTTCGGGGAACGTAGAAGTCAAAGCGTCTCCTAAGATACGGTGGCCCAGATTTGTAAAGGGCACCGTGGGCAAGAGTGAGAGCCTTGAACTGGACGCGTTGCACCACGGGGAGCCAATGCAGGTCCCGTAGATGTTGCTTTATGCTTGATCTGCCAGGGATACCAAGCAGCACTCTTGCTGCCGCGTTTTGAATAATTTGCAACTTTTTCAGCTGGTATAGGTAAGCCAATATACAATGCATTGGCATAGTCAATACGCGACAGAATGAGGGCACGAGTCACCATTTCCTTGGCTGGTCTGGGTAACAGTGGCAGGAACTTCCTAAGCGATTTCAATGTGCCAAAGCACACTCCGGGCAGTTTTTTTATCTGCGTAGAAAACCGGAGGTCCTCACTAAACCAGACCCCAGATTCTTAACCGGGTTGCCAACAGAGTTGGGCCTGGGATACTCTGAGGGCCAAAGATCCTCCCTGAATTGAGGGGGAAAAGACCCATACTGAAGTACCTCAGACTTGTCCTCATTGCACTTGAGCTGAGCCCGTGCAAGCCAGTTAAAAACAGCTGAAAGACAATTTTTGGCTAGATCCGGGGACAAGTCATTTTCCTTCCACGTGAAGAGGAGCTGAGTGTCACCTGCGCAAGCTATAATCTTAGCTCCCAGCTCCTCCGCCAAATAGATCAGAGGAGTAACGTATACATTGAAAAGGGGACTCAAAGTGGAGCCCTGCGGAACTCCCGTGGTCACCTTTCTTGGGGCCGAGGAGAACGGGGGCAGCCATACCTGCTGTGTTCTATCCTCTAAAAATGATTTGAGCCAGTCCCATGCTAGACCTGATATTCCAATGTTTGAAAGACGGGCCAGTAGTTGACGATGGGGCACCATATCAAAGGCGGCAGAGAGATCCAATAAAATCAAGGCCGCTCTGCCGCCTGCATCCAAACATTCTCTTATAGCCTCCGACATCTCAACAAGGGCCGTCTCTGTGCTATAAGTGGCCCTGAATCCCGACTGGGCTGGATGAAGGGCACCAGATGACTCAACAAAGTTGGCAAGTTGTTTATAGACTGCCTTCTCGCACACTTTCGCCACAGCCGGGAGAAGAGAGATAGGTCGGTAGCTGGCTAGCGTAGAATGATCTAAGGAAGGCTTTTTTAATAGCGGGAGCAATTTAGCCTGTTTCCACTCAGGTGAGCCAAGGAAGCCCACAAGTCTTCTGGAACTACCCGTAAAATCTCCCTAACGATGTCCCAAAATGCATGGAGGTTTCGACCCAGAGGCAGCTGGAGTTGACTGACCTCAGGGCAAGGCTGGCCGACAAAAAAACATTCTCTTACTACATTTTCATATGTTTAGACTCTCTGTCTGGACGAGTAGTTGGAAAGGCATTAGGGTTCACTTTACTGTTACTGGTTGAAGCCTGCACCACAAACTCAAAGGGCTTGAATGCTGCCCTTAAAAATACAAAAATACAAAAAATGAAACAAATAAATCGGGGTCAACTGGAGTTGGTCTATGATGACGTGCGACTTGGTGACTGACCGGAGGACCAGAACATGGTTTAGCCCATGTGCCCAAGATGGCATCAGTGAGGGCCTCAATGAAGGGCATAAGAGGTTCAGTTGGTGCCTGGAGATGCTAAAAGTCCTCAGTAAGGACATTAGTTTTTATCTCCATAGAGGAGAAGTGAAAGTCTAGCACTTCAGCATCTCTCCTAATAACTGTGGCAAAGTATGTACTTTCCTCAGTTGCTGGTCCAGAAGGGGAAACCAACCCAGTATCGGTTGGGGTATCCAGTCTACTGGAATCTCACAGGTCTACAGTTATCCTCATCAAAGGGTGGGAAAATCATCCTTTTACCCCAACATTAGTCTCCTATAGATGATTCTGGTTATAGCCAAAAATTTGGTGCAATGTCTGTGTGCAACTGCACGGTAATGGTATAAAGTCTGAGGGATTGAGTATTGGCTGCATCACGCCTGGATAGGAGAACGGCCTCAGTCGATATGAATTCGGCTCAGAGTTGGATAGCATGATAGGTTGTGGATCCTCCTTGACGCTGGTGGCGTTGATGCCAGCATTGACATACAAGGGAAAGGTGCAGATTTTGCCCCTGGACCAGATGTCAGCTCCGATGCCGGTAGGGAACCTGACGTGCGTACAAAGAGATCAGAGGATGAATTCGCCAACAGTAACCAGACTGAACGCCTCTGCAGATCCTTGGGGCCTGAAGGCGCACAAGAGGGAGCCTGAAGCATGACGAAGATGCACAGCATAGCCTCTTTAAAGGCTTTGATCTGCTGCAATGTCGTTGATGGAACCGCAAACTCAGGGTACATTTGGAACATGGTTGGAATTGGTTTCTCAATGGAACAGGAGTGAGCCCTGAAGGCACAGTGGCGCCCTCATGTCTCCTCTGGAGATAGAGAAAGGTGGGAAGTGGCACAGGCGCGCTTGGAATTCTTGTGCTTTTTCAATGTACCCAAAGTTCACAACTGTAATAAAGATCTACCCTGGGCATGACTTCGGGAGCTGGTCCACACTTTCCTCAACTTAGAATAAGAGCGGGATGGATGTGGAGTCTTGCGGTGTTTCTGGGCACAGTTGTAGCAGGCCTTGGAGTTGTGTGCTGAACCCAAACACGAGAGGCAAATCTCATGGGGCTCTATTGCTACAGTCCCTACAAGGTTTAACAGCTGGAGGTAATATGTTCTTTTGCACACTAGATGGATTTAAGAGAAAAAAAATAACGTTGAGAAAAATCTCTACAAGGAATGAAGAAAACTAGCAGAACTCTGGATCCACTTCGAAAGGAGCAGAAAGAAACAAACATCAGAGCAGTGGGTGGCGCTTTTATACTGCTCTGTTTGTCTCTTCTGGAGTGGAAGGAAGTCAATCCACAGCGCCACCTACTGGCACGCAAGAGCGCTGCTTTATGAGTTTCCTGAACCAGTTTGACTCCAGGGGGTATTCACAAAGTAAGGAACCTGCAGTTAGAAGTATCCATCAAAAAATATGTTATGCTGTATAGAGGGGCCCATACCAAATCCAAAAGCAATAAATTAGTACAATGGCTGTGGATAGAAAGTAGCCTTTGTTATGTCACAGCAATGAAAGGCGAATTTTGTTTCTCACTGTTGTGGCATAACTGCAATGAATAAGGCTAATGGTACTTACTCAGTAAGCGTCTGTTCTTGGCATGTAGAGCTGTAGATTCACATGCTTTGCATACTCCTGCCATCTAATGTTGGGTCCGGATGTTTGAAAGTTGTTTTTCTTCGAAGAAGTCTTTCCAGTCACGAGGTAAAGTGACTCCTCCTTCCGGTGATAGTGCGCATAGGCATCGACTCCATTGTTAGATTGTTTTCCCGCAGAGGGTGAGAATGGAGTTAGTAAGTGCAGAATAGAGATGTCCATGCGTATGTATGTAAACTGAGAAACTGCAACAACTACAGGAGACGGGGAGGCGGGTGGGCGCATGTGAATCTACAGCTCTACATGCCAAGAACAGATGCTTACTGGGTAAGTAACATTATCCGTTCAAGGCATGTGAGCTGTAGATCACATGCTTTGCATAGACTATACAGCAGTATACTCCCAAAGCGGTGGCTAGCCTGTAGTTGTTGTAGTTGTTTGAAACAGTGTTTTAAGCACTGCCTGGCCTACATTAGATTGTTGCCTTGCTAACACATCTACACAATAGTGTTTAGTGAATGCGTGTGGTGTAGACCATGTTGCTGCCTTACAGATGTCAGCTAGGGGAATATTCCTTAAAAAGGCCATAGTAGCCCCTATTTTGCGAGTGGAGTGCGCTCTAGGGGGTATTAGCAAAGTTCTTTTTGCTTTCACATAACATGTCTGATACATTTCACGATCCATCGTGCAATGCCTGATTTAGATATGGGATTGCCTTTGGGTGGCGGAGAAAAAGCAACAAAGATCTGCTTTGTTTTGCGAAATTCTTTTGATCTTTCCACGTAATATGGTAGAGCTCTTCTAACACCAAGTGTGTGTAGAACTCGTTCTGCTACAGAATCAGGTTCAGGAAAAAACACAGGTAACTCAACTGATTGATTGATATGAAAGGCAGAAAATACTTTAGGATGAAATTTAGAATTGGTTCAAAGAACCACTCTGTCTTTATGAAGCTGAAAGAAGGGCTCTTGTATAGTTAATGCCTGGAGTTCACCAACACTCCTTAGTGAAGTTATTGCTATGAGGAAAGCAACCTTCCATGAGGGGAATTGTAACTGACATTTGTGCATTGGTTCAAATGGTGGACCCATGAGCCTTGTAAGGACTATGTTTAAGTTGCACGCTGCTGCAGGTGGGACTCTTGGTGGTATTACTCTTTTTAATCCTTCCATAAAGGCTTTAATTACTGGTACTCTGAATAGAGAGAAGTGTTGTCTGTTTTGTAAGTATGCAGCTACTGCTGCTAAATGTCAGCGAATGGATGTGTAGACTAGTCCAGATTGCTCTAAATGTAACAGGTAACAGATGATGTTCTGTACAGAAGCATCAAGAGGATTTATATTGTTACAATAGAGAACAAACCGTTTCCATTTTGCTGCATAACTTGCCCTAGTAGCAGGCTTTCTAGCCTCTTTTAGGATATTCATACAGTCTGGTGGTAATTGTAAATAACCAAACTCTATGACCTTAGAAGCCAGATCGACAGGTGCAGTTCCTTGGGATTTGGATGCCTGATTTCTCCATGGCTCTGAGTGAGGAGACTGGAGGTTAGATGCAGCTTTTGGTGTGAACTACTGACAGCTCCAGCAGGGTGGTGAACCAGGGTTGACGTGCCCATGTGGGAGCTATGGGAATCAGTGTGAGGGATGTTTGAGCTTCCGAACTACAAGCAGAATGAGTGGGAGAGGCGGAAAAGCGTAAGCAAATATCCCTGACCAGTTCATCCATAGGGTATTGCCTTTGGAGAGTGGGTGTGGAAACCTGGAGGCGCAGCTTGGGCATTTTGCGTTTTGCTTTGTGGCGAAAAGGTCTATGTGAGGAAATCCCCATTCCTGAAAGTATGGGAGGAGAACCTGAGTATGAAGTTCCCACTCGTGTATTTGCTGCTTCTGTCTGCTGAGAAGGTCTGCAATCTGATTGTTTATTCCTGGAAGATGCTCTGCCAGGAGATAAATCTTATGATGTATGGCCCATTTCCAAATGGCTTGTGCTAGGCGTGACAGTTGGAGAGAGTGTGTCCCCCCCTATTTTTGTATGTAGTACATAGCTGTCATGTTGTCCATGCGGATTAGGACAGCTTTGCCTATGAGGTGAGTTTGAAAGGCTCCGAGCGCTAGAAACACTGCTAGAAGTTGTAGGTGATTTATATGAAGACTTCTGTGCTTTAGACTCCACAATCCTTGGATTGTGTGATTGAATAAGTGAGCACCCCAACCAGTGAGCGATGCGTCTGCTGTTAACATGGTCTGTGGAACAGGGTCGATGAAGGGCCGCCCTTTGGATAAATTTTGTGGGTTCCACCACTGCAGAGAGCGATGTGTGCGGCCGTCTACCAACACTAGATCGGTCAATTGACCCTGCGATTGGTTCCACTGACTTGCTAAGCATTCTTGAAGGGGACGCATGTGAAGTCTTGCATTGGGAACATTCACGATGCACGACGCCATAATTCTTAGCAGTTGCATGAAAACTCTTGCTTGTAATGATTGGTTGGGCTGAAACTGAGTGAGAAGAGACTGAAGGCTGAGAATTCTGGCAGCATTGGGAGAGGCTAAAGCTCTTTGAGTGTCTATGGTAGCTCCCAGGTAAGTCTGTGTGTTAGAAGGCTGCAAATGGGGCTTCAACGCATTCACTGTAAACCCTAGTTGGTGTAGCAAGTGGATTGTGGCTTGAGTGTGTTGGAGACACTTGTGGTAAGTGCTGGCTTTTATAAGCCAGTCGTCCAGGTATGGGAAGACATGGATGTGCTGTCTTCTCAAATGAGCTGCAACCACTGCCTGGCATTTGGTAAATACTCTGGGAGCAGTGGTGACTCCAAACGGTAGTACTTTGAATTGGTAATGTTGACCCGCTAACACAAATCTGAGATATTTGCGATGAGCAGGGTGAATTGGAATGTGGAAATATGCGTCGTTTAAGTCTAGAGTAGACATGAAGTCACACTGCTGGAGGAGTGGAAGCACTTGTTGAAGTGTCACCATGTGGAAATGTTCTGACAGTATATAGAGATTTAGTTCTCTGAGGTCTAGAATAGGTCTCAAGGAGCCGTCCTTTTTGGGAATTAGAAAATACAGGGAGTATACTCCTGATCCTTGATATTGTAACGGTACAGGCTCTATGGCTCCTTTTAGCAAAAGAGACTGGGCTTCTTGCTTGAGCAGGTATAAATGTTCTGGTGACATTTTGTGAGAACGAGGTGGAATGTTTGGAGGATTGGTGGTAAGCTCCAGGCAGTAACCATGTTGGATAATTCCTAACACCCATTTGTCTGTAGTTATGAACTGCCAAATGGGGAGCAATTGTTGCAGTCTTTGCCCGACAGGTGTGGTATAGTCGGGGGGGGGAAGTGTGGGGAAGTCACTGTTTATTAGGGGAAGGGGAATTACGGGGCGTGCTGCCTTTTCCTCTACCCTTAGAATTGTTCCCTCTGTAACCTCCTCGAAAGAATCCTCTTGAAGGAGACGACTGGTTGTTACCCTTATAGGTGGATGTGTTTTGGTATGAGGGTGTGGTCTTGGAACCATGCTCAGTAAAAGGACCGCCAAAAGGAACCTCTATTGGAAAGGAACTGGAGAGCTCCCATAGATTTGTCGACTTAGGTGTCCTTTTTAATTGTTTCCAAAGCCTGATCAACATCAGGGCCAAAAAGATGTTTTTTTATCGAAGGGTATGTTCAGAATGAATTGTTGGACCTCGGGCTTAAATCCAGAGATCCTTAACCAAGCATGTCTTCTAAGAAGAATGCTGGTGTTGACGTCTCTAGCTGCGGTATTAGCAGCATCCAACGCACACCGTATTAAAGAGTTAGAAATTAGTTTCCCTTTGTTTACTAAGTCCTGGGCTTTTGTTTTATGCTCATCTGGAAGATATTTGTTTTTAAAGAACAGTGGTCAAGGTGAGGCCAAAATGGTCCTCGGGTAGCCAGGGCTACTATTAATCGAGATAAAGCTTTCGTCTGAGCTCTCGTGTTACGAGAAAGAAGGAAGGGAAAAACAACGTATGGAGGGACACAAGGTTGTGGGGATGACAAGACATTTATTACATCATAAACGTTATATCATCCACATATAATTTAGGATCTAGTCCTGGTGCTCACACATCAAGTGAGGTTGCGTGAAAAGGTGAAAAAAGTGCTGGTGACTTAAAATTACATCACATTGACAACATAGGCAAAACTCAAAGGAATTTGTACAGTTGGAGTTTTGGTTGTTAAAAGTCTAGATATAATATACATCTGGAAGATATTGGCGCAGCTGCTCCATTTCATCCCAGTGAGCCCTGTCGTATCTGGCTAAAAGGCCTTGCGTATTTGCAATGCACCAGTGATTGGCAGCTTGACCTGCTACGCGCTTGCCAGAAGCATCAATTAACTGGGACTCTTTATCCGGTGGAGGAGCATCCCCAGATGTTTGGGAATTAGCCCTTTTACGAGCATTAGATACAACTAGTGAATCTAATGGTAATTGTCCCTTGATAAATACTGGATCAGTCGGGGAGGCCTTACATTTTTTATCAGCTCTAGGAGTTAATATGCGAGCACGCACAGGATCTTTAAAAATGTCATCTGCGTGTCTCATCATTCCCTTAAGCATAGGAAGTGTTTGCGACGACCTATGTGTGGACCCTAAGGTTTCAAACAAAAAATCTTCCTCTATTGCCTCTTTGTGTAGTGCCACCCCATGATATTGAGCTGCCCTGGCAATGAATTCTTGGTAGGCTACATTGTCATCTGGGGGCGATGGCTTGGCAGAGTAAAGGTCTAGGTCGTTATCTGTTGGGGGATCAATAGTATAATCAGACCATGGGTCTGCATTTAAATGTGTACCCTCTTCATCAATATCATCATTATCATGGTGACATTGTGGAGAATCCTGAGGTGTAATTTTAAAGGATCTGAAGGAGGTGATGGTGGAGTGGATGGCGGTGGTAAATGAAAAGGACTAGTGGCAACAGATTTTCTCTTTAAAGGAGTCTTGTAAGAAGTGTCCTCATCTGGACGCTTGTGTTTTTAAGATAATTTAGTGTGTATACGACCAGTGTCAGGGTTAATATCGAGTTCTTTCTGTTTCAGATCCTGTTTTAGTGGGACGTCTACGTTCGGATCAGACGAGGCATGTTTTGTTTTCGGTGCCGGTGTTTTCTGTGGCGACATGTGATGCTCTTTGGACGCAGAAGATTTTGGTTCCGAAGGCTGTTTTGCTTTCGGTGTGGAAAGTTTCAGCTCTGAGCTAGATTTCTGCTTGGATCCGGATGGTTTCGGATCCGAAGATGACTTTTGGTGAGTAGGTACGGAGCCGGAAGGCTTGACAGTGCGTTTCAGAGCCGAGCCTGGAGGCGGGGCGTCGGAAACGTGGTCTCGGTGCCGACCTTGGTCAGATGGCAGAGGTGGTGTCGAAGCCTTGTCTTTTTTTCTGGGGCAGTTGGCGGGGCAAGGGGTCTTCAGTACTCATGTGACCTCGTCCTTACGGCAATTCCTCGACGTCAAGGTCTATCTCGAGGTCTGAGCCAGAATCCTGCTCATAGAAGATTTCTTCTTCCTCCGCCGCTGATGCCCCCCACATCTTCTTGATCGGAATGTTCACCGAAGATGTCCGGTGTGTCTTCGATGCTTTGACGCTGCATTTCTCGATGTCGAGCCCGACGATCGCGAAGAGTTTTCTTCGATCTAAATTATTTGCAGGCGTCACAGTCTTCCTCCTTGTGCTCCGGGGACAAGCACAAGTTACAAACTTTGTGTTAATCAGTGCGCGGATACTTCACGTGGCACTGAGGGCAAAATTTGAACGGTGTCTGTTCCATCGACAGAGAGCTGACCCGACGCGTGTAGGTCCGAAGGCCGTCCACGAAGCTTTCCGATCAGAAGTAGTTTTCGGTGACTGAAACAATACGCGGAGAAGTGGGAAACGCATACGAAAACAATACCATCAAGGTAGAGAGGGTTGGGCGTCGTCGAGGGGAACCGAAGAACGGTTTTGAACTGGAGCGCAGCAACACCAGTCCGAACCCGATGGCGGAAAAAAACAATCTAACAATGGAGTCGATGCCCATGCACACTCTCACCGAAAGGAGGAGTCACCATACCTCGTGACTGGAAAGACTTCTTCGAAGAAAAACAACTTGCAAACATCCGGACCCAACACTAGATGGCAGGAGTATGCAAAGCATGTGATCTACAGCTCACATGCCTCGAACAAGCATTTTCACAAGTCTGTTCATTATAGTAGATAGTGATGAGACCCATACATAACAGCATACACTCTGCATTGCTTCATATTCATAAAGCACTGCACATGTGCTGAATCCCCCAACACTCTACTTCCCAGGTGGATGACTTGACTTATGTGAATGCTACACCTTTTGAGTTATGGTTCTGGGTCAGATAATCAACTGTACATAAGTGTGCAGTGTTCAGTAAATTCTCAGTACTGCTTGCTAGTCAGACAGAGTTCACGTGCAACAGCGAATAAGAACATTATGTAGTAGTTTCAATGCACATAGCTGCGCACAGTGCACTCGGGTCAATGCATCCAGATGGAGTTGGATTAAAGAATATTAGATGACCAAACATTTCTTGCAGGATGGCATTCTGTCATTGAATAGAACTTTCCAGTTGGATGACCAATTTCTAAAGTTTGACTTACAATCTGGGTTACACTGACAAAACTTCTCACAGAAATTTTGCGTCATGATGCAAGGACAGGTGCTGTCGCATTGGTGATCAGGGTGATAGCACGGCTGGTAGTTGTACACTTGATTGGCAGAATTGTCTAAAATAAAAGGAAAACCATGTGAAACAGATGATATATATCCTTAAAAAGTAAACATAATATGCTATCTTGCTAAATACTTTTTTGAGAAGCCTCTGAAAACCACAAGTCACAGCCTTGGAAATGGGCACATGTGTTTTTGGGAGCAGGATTCATGAGTTTGTTGGAATTTGTGTTGGATGAGGCAGGATTCATGTGGCTATGGGGAAGATATCCCTGCGGTTGGTGAGGAAAGATCTTTCTGGTCATAGGGAAGGGATGAAGGTGATCATTGGGAAGGAATACATGTGGTCTTGTGGAAATGACCCATGCAGTTCAGGGAAGGGATGCACTCAGTGGTAGGGAAAAGGGTCAATGCAGATGCAGGAAGAAGGATCCATGCGGACATAAGGAAGGATGCACTAGCAGTATCTGTGGGTATTTTTAGAGCACAACTTTTACTCAGAAAGAGTTTTTGGGCATTGAAAAGATTTATTGTTCTTGGTGAATTAGGAGTTAAAAAGAAAGGTTTTTAACGCCTTTGTATACTGGAGAGAAGCAAGGCTTCACAGGTTAAATGGAAGAGATCAAACATCTTGCTGCAACAATTGAGCATGCTCTATCCCCATATCTAGTGATGCGCGATTTGAGGAGATCTAACAAAAAGTGCTGTGCTGATCTGAATGCTCTCTGGACAGGTTTGAGCCAGGATCCATGTGGTCTTTAAAAGGGTATCATGGCTGTCTTGGGGAGGGAGTCAATCTAGCAATCTTGGGGAAAAAAGAACCCCTGCTGTCTTGGGTGGTAGCCATCCAAACCTGCGAGGAAGGAATACATAATCTTGACTAAGGGATCCACATTATTTTGTGGAAGAAATAAGCGCAGCCTTGGGGAAGAGAATCCACATAGTCTTAGTGATGGAAGGCAAGTAAACTTTGACAAGGCGGGCTGGAGCAGTCTTCGGTGAGAGACCTAGCTGGTCTTCCAAGCTGGGAACTAAAATTATGTGTAAGCCCAAAAAAAAAAAAAGCATAAACACTAGCAAACTAAATAATTCCAAATATATTTGTGTTGTGGCTCCTACATTTTATGCTAGTGAGGACCATCATTTCTTGGATTCCATGACAAATATTAGTTTTGATATTTACGTTGTGAGTTAAGTTGTAGTTACAGACTGTTACTGATTTAACTTTGTTGAAGCTTTGCACATCCATATGAATCCCTGGTCTAACATACTGACAGTAAACCCTTGCTCTGGGAAGGCCCTTGAATATCCAATTTACACTCAAATACTTGCATGGTCACTCAGACATACAAAGGGGAGGTCCTTCCCCATGACATGAAACATTTTATTGCTTCATCAACATTCGCATTATTATGGCTGCAATGTTTCACCATATACTAAGAGAAGGCCTGGAAACTCAAACCAATATCTTAACAACGATTGGAAAGTGTGCTTTAAGCTGAGGGAGCTTTCACCTTTTAGATTCAGATTAAAATCCAGCTAAAATAGGTTGCTCGTCCAGTCCTTTGTTCGTAAGTGTCCACCCATCATATGCTGCCTGATATACAGCGGTTTGTCTGTGCGCAGCTACATTATACTCCAGAGTCAGGTACTGCTTACTCTTACTTCCAGCAGTACCCTTCAACTATGGAATCGGGCTATTGACACTTACAGAAGGGATATCAAGATGTGAATTATTACTGAGTATAAGCTCCTTTCTCACCCACCACACAGTTGAGGTATCTGGATGAGAAACCGTTAAGGTGGGGAGGCAGATTAAAGCATACATGGCAACTGTCCATGCTAGTTCTATCCTCTTAAGGACTTCTTAGCGCACTTTATGTCATTAATCCTAAATAAGTATGTCACACTTCGAGGTGCCTCACATGCACACAATAGCTTTGGGAATGTCCTACCAGCATGGAATCCCCAGGGTCGCCTCCAAGGGAACAGTTTAACCCCTAGAGTTCTCATGTTTACACCATGATGATTAGGTATACATAAATGAAGTACCTGTTGCTATAGCCCTAATTGGGAATTCTTACAAGTTTAGCCTGAGAGACTAAACCATTAGAGTGTAAGTCACAACTATGGTAAATCTATTCATGATCAAACACAATTCACTTTTTCCCTCATGGTTGTCCATCTTATTCAGCTTGTTGTGTGTACGGTTTACTTGCTCCTGTGCAACACGAACCATTTACTGGTACGGAACATTTCAAATATCGACTTTTTTTTAAATATGTCTCCAGTGAATTTCCCTGCAGTGTCACTGTACACAGGTATTTCCTGTTAAATGTGTTGCTAAATCTGACACCTCACATGAAGGAACCACATTCTATTGATGGCTGGTTCATTTCCACTACCAGTATCCAGAAAGAGACAGAGAGAGCCTCCAAAAAGTCTAATATATGATTATGTTGAGTCAAACAGTAAGGAAACTCCAAACCTTTCTTCATCTGAATCTTCCGGCAGTGTGCAGCCCACAATCTGAAATACAAGCAAACATTGAAATGAGATAATGCTAAAGAAATCTGTAACAGAGTGCCATCAATGGGAAGCAAAAAAGCCAAATGTAGAAAAATGAATATGAAGAGGACAGCTTTGGAGAAAGACAAGGACCTAATTTATTGAACATGTATTTGACTCAGCAATTCTATCCATGCTCAAGGAAGTAAAAGGCAATCTATGTATATTTTAAAGAGAGACATTTGTATCACTCTTGTTTAGTGTGTTGGGCTAGCAATCAGAAACGCTTCTTGCTTTCAGGGAGACTACATTCATTATTTGCTTTCTATATAGTCCTATATACGTATTTGGTATCACTGTGCTGAGAACGTACCCAGGTAAAGAAGAGCATGAATAATAAATGATTGAGTGAAGTTTGAGTGTTGCAATCTTGGAATCTATACAACCGCTCTCACAGGCGACAAGCCCATTCCACCTTAAGAGACCACAAACTGCCCCATGTCCAAGAAAACAAAGTTTGCCACACAGAGTGGGGATCACAAATTCTACAGCTATCCGGTTATGTGCACAGCTGTGACAATGATGTCATCTGCTATGCATATCCAACCTCTAAAAAAAGGTATATAATAAAAAAACAACTTACTGTTGGGGCAAAGACACAAGTAGACAAGCATTACGATTAATACAGGGAGATTCCCAAGGATAGGGAAGTGGGAACAGTTTTATCATTACTTCAGATCCGTAAAACAATTAGCGACAACATTCACCACTTTCCCCAAATGAAGAATGCACCATAAAGCACTTGCCTGTGTTTTCGTTTCTTCTTTTGTGCAGTGGTCATTAATTCTTTAGTCGGCATTTTCAATATCAGTGAATCTTTCACAGCAAACTGAAAGACCTGAGAATGTAGAACAGGTCTTCTTCACTCACTGCAAACCTTGGTAAACAGTTACAGCTGATTTCGGTGAGATTTCGGCAAGACTTCCAATTTCCACAGTGTCAGCTACATATACTTTTAAAACTAGAGTGGGGGGAAATTTCTATACCACTGTCCAATGTGATCTTAGTTAAAGGTGTGTAGACACTGTGATGGGAGGCACCAGGCAGTAGAGATGGCCAACTAAGGTTAGGAATATTCGGTTAAAAAATATTCTAGCTTTTTTAGGATGAACCCGTGGGTGAAATACAAAAGGCTGAGAACAGGGGCATGGGGATTATGGAAAAGTACACTTATCTGGAACCTGAGTTCTGTAAACATGTGGCAAGGGTTTCTGCCAAATCTCCAGGAGATGGGGTTGTGAGTTCAGTGTGACAAGTACTCAATATAAAAAGTGTACAATCCATAATTTAGGGGCACTGCATTTAGATGAGCCACCATATAGTGGGCAGAGAAAAGGATCACCTTTGGGACAGGCCACTGTATGTGCTGCAGCACCTATGCTATACCACTGGAAACACACATGGAATGGTAAACTTTGATAGAGAAGAAGAGTGACTAGAATGTGATGAAAAGAGACCTACTCAATGTTCTCTCTACTAGTGCACAAAGTCTGCTCCGAAATGACCCCATAACCCAGGCAGGTAACACCAACAGTGGGATACTGCAGGCATAGCACATCAAAAAGGGCCAATAAGAGGCCGCTCCACACAGAATGTTTGTACACGCTATCAGGCATACTCTCCATGGGGGACCTGTTTCTTGGAAATTTAGCTTTTGGTTGCGGTGTAGGCATGGAATGACTAAGAGGTGTGTTTCATAATAGACATTACTATCCTTTACTAGTTTGTATTCACTATAAGTAAACTTTATCCACAAGCTTAATAGTGGAAACAGGCAGAACAATTTGTATTCCATTCTACATTTCTCACAGATTCAAGCTATGGAATACTTACTCCTATTAATGCAAACTGAGTTGCTTGCATCTTTATAATCAGAATTAACATGTTTCTGTAAACACCCACAGTGCCTTTATTAATTTGAAGTCACAACCTTTCACATTTAACCCATTTCTGAATCAAAGTGGACTATACACCTTTGTTAGGAATTGTTATTTTATGTTGCACAGCTAACATGCTTACCAACTGCTTTGAGAATGTTAAATCCTCTAGAGTCATCTACTGGGTTCAACTACATCAGGGCAAAACAGAGTTTATCTTGTTTGGCATCCAAGTTCAAATTTTGCAACCAAATGGGAGCAAAGCCAACCATCTTCATCTTCCTAAAAAGCATGAGGCCTGGGGTAACGGGAAAAAACCTGGATATGTTCCTAAATTAGCATCTTGCCATAAAGGCCACCAGTGTTCTAATTCACAAACAACATCTTCACCTCTCACAGGTTCAAATACTATGTACTCTTTTTCTACTAGGCGCCCTTCCAGTGGCGATTTTTGCTCCAATTATCTCCCACTTGGAAGAAGCTTATTCTTTATACTTCGAACTGACCTTGTCTAAAATCTCCAGATTGTTCACAATATAGTGTGAGGCTTAGTTTAGGACTCTGTAGAAAAGATCAGATCTCAAAGGGTAGAGGTGATCTGCACAAGTTCAAGGTAAATGACCCATCACTTTCAAATGCATGCATCTGCTACATAAATGCAAACATAAAGAAGCCTTTTACTAATTTCTAATCCAATATTAAGACTATTTGTCTAGCTATTGTTTATTTTTCCAACACTGCTATGAGTCTTGCCCCCTTAAATGCATTTGTTTATCTTGCACCTCACATGGCTATCAGAGAGGTTCACGTGCCTTCCAGACTTTTCTTCTGGAGATTCCAGCACAGACCAGGATCTGATTCAGCACATGTCCTTTCTTGAGCAAGTGAATGTGCTATACTCACTAGCTTGTGTAAGTATGATCTGCATGTCTGATGAACTGGGACAACCAAGTTGCATACACATCTTCAAGTTCGTAAACATGCCATTGCCCAGCAGATTATACAGTTCTTGTTTTTCAATGAACATTAGTTATGTTATTAAATTATTTCTCTCTCTTCACCCCATACACTTATTCCTCATATTTCATTAGAGGTGCTCACACATCATAACTACAACTATGTTATTGACTTTTAAACCCTTCCCATCTGTCTCAGATAGTTAAAATGCATTAAAGATTGACACTAACTTTTAAGAACACATGCAACAGTTAGGCTTCAAGCAAGGAAAGAAACTACACTCATGACTACAAATATTCGCTTAATGAGCAATAGAGCATCCAATAGAGCTGGTCCAGATGGGTCCTTAAGATCCAAGACCACCCCAGTAACCTGTGGCATTCCCCATGACTGCATCATCTTTCCAGTAATCAATGGATTTACATGGAACCCACAGAGGGTCCTTACTAGCCGACATAAATGTCAGTATCCAGCAATATACAGATGGCACCAAGCTATCCCTAAAAATATCATAGGGCCACACCATCTAGCCGAAGGCTGATCTTACAAATATCCAAGCATGGATCTAAAGCATGCCTGAAGCGGAGTCCAGCCAAGGCATAGGGTGTTAGAGTGTGTCGGGCTGTGCTCTGTTCTACCAGGTAAGAGGAAAGATGCATCTGCATGCCTAGAGGAATGCATTGCACCATATCTAGAGATCTCTGCCACACTGGCACAGATCTCTAGGCCTGAACTCTTTGTGTTTAGCAGAGATGCAGTTATAGCAGCTCAGTTGAAGACACTGCTACTTTGCTGAGCGATCGCCATGTTTAATGCATCTGCTCAGCAAAGTTTTGGGCTTTACAAACAAACTCCCAAAGGTTTAGTTGATTACTGAAAAACTAAAATCTTCCTGCCACAGCAGGAGGTTTTCTCCCAGCATGTGAGGTTAATTTAGTTGTT
The DNA here is from genome assembly GCA_963921515.1 of Calotriton arnoldi. Lineage (NCBI taxonomy): Eukaryota > Metazoa > Chordata > Amphibia > Caudata > Salamandridae > Calotriton > Calotriton arnoldi. Next base: position 3,122,964 of record CAWUFW010000927.1, read on the forward strand.
TTCCTGTAGTGAATGCCAAGTTTTATCTGGTGGTCCAGAGCAGGTAAAGGTATGGTGGAACATTTGTCTTAAATAGAGTGGATGGTCTGAATTACTTTGACAAACGGCCCAATATCTGAGAGCATGTTGGTAAAAAGGTTTCCGCTGGTAGAAACTTAAAATGGTTCCTCTCCACTCTAAATAGATCAGGGGAACAGCGAGTTCGGTAGATAGGCTATCCACCAAGGGTCTGACAGAGTATCCCACCTGCCAAACTTTAAATGAGGGCCATAGATCGTTCTCATGTCTAATGTCAGCAAATACCACCAGGTCCAAAGATAGCAGGACAAGATGAACAAAGGATAGTTTATTCTACGAATCATCATCAAATATAATCAGTTAACTTCTAAATTGACAACACTGCCAGCGCTTCAAAACATATTGTACACAAAGCACAACCACTTGGCATCAATGCAGCGGCCAGAGTTGTTGACTCGGGATCCGGGTTCCAGTTTTAGCGTTGGCGCAACATTGTGTGATTCTGGGCAAATCACAATCTCCCCGTGCCCATGGACAGTGCCTCGATGCCCTCACGGGTGATAAGCCAGCCTATATAAATCTACAAACTTAACTATCCTTGCTCTGGAAAGTAAATACATTCCTTACAGAGGACAGATTTAGATTGTCCATACAAGCCCACACCCTGTCTCACATCATGGAGGCAACACCCTATTTGTTCTGGTCCCAGATACCTTCAAAAGATTTACAGGCTAACATGTGGTGAAGCTCCTACTTCCTGCCCGCACCCTCTTCAAAACTTGCATCAACATCAACAAGGCAGTAAATGAGACGACACCACGATGATTCAAAACCCTATGCTCATGTCCCCATTGCCTCCTTCACCCACAGTTTCCAAGCTGTAATGTATCACTCTTCCGGTTATTGTACAGCTCTGTTGCCTTGGAGCTAAGCACACACTTTATAAACTTGCATGCACAAATACACAAATCATGCATAAATGTATTGATTAAATAAGAGTTCTAAGGACAAACAAGTTTCAAAGATACAACAGCTGACCCCCACTCGCGGGCAATGCAAATTCATAAGACTTTGGGCTAATTTGACAAAACGTGCCACACAACTTGAAATCAGCGGACACTATCATAATCACAGAACACTATGGAAAGAGCGGCTGCTATTGTTTTTCACCATCATGTTTCCATAACAGAGAACACGTCTTCTATTAATACCTGTTTGCATGTTTTGGTGCCCATCAGCCGGGCTATGGAGCAGAAGTTGTTGAAGTAGGTGCCATGGAACACACGGAAAAGCGATTCTTCTGCCCCGGACCACTCTATCGGCTCCTGGGATTCCTCTGGGTCAGGCGGTTCTGAGCTCCTGCTGCTAGGTCTCTGCTTGGTGGGGGTCTGACAGCGTGAATTAGCCTCTAAGATTAGCAAGACATCAATCAAAACAAAGCAGACTAGCATGAGAACCAAAAAAGACCCTTGTATAAGACTTTCTCCACTCAATCACTTCAGGGAAACACTTGTCAACGCAATAGTGGGGAAAATGTAAGCAAACATGATCTGCAAAGCTATTTGTCCTGAATTCTTAAAACAGAGAGAAAAGTTATAGCATTGCGCTGAGACTCAGAAATCGAAGTCCTGTATGAAGGTCCGGAATAGAGTGTCACTCAAAAATCTACGTTGAGGAATTGAAATGGAGAGACAGACATTTCTGCAAAGGAACTCTAGGTCTAGTGAGTCTACTACTTTGTATTCATCTCACACTGTGTTCTTAGGTCTTACATATTACATAAAAAGGGTTCTATTTCTGCCCCTTTTCTAAAGGTTCGGTTACTAATTGCTAACAAAGCATACTCAAATATGTATCGGTTTCACTAAAGCTTAGGCTAAAAAAAAATATCAAGCCTTTTTTTTTATTATAGCTGCACTGTTTAGGTATCCAGCCTTATAGCTGTGTAGGTTTTCAAAGTTTTACCAATGTCAATATAGGAAATCTCTCAATTTATAAATGTAGGTATGTTTGAGGAAACAAAAAAGAAAAGTTGCATTTCATCCACTGGAGAGAATGTAGATAAATAGGACACGCCAGAGGTATGTTTCTCTACCACCATGTGCTGTTATTACCACAAAACAAATTATCATGCTGGTGTTCTGCTCCAAATCGTATGTTCTCACTAGTGGCGATCTGTGCTGTGTAATAACATTCAGGACCTAACAAACTAAATGAAATATACATTGGTGGTAGCGGAGCCATCGATCGAAGGCAGGGGTTCAACATTTTACACACAAGCCACATGCTCATGTTACCCATTTATGATCAATTCAATGGGACTGGAAAATCTGGTGGCCTTCAGTTTACCAGAGGAACTTGAGGCCCATTCATTGCCTGTATCCCGGTCACTGTCGCCTTCCTTGGTGTCAGCAACCGCAGTCGTGGAGGTGCTTGAGGAAGCAGCTGTAACTCCGGTATTGCGCTTCCGGCGCCTGCCAGAACACTTCGACCTTGGGTTATTCAGCATGACATATTCCTTAGCTCCTTCCTGCATGTGAAGCATGCAGACGTCAAAAGCATCGAGAAAAACACAATGAAAATGTTCTCTTTAAAAATAAGTAGACAGATCCACGTTTTGGGATTATCACATAAATACATTTGTAATCACTCTCAAATTGATGCATGACACACAACTAGCCTTATTAAATTAATAACAATGCTGCATGAATCTGTGTCCTAGGAGAAGCTAGAGGCTTTGATCATCATCATTCGTTTTACTTAAAATGGAATACAGGATATTTACATATCATTGTTGATGAACTAAAACTGTATGGGGAGTAGGGAAATGTTCAGGTTTCCATGAAGACTTCACAAGCAGAACTGGGTGAATGCTTATAACATGAGTGTTCACTGAATTTTAACTGCTGAGTTTGTTGAATTAGCACACCATCACAAGCTCTTGCCACTCTCAACTTTTTATTTTGGTGTTTCCTTATAATAAAAGTTCAATTGCTTCATTAGTTTGAATTGCAGTAGAAGCTGGATTAAGGGAGCTGGAGTGCTTGTGTTAGAGTTTTCAAAATTTACCAAAGACTTGCTATCCACTGCCATTGGAAAAGCCTGAATGTCAAAACTTTCCAAAGATCCTAGCTGTAGCGCTTATGTTAATATGTGACTGGTGTTCACCCAATGCTGATTCTTGGACATTTCGCTTTTTTTCCAAATATGCAATAATGCAAAAGATAGTCAAAATATTGTGTTAAATCTTACTGAATTCATAATCCTCGAACAGCATTATCAGGAACACCTGTTTTATTTCAAAAGAATACAATGGAGTTCATTTGTTCAGTGGTCTTTCATGAACGTCCTTATTTGAAGCATATACACAGTAACTTTAATTCCCTTGGAAGAAATTGTATGGTTCTCCCAAAACAAACCTAGGTCTCCATAAAGAAGCACACAAAATAGTTGTGAAAGCTTACAACTACTCATGCAAAGGTTGTACATCTCTGAATGCTAGGCACTGAAAATGTGAAACAGAGGATTCATAAAAGCCTTAGATCTAGGCATGAGTTTCTCCTGAGTGCCTAAATAAATGGTGTACACCTATTTTTGCTAATGCTATGTATATCTGCATTAAAGAAAATGGGCACATGCAGACTCTGGAAAAATGTAATATTTTACAAAGATTTCTTTTTTTTCTTAATATCAAAAACTTTGTTTATAATCTTCCCTCCCAAAAAACCTTTATAATTAAGGGATTTATATGTACTTTGCCACACTCGCATTTTAATGAGGATTACTAAAATGCCGTGGTCATTTTATGTACGTTTAAAAATGTAGCTATGTTAAGGTAAGGAAAGAAAGGCAGCTAGAAAGGCAGACAGAGAGAATGAAAGAGAGCTTGACCCAAGACAACATCCTGATTTCTGAAATGAAAGCCCAGGAATCAAAAGAGAATATCTTGCGACGCAGAGTCATCTGTTAATCCTACACATGTTGAATCATTCATGGCTAGAAATGTATAAGGCATCAGTAGGATGCAACCAACATTGAGGCCAAAGGCAAGGTGACATTTAGCTGCCTGCTTCCCCTGAGTGGAGACATGAATGATAAAATCTTGCTTTTAGGAACAATTTACCACCCCTACTTCCTGTACTCATTGCAGCTAGGAAGGAGCTCAAGACCTGGCTCTTTAACTGAATCGCAGTGCCCTCGACGGAGCAGCAGTACCCCCCTCCCCCAGGGCCTTGACACTCTCACAGGTGAGTAGCCGTGCTTTACAAGACACCTGATTGATTGACGATTGCCCAGCTGTAGCACCAGCAAAGGCATTATGAAACCAACAACCTCATTAATATCCTAGAAGTTAGCCATCCTGACTTTCATACTACGCTCTCTACTGTGGGCAATGCCAACATGAGCACTGGTACTCTTGATGCTGAGGCACTGGATTGTGGGTTTCAATCACAAGCAGGGCCGGACTGGCCGTAGCGGGCATTGGGCGTTTCCCCGTGAGGCTGAAAGGGTGGGGCCGGTTTAGGAGAGGTGGGGGCCGTTTTTATTACTGGGGGCCGGTTTTGCAGCAGTGCTGCAATATCGGACCCCAGTAACAAAAGCAGCAGTACTGGGGGTGGGTTTAGTTAAGCAGCAGTGCTTTACACTTGCACACTAGCTCCCTACCCCCTCCCACCTCACCCTGTCCCCCGGGGGCAGGTCTGATAAAATTGCGGGGAGTGATTAGTGTTCTCAGTCAAGCAAGATCACAAGATATAATTATTTTCAATAAACTGTTTTCAGCACTGTGTGCAATTCATAAAAAATAAAAATCTACATATCTAGGTTTACACCAAATTTTAGGTGTAGATTTTCAAATGTCTGGTAATATCAAAGGTGCCTAGAAATACTACTGATAGAAAATAATTATGCTATCATAAAGACATATCCACATGGATGACTGTACAAAGACTTGCCTTTTCATTTTGTATCTACATTAAAATGTTTTACCCCATTAATAAAATCCTTTCCCATACACCCCTTTACCACCAAATTTGGAGACGCCTTTCTATTCCCATCAGTTATCCCTTCCCTTGATCCAGGATTTTTTTAAGTATCCACAAACTTGAAATAGTGCACAATAATCCAAGGCTACACCCTAGAATGCCCACTCCCCACGAATGGTAGCAGATTTAAGAATTTAAGGTTTAGCAGAGAGGGTACTCCAGCACAAACATGGCATGTTACCCTGTTGACAAAACTGGCGGCCCGCCCTCTCTTTTTAAAGTCAGGTGAATCATTCTGTTTCTGCTGGCGATACCCCTGTTGGCTCTGCTTACAGTAACCTAATACTAATAGCCTGACTGCTATCAGGGCGTTAATGCAAGTACCTCAGGCCATCCACCCTATTTAGGGCAGACATTCTAAGGTACATTTTGTATCCTGTTTAGGCTGCCAGGAAAAGTCTGGTGTTCCTGAACATACCTTGGAAGAAACACCCCCACACGGTGGAAGTAAACTCCCAGGCTGTCAGTCATTAGATTTTTGTTTTTCAAAAACAAACCGACTTTGTGAGTTTCATTTCGAAAAACTAAAAAGTTTGCTAAGCTTCCAAATCAAACACGGTAGGCGCTCAGCAAACTTTCAGTGTCTTCAGAGGAGTGACAGTGGTAGTGGCTCCTTTGAAGGCATTGAGATCTCTGCAAGGCAGGCGGAGATATCTAAACAAGGCCGGAATGGCCGAATCAGACATCGGGCATTTTCCCTGGAGACTGGAAGAGTGGGAGGCCGCTGTGGTTACTGGGGGCCGGTTTTGTAGCAGTGCAACAGCTTTAAAAGCACGGCAGAGTTCCTTGTATATCCAACAGTTTTCAGGCAACAATAAAAGTGCCATGATAACTCAGGTGATTAATGTACCTGCTGGAGAGAGATTGGAGTTTTGTCTACGGGCAGTTTTGACTCATCTAAGGTGGCGCAGAGGGTTAATATGCCCGCTGCAAAGAGCGTGTACTATGCAGATCAGTAATTTTTTGTGCACTCAATGGGTTACTGCTTTTGTCACAGAGATCCTTTTGTTACTGTGCAGTTCATAACTTGCAATGATAATTTATGTTAGAAAGTTATCTTTTTTTGTCCCAGTCTTTCATTATCCTAATTTTGCTAAAAAGGGTTTGTTTGGGTAGAAATAAATTATTTTAGTAAAGTCAACCCTAACCACTGTGTTACAGTCTAAATCCGGAGTTTGTGCTTCCCCAGACCAAGCTCTCTTAAAAAAATGACCACTAGTATGAATGACATGTGACTCCTACACCTTCTAGTGCCCTTTATTTATTTTTATTCATTATTTTAAAAGTTTTATATAGCGCAAACAAGACCCATGAGGGTATCAGAGCGCTTTACAGGTGAGCAAAAAAGAGATGAGACCTATAAATGAGACAACAGGGTGTTCAAAGGTGCCAGGGGAGAGAAACTATGACAGCATGGCATATATAATCATAAACAGTCTAAGCAAATAATAGGTCAGAGCAGGCATGGAGAATAAAGGAACAAGAATAAACGAAGCATGTTACAAAGTCACAAAGGAGGAGCTGGGAGGAAACTGAGAATAGAGTGAGTACGAAAAGTGCATACAGAGAGAACTCTCTGAAAAAAAACCCCAATCAAATACAATAAAAAGACAGGTAAAAATGGAGAGGGGACGAGTCATTGAGTGCGTATAAGGCAAAGGGTTCTAGGGCAAGAGTTTGTTCATCAGAAGCACTTTAACTTCCTTTTTGAAATTTACAGTTGAAGGGATCGTCCTGATTTTCGGAGGCAGGGTGTTCCAAATTCTCGGGGCGATACCTGAGAAAGCTCGATCATAAGTTGTGTTTTTTACTGAATTTCTGAGGTTTCAGCAGAAGGGTGCTCGCACTTCTGGAGGATCTGGAGCCACCAGATAGTACATGTTTTTGTGTGAGGTATAGTGGGGTGTTGTAATGTAAGGCCTTATGAGTCATGCAAGCAATTTTTGGTTGTATCCTTGCTTCATAAGGGAGCCAATTTAGGGATTTCAGCTCTGGTGTAATATGGTGGTATCTTTTTGAGCCAGTGAGGAGTCTAGCAGCAGAGTTAAGAGAGGCCCTGAGTGGAGCCATCTTCGATCTCTGGAGTCCACAGAGGGTTGCACTTTCATAGCCCAACTTGGAGATCACCAGAGATTGCACCGCAGATTTGAAGTCATTGGGGGGGAGAAAAGGTTTTATTTTCCTTAGGATGCTTATTTGGAAGTTGGCTCCCTTGGTGAGGGCAGTAATACGCTTCTGCATGTTCAGGCTCTTGTCGAGCATTATGCCCAATGAACTCGTGGAGTCAATGATGTGTGGTATGCAGTTAAGAGCTGTTAACTGATTCATCCATTCACTGATGACAGATGATCGATTAGGTGGGGCGACTAAAAGGAATTCTGTTTTCAGAGCATTGAGTTTAAGATGATTTACAGTCAGACAGTTTTGGGCTTTCAGTAGGGTGGTGTTGAGGGAAATGATATCATCAGGGAAGGAGACTTTCAGGTACAGTCGGGTATCATAGGCATACATGTGATAATGGACATTGGATCATTTCAAGATTTCAGCTAAAGGCTCCATGAACAGGTTGAAGAGTTGGAGAGTGTGTGGACCCTTGTAGAACCCCTAGAGTAACTGGGGAGGGGTTAGAAAGAGATTGATTGACCTTGAATCTTTGAGTTCTATTGTGGAGAAAAGATGCAAATCAATTTAGGACGGGCCCTAAGAGCCCCATCCTATATTCCAGTAGGTCGAGTAAGCAGTCATGTTTAACTGTATCAAAAGCCGACGATAGGTCGAGGAGGATCAGAAGGCAAGAGTCGTTCTGATCCAGCATTTTGAGCACATTATCAACAATGTGGGCGATAGCGGATTCTGTACTGTGACCGTGACGGAAGCCAGATTGAATTGGTCCAGTAGTTGGAAGCGTTCTATGTGATTACAAAGCTGAACGTGGACACATTTCTCAATGAGCTTAGCCAAGGTCGAAATGTTGGAGATTGGGCAGAAGTTGTTTAGGTCGGCTTGATCTGCCGTGAGTTTTTTAAGAGTGGGGCAACCTGTCCAGCTTTAAGACAGTCTGGGATAGAGCATTGAATTAGTGAGGCATTGACTATCTTGGCCCATAGTGGGAGTAGGGATAGTTTGATCTCCTTGAAGAAATTCGATGGGAGAGGGTCACAGAAGTAGTTGGATGGATGGAGCGTTTTTAGAATGGTGTTATCCTCCAAGATTTCGAATGCGCTCCAAGATGCTTTGTGCTTGTGGGTAAAACCTGGAGTGAGCGACGGTGCCAAAGATTGGGGGGGGAGGGAGGTGTGAACTGATGGGAGGTAAGATTGGCATGAGCTCCAAAGCAGTCTTCAGATCAAGTTCCATCTTAGTTGTCTTCCCGATGAAGAAAGTGGAGAAATCTTCGCCCTTCGTCAATGGGCGTGGTCCGATCGGGGGGAGATTTTGTTTGCTATTCGATTGAGACTTAATTTAAAAAAAAAAAATTGGTTGATTTTTAGCTAGGTTCAGTTGATTTGTGAAAAAGTTAGCTTTGCAGATTCTTATGCGTTTGTTATAGATGTTCCTTAGTGATCTCAGATGTTTGAGATGATCAAGGGATGGCGAGGATCTCCACAATCTTTCCGCTTGTCTCGGGTTCCTTCTCTCAGCGTTTAGACTGCCATTGTACCAGGGTTTAGAGATTTTGGAAGGTATTCTTTTTAACTGTAAAGGAGCGCCTGTGTCAAGAATGCTTGTCATGGACCAATTGTAATGTTCAGTGAGATTGTGGATGTCGGCCATAGCCTCATTTTCTATACACTGATTTACACAGTATGATCCATAATCTCTGTATGCGTGTGTGATGTAAAATGCTCTGATACCAGTGGTGTAACAAAGGCCCCCACAGCCCTCGTAGTGTGGGGGCGCTCCTGAGCTCGAGGGGGCCCCCCTCAACAAAGTACCCTGGCCTGAGAGGTCCTGATTGAGTCTGGAGGGGGCCCCTCCATGTACTTTACAGGGGACCCCCTCAAGTTTCATTATGCTACTGTGACACCCTACACTGGTATGAGAGGCGCTATAAAACAAATAAAAAACATGCGAGAGCAGGGCTATGGAGAGATGAGGGGCACTGTTGGAGGAAGATAGTAAGGGAATCATTGAAAAGCCACAACAATAATTGTTGTATCCTGATGCACTTTAAGGTCATTAGTTACAATGCTAAAAATTCAATAGAATATATAATGGAAAAAGTGTTTTAGAATGCACCATTTTTACCCAAATTTTCTTGGGGGGAGAATTCCCCCACCCCTGCCAAACTCCCTTGTAGTGGTCAGACTCACTCCCATAGCTCACTATGCACTGTATGGGGACTGGTCTGACAACATTTGCTGGGGTTGCTTTGAGTTCCCAGTCCGGCCCTGCATCTAAATATGGTGGTCTGTTGTCTGCCGTGGGGGAACAGAGTACAGCTTGCTAAAGTCCAAGTAATCCCCTTATCTCTGAGTGATATTAGACCATAATAGGACAATAATATATGGGAGCAAATTGACGTATGCATGTAAACTCTCATTGTATAAATCCAAAACTGTAATTTGCACTCTTCACAGTTATAAAACAACATATTCTCCCTCCATCATCTGAAGTTGCCAAAAGCTGTCTGGAATTGACAGAATAGGGAAAGCATTGTGACATATACACCTACCAGCCACAAGAAGCAGTGACCACCGCAAGGCTCAGTCTCAAGCTTGATTTCTCTGTGTCTGCGTCGGTAAACATTGGGGGTGGCGTGGAAAGCTGCAATATAGCAAATATCATATTTTATGCTTACTCATAACTTAATTAACAATGTTTGTGAATAGATCAAGGACAGCAAAAAGATGTCAATATATCAATTAGTATCTGAGTGAATGCCTCAGTAGCTGCATGAGATTCAGCATAGACGATAGTCTTGCAGGATGATTGTTCCACTCTGTAAAATAAAAGTTTGAAGTAGTGTTTTTTTTGTTTTTTTTAATACGCTGAGTTTGTGAACTTCTAAATGTTTGCAAAGTTTAAAACAAAATACAATCATGGTAGAAATCTTCTACTAAAAGAGAAGAAATCCTGTAAATATAAACTTTTGGTAAAAAGATTTCTATCACAAAGTTGTGAAAAGAAATTTTCTTTCAAAGTTTTTTTGTCTAAATATGGAAAACTCAAAGTTTGCAAATTGCATTAAGTGCTCAATTTTCCAAATATGTTGACAAAGTTTAAACTTTGCTCACTTCTGGCTGAGTTCCAGCTGACACACAGGAAAGTCTGTAGCCATTTGAATAAATCCAACTTCACAGCTGTGCAAATGCTGAACTACTGATTGTTAAGTTAAAGCTCTTAATTCTAAAATGTACCTTACTTCAAGTATACAATGAAGTCGTTTTTCATTTCAGATTGCGACTCTCAGCAAGCAAACTTACGATGCAAGAAACAGTCATATTTAAAGCAGCGCCTGCAGAAGAGTGTGTGGAAGGAGTGCAAGGACTGCTCCCGCTGCACAGATTTGGCACATGGTCCATCGATGTTTGGAGTGCACTGTGGGGGCAGGACATTCGGGTCCGACACTGCTGTGAGGTCTCTGTACCTGTTTACAAGGAAAGGAAGCAGACTGGGTGTTACAGGGGGGTCTATGATGGTTAAAAAGTGAGTACACACTACTAAGGGGAACTGAAGCAGGATAAGAAGGGAATGGAAAACCTGAAACGTTAATGGGAGCAAATATTTGCGAACAACAGCAGGAAAGGGGATTATGTGAACTTTACCGGTAAAGGAGATCACAAAATCTTAGGGAAGAACTTGTGCAATTTGACAAGAAAAAGTCCACACAGAAAACTCTTAGAGAACACATACCTGTACAAAAAGAAAGCACAAACCAGTTTTACCAGTCCCAGCCATGGTACATTAGACTGCAGTTTTTAACAAAAATATGTGGTGCCTGAAGAGCACGAGCACAAAAGGGCAGTTAAGTAAATGTTTAAATTTATGTTGCCATGTTAGTTTAATGTATAACGCGCACGAATCCCCCTGGAAGGGGTATCTCGGCGCAGCCCAGATCCTAGACAGGTAATCCGAACTAATTAAGCCACAAGCAGCTCTGTCTTAAGAAGTTTTCTGAATTTAAAACGATCAGTACATTGACATAGCTAGAAGCTCATTGAAAAACAAAGGGGTTAGGATAGAAAAGGACCTGCCTCCTCAGTGAGACTTTCTTATCCGAGGGACTGTTAACAGGGCTTTGTCACTAGATCTTAACGACCTACCTGGCCGGTAATAAGAGAGCTTTGAAGACAAATAGCTCGGGCCTTTGCCATATAAGGATTTATGTGTCAGACAGCTGATTTTAAAAACGATTCTTTTACGGATTGGCAGCCAATGGAGAGAACCCAAAAGGGGCAAAGAAGGCATCCTGGGTGGATGATTGGTGATCAGATGTGCTGCAGTATTCTGGACAATTTACAGTTTGTTTAGCACTGTCTCGTTGATGGAAGCCAATAAGGCATTACAATAATCCAGACGGCTGATGACTTAACGCTTGGACCAAGTTTTCCTCGTAGAATGTGGGAGAAGAGGAAAAACTCTCTGTAACAAGCTCAGCATATGAAAACCGAAAACAGATTCCTGTGGTGGTCCCAAACTGCTCTTTCATAGTGAGTGCTTGATCTAAGCGAACAGCCACATTATTTGCAACAAATTTAGGAGTAGGTGCAGCGCCCCATTCAGAGGACCACCATTCAGGTGTCCAAATCTGTTGGGCCTTGCCAAAGAGCATTATCTCGGTTTTATTGGCATTCAACTGGATACAGTTTTCTGTCATCCAGGTTGCAATGGCTGTCATACCTGCAGAAAAGTGCGCTTTTGCATTGTTCAGATCTCTACAGAGTGTAATGATTAATTGTGTATTGTCTGCATGCGACAGTGGTTTGAAACCAAAAGCTATGACAATTTTAGCAAGGGGGTCACATAGATTTTAAAGAGTGAAGGGGTAAGAAAAAAGCCCTATGGCACCCCCTTATCTAGTTGTAAGTTTCGCGATTTATAAGAACCAATATTAATAGTCTGGGTTCGACTAGCTAAAAAATCCTTGAACCGTTTTAGTGCTGTGCTATGGATTCCCATTTCCTGCAAACTTTGCAGCATTCTGGGATGGGATACAGTGTTGAATGCTGTGGATAGGTCCAACAGCACAAGCAATGATGGAATATTCATGTCAAGAGAGCGTCTTATTTGGTCAGTAACTGCTATTAGAGTGGTTTCTGTACTGTGCATGGGTCTACAGCCCGATTGAGATGGATCCCACAACTTATTAGTCTCAAGATACTCCATAAATTGAATGTTTATTTGTCCTTCCAATAGCTTTCCCAGTAAGGGAAGCAGAGACATAGGTCGATAGTTGGAAAGTTCCTATAGGTGACAAATTGGCGTTTTTTTAAATTAGGGTGACTTGCACTAAGGCTGGGGAACCTCCCCGTGCTGATGGGCAAGTTAGATAATGAGCAAATGGCAGGGGCAAGTTGAGAGGTCAAGGCTGCAGATATATTAGGCAGACAAATGTCTAATGGAGACCCTGATTTGGCAACTGCCAACGCTTTCTGAATTAAATCAGGCAAGAGTAACAAATTTGCCGAAGGGAAAAGGCCCGTTAGAAAGCTGCAGACTGGAATAAAGCTGCCCACACTCATGCTCCGCTACCTTAGGGAAGTTCTCGTAAATGACATAAATATTCTTTTGGAAGTGATTCGCCAAGGAGTTACATAGGGCTTGTGATGGCTGAAACTCTAGGGAACAGGCCCGGGGGGTTTATAAAAGGTATTAAGGACTTTGAATAACTCTTTGGAAGAGTTACCCGCCTGATTAATATGATGAGAAATGGCTTTTTTTAATGACAGTAATCGCTTGTTAAAGATGATTTATACACCTCTTTATCAACAGGATTTTTTGAGTGGTGCCGCCGTCTTTCAAATTGTTTGCATAGTGCTTTCTCTAATCGCAGTTCTGGTGTATGCTAGAGTGAGTGGGTGCCATGGTTAGAATTGGAGCAAGTTTTAACAGGCGCAATTTTGTCAAATGCCGTGTTTAAGGCTAAGTGACAGTCAGTTAGAGCTTTATCCACGTCTGCATCTGCATCTGTAATTATAAACTCAAACTCTTTAGCAAAGGAGTCAGGAACAATTTTGCGCCAGTGTCTCATACTTTTATTTAGAACCTTCTTAGTGTGTTCAGGCACATTAGACTTTGCAAACTAAAACCAAATTAAACAGTGATCGGTCTAAAGAAGTGGTTGAGGGGCGTCACAAAAAGATGAAGAATTTGTGAAACCAGATCTAGAGTGTGGCCCAAAAGATGGGTGGGCCCTATAACTTTTTAGTTTAGACCTCACATAGTTAGGACAGAGATAAACTGTGCTACCTCCGTGTCAGAAAAATCTTCAACATGAAAGTTGAAATCACCCAACAAAAGAAAATGTTGGGATGCAAGAACGTGTAGGGAAATGGAAAGTAGATCCCAAATTTCCACCGCATGTTTAAGAAGAGACCTGACATTGCATAAAAAGCCTATGATAGTAGGGGGAATCAGAGGGTGACGGCGAGGAGGAGAAGGCATTAAGAGTCTATAGAGGAGCTAGGAAGATCAGATGTGTTACTAGCGGCTGCCACAATTGCGGCTAGCCAGTCCTTAGAATCCTCATGAGGACATTGAAATGTACAATTTATACAAGCCACAGGACCTTCACAAACATGTATGAACAAGCATTAGCATAGCCAATAGGTCTCGCCTTTGGGGCCTTATAAGTATTTAGTTATGCAGCACAATATCCTTGGTGCAACAACACCAACTGTTGCATGGCTAAACACTTATAAGGTTGCCCCAAAGGCGAGACCTATTGGCTATGCCAATGCTTGTTTATTAAGCCATGTTGCTCAGCAACTCATGCTGCTGTGTGTGCAACACGTAAAAAAAAAAAAAAAAAACATTGAAAAAGCAGATCTTGCATTGGTGAAACCTATTTGTAAAGTATGAGGCACACGAATCTCTGCATTTAAGTGTATTTATTAGGCAATAGCACCACCCGCAGGAAGGAAAGGTCCTACTCTCGCCAGCTCGTCGCAGCAACTGCCAAGATGCAGAATGCATCCGTGGCAGCACTGCATGAGCAACTACAACACTACTGGCTTTGCCAGAACTGGTCTAAACGTTTTGCAGTTTCTCAACCATCAATTCTTGCACGTGCACAGTGTACTGTATATATGCCCCCAGTTGAAATTCTCTTAAAAAAAGATAATTGCTCAGCTCTTTGACATTCCCTGTAGTACATCTAAGAATAAAGACGTTCTCCAGTACACAGATGCTTACATTGCAAAGATGCAATTACAGGCGTTGGTTGCCAAGTGCACTGCATTGGAAGTCTTTGCAGTGTTCAAGATCCTCCTAGCGCTCCCATGTCAGCGACAGGACTGCAAATGACATTTCCAATGCATGGGTAGCAATTCACCATTCAAAGTATTCGAGCACTTCTAACAACTAGCGCTACAAGCAGACTCCTCCTCTACCAAATTGTGTTTTTGACCTGCATTGCATTAGTAGTTCATTTTGACTGAAAATCCATTGTTTATAGAATCCATTCAATTTACAGCAGGCACACCATCCTGTTTACCACTGTACAGTTCGCACTTAATACTACTTCTAGTATGGCATTCACCTTACAAACTATGTTAAACACATTCCTAGCTGTGCATTGCTTAATTCCCTTTCATTATTAATGTGTGGTTTATATGTGGTACAGGGCTTCCGCCTTTAACAGTTGTACCCCCAATAAGATCTGCCATTAATCCCAATATGGAAGGCCTGAAGAAGGCTTTGAACGGTTGCAGATGCAGGCCAAACCTACGCTCCAATTCTAGGGGGCTAGTTCTTCAAGTGGGCTAATAAGTCCCACCACTAGGGCACAGGGGCCCCGATCCCACAGCTGAGCCTCCAGGTCTTCACGTGGCGCTCGGGTACTGCGCGTTTTGGAACAGGCACACTTCTACGATGAAAGTGCTGGAGCCGAAAGAGCACTTGTAGCGCCAAAGTTCCAAAAGGGTTATCCAATGTTTCCAAAGGTCTTTTACGCTACTTGGGTTCTGCAGTGAGACTGCCCCATTTGGCACTCACAGATCCCCAGTGGCTTAAAGTGGCGCTTGCACAAGGACCTGCGACCCACAGATACTGTGCTACAAGCTTTTCACTGGGCCTAAAGGACAGAGTTTGGAAGTGGGGCATTTGTCTATCATGCACCTATCAGGGGTGATACAAAATGACAATCTTTAGTGTAGCAATGAACACGTGTGTATGGTTAGAAAGTGAGAATGTATTTTTAAATATAGCTACCACAGTGGTCACCGAACAAGACACAAATAACTTGATATATCCGGATCAACCAGTAAGTGCTATCAATTCCGAAAGCAACTAAAGGGGCAGGGCTGGTGAAGGGAAGGGCAGGCTTAAGCAATACAAAAGTGTGGGCAAAGCAAGCATATGGGGGTTTAATGTGCTAATGCGGGGGTTCTTAACCTTTTGACAATTATGGACTCGCACTGAATCTTTACTAGAATGCAGCCCCCCCCCCCCCCTTCCCAAGGAGTCCTTATTGCAAGCTGGGGTCCTAAGCAATTTCGACAATTTGAAACAGAACACAATACACAAACATACAGAAACAATAATTGATCAAACAAACAATATTTCAAAAATGTGTGTATTTAATTCACAATCAAATATAGAAACATCGAAATTGTAATGGGAAGGTTGGAGGTTTTCAAAAGTTGTGTTTTAATTAAAAAGGATATGCTAACCTCTTGAGAACACAAGCTGATCGCAGCAAAAAGACAGAAGTGGATGCCTGCTTGTGCCCCGGGGGAACTGTAGGTCAGCAAAAAGACAGAAGTGGATGCCTGCTTGTGCCCCGGGGGAACTGCAGGGTGCGTGCTGGTTCGGAGCTATGAGCGAAGCGGCATTTTATCGCCGCCAACGAGGGAGCCCGAAGCGGTGCGCGTGAAGGCGATGCCAAGGACAACAATGGAGGAGCGGGGGCGAGCGCGGCAGCCTGCTCAGCTGACCAGACGCTCGTGCGTCATGGCCTTTTGCCGGAATGTGTTTACAATTATCGCGCACGCGTCTGGGCACGATAATTGGAAACACATGTTTGCCGCGCGTACCCATCCCAAAAAGGCCAGCCACGACGCACGAGCGTTTGGACTGCTTTTGAAACTCACTTACTTAAAGTCTTCGCCTAGCAGCGCTTGCGCGCTACTCGAGGCTCGACCTAAAAAGGAACCCTACACACGAAACTTCTAGGACAACAGACCGAATGTTCACTGTTCAATTTGTGTAATTCTTCAGCGGAGTAAGTACGTCTGTCAAGATACCTGTCCTCCAATTCAAAAGGAGCAGGGTTCCTGGCGATGACTGGGTGCGGACTTGCTTGCTTTTGGCCTCGCCGGCTGCGCATCAGCGCCATCCTCCTCTCCAGTAGAGGACAGGAACACAGCAGCTAGACTGCTAACCCCTTAAGCAGCAATAGCAACAGGAAGTAAGGTAGTTGCAAGCTCTCTCCACTGAAACAGTATCGACCGCGGCGAACCAGACAGCGGATAAAGGGGACGGTGCAATTTTAAAAATAGATTTAGTCCAATAAAAGTAAATACAAAGCAGCTTCTAGTTAGGATGACCAACTACCTCTGAGCTAGCACTAGAAAAGCACCCTGGAAAGAGATGCTGACCTTTGGGTTCCTGAAGGTCTTAGCAGTTGTGTAGCTGCTCCATTCCAGGAACTTGGTTCAGACTAGGAATGGAAACAATTACAAGGGCAAGAATGGTATGAATAACTGTGTAAAGCAGGGGTGTGCACTAAATGAATTTTGTAATTTGTATTTGTTTTTTTGCAGACCTGCAAAGGTTGGCTCAATGCTTATGAGAAACTTCACAGCAGAACTGGTTGCAGTGCCACATCTTGGCACAGCGGAAAACAATACATTTAGATAGTCAATATTTATAATATCTATGGGCTATTTTCATTTGATCTTGGTCCTGAAGAAAGTATTGGCACAACATACTCTCTCAAACAACTGGTAGTCAGCGTTACCACGGTGGGACATAAAATTAATTACATTTCTAATAAAGACAAACTGCCTTTGGTAACAATCTCTATGGTTGGATGAAACTTTACAAACGAATGGTCAGCTCTGGACAAGATCCATCTATATGTCTTTGTCCATTAACTCTGGATTTGAAAATATTCTTTAAATTGCTGCACTGTCATTCAAATATTGTATTAGAAAAACAATGCAAGACGCATAGTCAATGATAATTAAGGACAAAGGCTATTCTGTGGGAAACGCTCTGTATTGATCACTGCTGATTACTTTGGTAAAAGCAGGTCTTACTATCATAGAAATCTGCCACTGTTGCAACTTAATTAGTTTAATTGTTTCAAGTTGAGAGTTATTGGTTTCTAGCCAAGAATTAAATAAAAATGTTTGTGTTACGTATGTATGTAGTCCAGTGTTTACTGATTGTTCTTAAAACTGCTGGTCGTTGAATAGTTAGAGAAAAAGCTTTTTGCAGCCATTTTGTTTTTGGCACAGCACCATTAACTTCCAAAACATACAATAGGAAATCTCTGTACATCTGGTATTTGGCCTGAAGGGTGAGGTGACCTGCTATTGAAACCCGAGCACCATGTCCTCAGACCTAAAAGTGACGTCGGTTTTTGTGTTTAAATTGGTGTATTTGACACTTGGTAAGCCAGCTATAAATGTAAGCAAATATTTTGAACAACTGCGCAAAGTTGAAATTTGGGATTCAAGCTAGAAGGAAGTATTATTGCTACTAGCATGTAACATGTGCTCGTGGACATCCGCTGCAGTTTTCTGATCGGGGGTGCCAGCAATCGTAAGAATGCATCCATGAAATATAGACAAAGGGAAATATAGAGTAAACTAAGGTGAAAAGGACCTTACGAGGAAGAAACCCAAGACTCTTCCTGATTAACTTGATACAAATCAAGCTTACAGGAGCATTGAAATGGGGAACCAAAGAGAGCTCTCTATCAGTCTCAGAGTTTGGGGGTTCACTGTGGACTCCGAATCCAAGACGTTCTTACTTTTACGATGTAACATCTCTCTGTCTTATTAACACTAAATTTAAACAGTTTTCCACCTGCTAATCATTCTGGAAGAGACCGTGTTAAAGAGGACTGCTGTACTGAATACTCCATGGAAAAGCTGGAGGTTGATTTAGGCATCACTGGCCTGAAATCAGCTGCAAAACAAAATGTTTAGAAAATTGGATAGAGGGCCCCAGTTGGACTACACAGATATATATAATCTTTTGGAGATGTAAAGGGAAGACCAAAGTGCTAACTGACAGAAACAAAGGACATCTAGCAAAAAACTCTGAAGAACACAGCCGATCCAACTTCATACTGTAGTCAACTATATTAAGCATTACCAATGGATGCCTGATAAGCCAAGACAAGTTAGTAGGCGTTCCTTCTTATTCTTACTTTGTTGACTTGCAAAAGCATTCATGCAACCTTTCCAGAGGCAGACCTCTTCTCAGACTCATTTCCTCTCCATAGAACATACATTGATAATCACTAATCACAAAACTAAAAGTCACCTGTTCAGAGACTTCAGGCTAGTTCCCATCTTCCTCCCCCTGGTTATGGCCTGAAGGTCTTTTAGGAGGATGTATTATATGCAGACACAAAATTAGAGCAAACAGCTATCTGAAAGCACTGGGATCATTGTCCAAAACAGCATGCCTCTTGCACCAATTCGGCTTTTTTGTACATGGCATCAGTGGCGGCTGCTACTGAATGGGGGAGGTGTGGCAGGAATGAAAAGAACAAAAAACAACAACAAAAAAACGCACTTTCCTGGATACGGCCGGCGCCTCTCCTCCGTCCTCTTATCTTCTGGATCCCGGCAGCAAGAAGCACCCAGGCTCCCCATGCCAATCAGGACACTGCTCACCAGCATGACAGAAGTGTCGTCATTGGTTTGTGTGCCCTAGTTCGGCGCTCCTGACATGGACTGGGAGACTGAGCATGGTCTCCACCCAGGCTGAACAATACAGTCGGGTGAAGAACATGCTAAGTGAGCATGACTGTTTGGCCGGCCCAAGACAGCCCACCACTCCTCCCCCTGCTCTGGCCAGCCCAGCCCTGCCCCACATGAAACAAACCAACTGAGCCACTGCAGTACGGAAAAATAAAAATGATAATATTGCTTTATCATCATTTTATTTTTTGAACTGCTATGCTGTGCGCGGTACTCAGCGTTGGAACCTGCAAGATACAGAGCCACCACCATGCAGCCCATTGCTTCGAGCAGCATGCTGCATGTTGATTGGCCAATGTACTGCATGGCCCCACCACCTATGCGATTACACACATTACATCTGTAGGCAGAGGCCTGACTACCAAGCATGCATGTCTGCAGTGTGTGGTCACAGTTACTACGTCTGTGCCTTGTTGCAATTACTGGTGAGCCAGGATGACAATCCGGAATGGCAGAGGTTTCAGAAAGGCACAGGACAGACCAAGAGTCATAGATTAAGGGGCTCAGGAACCCAATACTGACTGTGGCAGCAGTCAGTCTTCCTTCCCACCCTTGGAGGTGAGCGCTTTCATATTTTTTCCAAAAACATTGCATGTCTTACTGTACAATTAGACACAGCATCTGCTACAGTTATCTCTAGTTGCTAAGTGGGTCCCCCCATGCCTCAGAGTTGGCAAGCTCCACTTTGAATTTTATGGATGCTCACAATGGGGATTTTGTTTTCTTTACAATACTATCATATTTGAAAGAGTTTAAATTAATATAATAAAGCTCTAGAAGATTTAAATAAGTGAACCTGTGGAGATGAGGCATTCTTCTTTCATCAGCTAGAAGTCGTAGTTTACTGGACATCGTCCTCACATTATGACTGCACAAGTCCCAGTCTTTCTGGGACGGGGTCAGGGAAGCTACAGCTTCGGTACAAGCTGTAGCTCATTGAAACATCTCCAGATTGCTCCATAAGCCTTCCATTACTATTCTCACACTCCGTGATATGCAGTGAGACATTTCACAATTTGGGGCTTCAAAAATATTCATCTTTGGGTGTCAAACGATCAGAAATTCAGCACCAAATATCTTATTTGCCATCTGGCAACACAGAATTCAGTTTTCCTAAATGCAGTCTAAACTGTGCTTTGCGGGGCGTGGCCAGGACGCCAACCAAAATGGCCACGTAGTCCCGGAGCTCCGCCGGACACCTCCGAAAAAACAGCATGCAATCTGTATAAATTCCTCATCTACTCTTACCGAAGCAACTGCAGATGCGGCGGACACACAGCGGCACCTGAACACTTACTTTTGGCACTTGGGAGGCTCCCTGGGGTGCTGAATATGACGACTGCGGAGTTGCCAGGGTCGTGGGAGTGCCTGAAGGAACGCCTCTTCCTCCCGATAACAGCGTGGCACCGTTTGCTCCGGAGGAGATTAGGTCCCGTACCTGAGTTCCGCTCTTCGCTGTGCTGCTGTGGCGGGGACGTCCGACCGGAGTCCTCACTAGACCGTGGTTGCCTTGGAGGGTGGCCCCATCGTGGTTGGCGTGTGCTGGCTGACGCTCCACACCCGAGGCTGCGGCGTTGGGCTCCTGGGCCTGCGGCGTCCCCCCAGAGACCGGCCTTGTGGGATGCGGCGCTGTTTGGGAGGCGGCGAACTTTGTCGGCAGAGATCCGGTGTGCGAATCGGCACATGCCGCAAGGTGGGCTTTGCTCCTGTGACCGCTGCCATCGCCTGCCCCCTGCGGGATGACGGCCGCACCACTCCTGACCCAGCCTTGTTCGTTATTTGGGCCTTCGGTGGCCCTTTGGCGATCCACGAGCTGCGGGACTGTTGTCTTGTGGGTCGCCGGGAGGCGCGCCCTGATTAGCACCTGGCCGTGTTGTGCCCCCGCAGGCGACCAGCGCCAGCACTTGTGGGCTAACCTTGAGCCGCGGGGGACAGTTGCGGCACTGATTGACTGGCCGGGACTGTTGCTTGCCCTG
The DNA here is from genome assembly GCA_963921515.1 of Calotriton arnoldi. Taxonomy (NCBI): domain Eukaryota; kingdom Metazoa; phylum Chordata; class Amphibia; order Caudata; family Salamandridae; genus Calotriton; species Calotriton arnoldi. Next base: position 3,144,108 of record CAWUFW010000927.1, read on the forward strand.
GCCCTCCAGTGTGGAGAGCCGTGGCTTACAAATATAAGGGGGGCATCGGCAGCCACGAATAGATCAACATTGCCACTTACCCCTCGGATGACCGCCCAGTCCCGACTCTGACGGCTATTCTCTTACAGTCACCATCTTCCTGGACTCTTCCCTGAGACACACCTACATTGGGGTTGTGCCTCATTAACAGCGGAACCATAGCAGGACATCGGGGCAGCATCTGTCGTCCATTGGAGGTATGTGACTGGGCCCCATATTCACTGGCAGGCCCCTTCCTCTGGGGGTAGTATAGTGGCAGGGGAACTGACTCTTACTGCATTCTGTTATTGAGATCACCCATCTGGTCCTGTTTGCCGTGAAGGACTTTTAACTTGGACCCCTGCCGGGTCACCCAGCCATAAAATAATACTTTAGACCGCTGCGCCATGGCTGCAACTCATCTCACTCCCACCTTCCCTGCAACCCTGTCGCTCCACAGCCCACCATCAAAGCGTGGCCTAGCACATCTCGAGGTTGCTGCACGTTTACTCTACACCAGCAACGGGCTAGCACTGCGCCCATCTGATCACTTCGGATCATGGTCCGAGTAAACCCGAAGCAACGTAAATTAACGTTTGGGAAGACTGGGCGTACAGGAGATACAACCGGACCGGGGCAGTCAGAGGGGGGCGACTGTCCGTACCCCAAAATAGCTGCGCAACAAGGGACTAATCATATATTGGCGGAACTACGTGCTGGATTTAAGGCACTGGACACTCGGTTTGATGCACTTGACAAACGCCTGGATGACATGGGTGCACGGCTAGACAAACATGACAGCCGCCTGGAGAAAGTGGAGGGTAGAGTGTCAGACCTCGAAGATGGCGCAGCGCAAACGACCAAACGACTGGAACGTGCCGAAAAACGTTTAAAAACTGCCGCCATGAAAAATGAAGATTTGGAATCAAGAAGTAGACGCAACAACATTCGAATTATTGGAGTGCCTGAATCCACTAATACTGGCCGACTGGACGGATTTGTTGAAAAATTTCTAGAAGACCTTTTTGGTAGAGAGGCCTTCTCCCCAGCGTTCTTGGTGGAGAGAGTCCACCACTTGCTGGGGCCTCGCCCGAGCCCAAGCTGCCCCCCTCGCACCATCATTGCTCGTTTGCTCAACTTCAGAGACAGAGATACCGCATTGCGACTTGCACGAGAGAAGGGCCCGCTCCACTGGCAAGGATTGACACTCTCCCTTTATCCAGACTACACCATCATGGTCCAGGAGGCCTGCCGAAAGTTTACAAGAGTCAATGCCACCCTTAGGAACTTGGGACAGAGATACAGCATGCTATATCCGGCACGCCTTAGGGTGGACATTGACGGCAAGTCTCGTATCTTCGAAACACCAGCTGAGGTGCAGGAGTTCTGCCACGCATTGTCGAAGAAGAAATCCATGCAAGTATCAACATCCCTGCCAGATCGCTCCATTGGTCCCTTCATATATAAATGATATCCTAGTAGATGAGGAGCATTGTAGATCAAGCTAATTTGCTAGTTTATTGCATGCTTTATCAAACGTTAGTTTCATTATGTACTGGAGGATCCGTCGTAGCGTTGCCGCTGCCCGTGGTGATGCACCAGTGTTGTATATAGATAGTTTGCTATGTCGGGGATACGAGACGAGGGTTTGGTTCTCCTCACAGTAAGCAAGATGGGGATGGGCGGAGGGTGGGGTGGGTGGGTAATGTTATAGTTCTCATACAGTTTCTTACGCTTGAGATATGGCTCCATACTGTGCACCACATAACCAGATTCACACCACGATTCCATTTTTTTTTTAGACTATGAGTACCAACAGTAGAACCTATCCATTCGCATCTTTAACCTTAGCGTCATGGAATATACAGGGACTCAATAACCCCTGTAAAGGCAAACAGGTGTTACAACACTTGCAACGTCATCAAATAGATAAGTGCGTTTCTTGTAGAAATGCAATATCTCCCGACACCCCAATATCCTTTGCCAAGACATGGGGCCCGCATCGATATTTTGAAAACTATAGCTCGTACGCCAGAGGTGACTCTATACTTATACATAAACGGGTCCCCTTCAGCCCACTGGAGGTACACTGTGACAGGGGGGGGGGGAGGCGTTATCTAATGGTAAAGGGCCATTTGCTGGGGCACACCATCCTGTTAGTGAATGTCTATGCCCCCAATATAGATGACCACGATTTCTTTTTAGATTTAACGTCTTGAATAGATCATATGGAAGCCACACAGATTTGCCTGGGGGCGATTTGAACATGTTATTGGACCCTACTCCGGATAGTACCTCGCTCTCTCCAGACACAAAACCCAGAGCGCGACGCACACTTTAGACCTAACACAGGAATATAGCCTGAAGGACGCCTGGCGCCACCTGCACCCACTACAGGCAGCATACACATACTACTCGGCATACCACAACACATGGACTCATCTTGACTACTGCCTTTTATCACCCAGTCTATTAAATTGGACCACATCTATGCAACATACACCACGCACCCTGTCGGATCATTCACCAGTATTAGTGCAGATGCTCATCCCCCGGCAGGTGGATTCGAACGCAAATGGAGATTCCCTGACATGGAGCTTAGGGACGAAGTTTTCAAATCGGAGTTGTGCCAAGCAATAGTAGATTATTTCGAACTAAATGAAGGCATAGTGTCTACTTGGGCGAGACTCTTCTCGAATAAGAGAAGCATGGGAAAAGGATCTGGGTCATGACATATCAGATTTTCAATGGCAGCATTGTTGCGCACAAACTCGTAAACTCTCTATGAATCACCGCCATAAACTGCTACAATTTAAATTTATATGGCGGGCTTACATGACTCCTCACAGGGTCCATGATAGGGATAACACCCGCTCACACGCATGCCCTAAATTCAAGTCCCCCTATGCGAATTTTATACACATGACCTGGACCTGCACTAAAATAGCCGGTTATTGGACGACTGTATACACCGTATTATCACGCATGATAAAACAGAAGCTTACACCAAATCCACTACAGGCGCTGCTTGGGTTTGTTCATATGGTTCGGAAAGCAGTATGCAGATATGTAACAATAGCTCTGATGTTAGCAAAACGAGAGGTTGCAATACGCTGGGGGGTAAACACCCTTGACATTGAAGTGCTGGATTGCTAACCTGACATACTGCAGCACCAATAGTGACATATACTCCCAGTTACAACCACCCACCTCACGTCCAAGAGACACCTGGCAACCACTCCAACCATACCTTTTAGAAATACAAGATGATTCTGATCACACTACCGATCCGAGGATCTAATTTGACATGCACACAGAACCTCTGCCCTCCATCAGACACACACATTTTCGATTTCAGCCAAATACACTCATTCAGTGGGCACAATGTTGTTTGATATTGCGAAATGGATAACTCTTAAAATGGATAAATGATTGAGCATTGTAACCAATCTATATGCTATGTAAAGGGTATGGACTAGTATCTACCATGATCCTATAATTTGTTAACTATATGTTAAAAAGGAAAATAAAGTTGGGAAAAAAAACTGTGCTTTGCAATTGTATTTCTGCTACTGGGAAGTACTGCACTGTTAAGATATTGGTCCAAGGCAGTATAGTTTCCCAGTGCCATAAGGGAGTCAGAGGATGTCTTCCACAACCACGGCACAACCCCTTTAACTAGGACAGATTTATATATGAAAGCTTGACAGCTCACATGTGGCATCTGATATTTAGGGCTATTTCAAAAACAAATTAAAGGTTTTGGGGTTATTCTTTATCCTTACATATAAAGGGAAGGTTATTGTTTAGAAATAAAATGTGTATACCTTCAGAAAATGTCAAATTGATGTTTGAAGACAATGGGCCTGATGTTGAACTCGACGGACGGGTTACTCCATCACAACGGTGACGGATATCCTGTCCGCCGAAATATAAATCTCATTACAAATGGGATTTATATTTCAGCAGATGGGATATCTGTTACCATTGTGACGGAGTAACCCGTCTGCCGAGTTCTAAATCAGGCCCAATGTTTTGTATTGTTGAGTGCTTTGATTATTTGATGTCTGAGCTTTTGCTTTGTTGTGTGAACCTAATCCCAAATATATTCCCTTAGTGTCTGAGACCATTTTCTTATATGGCATTTGGCAAAATTTCATAATCTAAGTCAATACATTTTTTGTCATTAGCCTCACTACTGCTGTCTGAAGCCTATAAGGTTGATGTAACTTTAACTATATATTGCCTCTCTGAACCAGTTAGGTCTCCTGCAAGTAAGTCCTTCTTGGACAACCTCTCTACCCCCACTTTTACCACCACCAGGATTAGTCTTCTTTGCCACACACAAGTGCCCCTTCAGTACTTTGTGTAAAACTCTCACACCCAAACCACTGACAGTGGGGAGATAAGGGGCAGTGTGGCTCACTTGGTAAAAATCAAGCCAGTTTATTTCCTCCCACCCAGTTGTAAATGAAGTTTTTTGGTGGCAGGACTCTCCAACACCCACAGAATTGCTTGAACATGAAAAAAAATCTTCACAAGTGCCCTTTTAGTGGAGCCTGTAAACACAATTTCATTTTAGCCATATTACTTTGAAAACTGTACTATCTATTCCATGTCGGGAACCCACATTTTCAGCAATTTCCTTAGAGGAGAAAAATGCATGACTATTTAGAAGACTGGGCAGCAGCTCACTTGCTAAACTCACCGACCGCAATTCCGGGCTGCTGTTAAAAAGGTTTCCAGTGACGGTTGGGATTCATGATACAACCCTGATATTGTCTTATGGTCAGTGCCTACATTTTCATCATTTGTACTTAGCTCAAAGTCTCAGTTCTCCAGCAAACAAAAGCACATACCAGCTTTGAGTTCCATGGATGGATGAGAGAGTTGTTGCCACAAGCCAGTCTTTGGCCTTGGTGAGAAAAGGCAGATAGTTCCTTAAAGATGCTACAATGACGGGAGTCTTGAGACCAAGTAGGACTGCAAACCATTGTCATTTAAAAAACTTTTCAAAGGAAACTCACAACATATTGATTTTGCCATTCTGTGCCTGCACTGTTGAAGTGAAGCAACAGACTGGAAACGATTTTGGTGGTTTGTAGCATTATCCAAGTTAGCCAGAAACTTCTGAGACTTCTAATAGTTGGGACCTCACAATCCCTTTTTAGATCCTGTTAAAGCCAATCTTTACTCAATGCCCTAAATACTAAAATGGTAAATAATATTTTCTTACCTTCCTTTGATTTCCTCTGGAAAGCCGTTTTCAGGAAACATGGACGAAATGGCACTGAAGATCTTGTCAATAGGGAACTGGTTCTTCGTACATCTCTGGATGCCTACAAAAGACAGACTTCACTTTCTTCTTCTTGTAAAGGAGGAGGATAATTTTGAGCAGGTGTCATCACCCTTTAACATTCCACACAACAGAGCTCCCCATTTGAGGGAATCCTCAGTGGGTGGGCGTAGTCCAAAGACAGCCTAACTTATTGGAAAACAGAATCTTAAAAAGGTCTTTTATCTAGTTCCACATCAATAATAGTCACAAACAATAAGTATTATAGAATGTTGCTTTGTTTTAGGACATGTGATCATTAGACATACTGTGGCATCATGCACCATATAGCCCCTTTAAAATCATTCTACCCTGATGGGGTCTCCAGTCACTGGTCTTATCCTTATGGAATGACAACATCTAGCAGAACCACCTATTAAGTTTCTGTCTGAACACTGGTATGGTAAAGATCTTGCTCAGAAGCAATGTAGTGTATTTAGACCTATAAGAAATCACGCAAGTCAGAGGATTTATGTAGTTCTTTGTGGTGGAGCGGATTTTGTATGTTACCGATACTGGATTGACACATCGGAACACAGCTGTGTGTATAAAATATATGCAATTAATTTCACAATAATGCGGAAGGCAGAAATGAATATGGAAAAATCCCCAAAAAATAACTTGGTCCAAAGAATTATGAAAGAAACATTATGGTTATTTAAGAATACAAAGCGATACCATCAAACAAATCTCTCAGCTTAGCTCAAGAACAAGGAGATATACTTGCGATTTATTTTAAATGTTGTACTTAATTCCCCTATGAATCACTAGCTTAATTAATCATAGACCACATACTTGACCTCAATCTACAAATTATTCTAAACATCCAGAAGTGCATGTAAATTTCAATAGAGTTTCAGATCTCACAATATTATTGCACAGGCCCTTCAATGAGGACAACTGGTGTGAAGACTCTTTTATGCAAGAATTAAATATTGCTGTAGAAATGTGGTAGAAAGTCAGTAATCAACCTTTGGATTTAAAAGAGGCAGTTCACGGCTATTGCATACCAGCAGAATGAGCAGCCAATTGTCCAGTAATACACAAAATGTATCCAAGAACCTAGCTAGGAGCTCACAGTTTGATTGAATATTGCTGTTAATCGAAATTAAATTATTTTCTTTGGCAGTCCAGGGCGTTTGGTGAATAAAAAAACACAAGGAGAAGCCCCAGTAGGCATCAACAGACATAATCTAAATTTACAACAGAATAAGTAAGCAATCCAAAGATCAAGCAGATATCAGAATGTAGGAATATGTCTATTAGGTATGTAGATTGAACCTTATTCATGACTGTTACTTACTACTTTACATTATTTACAAGTTGAGTTTTATACAGCTATTTGGGTTATGTCTGTTGATAGACATCTACCTAGACCATTTTAGGCTTTCTAATTCGATTTCCTAATATGCTGCTATGAGAATATCCAATACCTACATATTGTAACACATACTTTAATGGGAGCAACACTATATAAACTTAGAGATAAAGTCTGTCGCGCATTTGGACATACATGCAATTTTACCCGGTAAACTCTTTCAATCATTATAGTCCTCTTTTGAAAGATATCCACTTTTAGATATACAACTACTTGAATATTTCAGATAACTTTTGGAAACCTATTCTTCATATAAAAGAATGATGTAAGCAAGCTTCCAAATTTGAGTTCACTCTAAATAACTCATGAACGTTCTTCCATTTTACGTATTCATTTTATATTTTGACTACTTACTTAATCTAAGATACATTTAGATAAGTACCAATTTGTGCTCCTCAATATTTTGATTTATATACCTCTCTGTACAGTGAATTTTGTGATATTGGAAAATATCAGTGAATATTGATTTTAACAGTACTAAGCATATTCCCCTCCAAGGAACTCAGGACGCTTTTCAGAAACATTTTGTATAACTTGAAGATTGCCATTTTACTGCTTTAGTTGAATATTAATGAGGGTGGGCACTCTTTATTCGAGGGTGGCCACTGTGTTACCACTTTTCTACAAATGTACCAGGTCCTTAAAGAACATAGTACAGCACACCTTCACCCGATGAAGGCTCCATTACTCATACTGCGAAAAAAACCACTGTTGAGATTACTTTATATAGGCTTGTGAATGCTCAAGAACAATTGTTAGATAAGATGCAAGAACAGTCATTTAAAAGCCAGTGACCCATAAGATGTTTATATCACCACTAAACTACACACACAATCCTTAAAATGCCTGCTTCCATTCTATTGCTAATGCACAGGTATTTGTTTGCTGGTATGCATCTATATTGCTGAATGGGAGCAAGACTCCCTTCTTGATTTTTTCTATTTGCATTTTTAGTCCACATATAAAATAAATCTTATCAATTTTACAACCTGTAAATGAACAGGTGACCAAACAGGATCAATTCAGCTAAGGGAAACAAGATTCATTTTCTGATAGGCAAGATGAATGATGTGTTAAAATCATTAATTTATTTGTAAAATATGAAGTGCCGGTGCCCAAAGCGCTGCTCAGACACCCGCGGCCGGCACTATAAAATGTCAACTCGCCGAATACCAAGGGTGCGCAGTCCTGAATGCACCTGAGGCCCCTTTAATGCGCTGCCGGGCACTCCCTGCCCAGTTCTCACTCACAGTTTCTGCTTTCTCCCTTGGTGATGGATTTTCTGCGTTTCTCTTCCTTTGCTCTTTCTGTTTTGTTTGTTTTTCCATCTGTTAGTCTCAGGAAATGTCTGAGGAGGAGAAATAAGTGCCGTTCCCCAAAAATAAGTGCCGGTGGCCCTTACCGGCAACCATTGGCTCAATTTAAGCACTGGTTAAAATATACTCATTGCTGCATTATTTTGCGATACTCAATCTTAATGAGTTATAGGGTTGTCCGTTTCAAGCGATTAAAGACTGGAATACAGCACCTAATTGATCTAGATATAAAAGGGAGGGAATTCCACTATTCTGGGTATCAGTTCTGAAAATTTTCTTTCAGTTTTCCGATATCCTGCTGGCTGGTAGGAACAATTTTAACTTAGGAAGGAATAGGTTGTTTTTATAGACAAAAGCTTTCAAACAAATGCACTGTGGTTGTCTTCCCAAAATGACTTCTTGTACATCCTCAAGTAAAACCCGCTACCTTTTTGCTATGCAAATGGAAGACACTTCCTATAGCAAAACATTCTCACCCCTCCCCCCGCCCCCCTCAAAAAAAGAAGAAGATGGTGTCAGACAACATAAACCTGCTCATGGCACAAGCTAAGGCAGAAGATGCGAAATGGATGCAGCTGAACCTATCATTGTGGAGAAGGGTACAGGAAGTTATAGTGGTGGTAGTAACCTGATTTACATATTTGCTAGGCATGCTCCTGCATGCAGTTAGAATTTCTGTATTGAGGGAAATAGGCAAGGGAATAAAGAACTTTGTATATGTGAAGCGACAAAACCCAGGCTAAAAATCTAGAGAATGATAGCCCAGAGAGTGTGGCTACCATGCGTGGAAAACTACTGCACATCGCTTCATCCATCCCAACTGACCTATCTATAGCCAAGACACGGAGACGCCCAACTTTGTGTGAACGAGAAGTCACACATGGCGGCCCACATCTCCATATCCTAAAAAGATTCTCCAACGAGTAGTTCATGAGCTACTAGTAGCTCATGCAGTTATCTGTAAGTAGCTCTCCCGTGTCCAGTTCAAACTACTAAATTTCAAGCTTTTGCTTGACTGACTATATGTATACCAAAATTAAAGAGTGTGTATTAGGGATGAAAATGTGTATATTTTCAGAACGGATAAGCTGATGTTTGCATTTCCAAATTCAAATTTAATCGGATATTTGAGTGTCATGTGGTGTTGGGGAGGTTTATTAGTAATATTACCTTTGTGTCAGGAGGCATTTAAGCTATGGACGTTTTGTATAACCTATGTAAAGGCATTCCAAATTGACAAAGGCTTTTTTTACATTACTGCCAGCAATCCTGCCTGATGCACTGAGGTGATCTCTGTGGGTAATTTTATATAGGGTGGCCACTAACATAATCTTGTCCGATGTGGTCACTATTCCAACACTAATGATATTAGTAGCTCAAGATGATTTTTATTGCTCATAAGTAGCTCTTATTACAGAAAAGGTTGGAGCCCCCTGCAGTATAAAAGCCATACTTCATTGACTTCACAGATTTCAAATCCCATCATACAAACTAGGACTCAGATTTGGCTCCACTGCCATACGGTCTTTAAAAGTGACGCTCAAATACATGCACAAGCACCAGTCTGGCATAATGCCAGCATCAGTGTAGGGGGCCGAGCCATATCATGGGAGGTCTGGAAGAAAGCAGGAATACACAACTGAACAGCTGTCCCAAGGGGACCTTAAAACCTTTATCACATTACAGGATGAATTTCACCAGCCCCAGGGACAGGAATGGAAATACCTACAATTAAAACACTCCCTCCATAGCTGTTTAGGGGAACCTCCCATATCACAATACCTTAAAAAAAGAGGAGTTTTCCAATGGACTGTTGTTGGGTTCTACAACCTGATAGTAAACCATCTACACTCACAGCTCCTCTTACTGCAACTACACACCAAATGGGAAGGACTACTGCAGGTAGAATACATGGTGGGGAATTGGGCTGAGGTGATCAGGGACCTAGATAGAGGGGTTAGGGAAACCAGAATGAAATTTACCATTTTAAAGACTGGTACTGGGGCCTGCAAAAGCTCAGGGCAGCAGGATTATTGCCTCACAATGACTGGTGGATATGTGCCAAACCAGGATGTGACATGCTATCATTGTCCAGATCTAGGTGGATATTGATCCTTAGTAAGCAGGACCAGTGATACACCTCTATCCTGAAATGGCTGACCTGCTGACACTAGCCTGCCAGATCGGACAGCTGCTGTCCACCGCTTTTACCACAGTGAAAATGTGTATTCTACGACAGTGGCGGTCGCCAGAGACCCACCCATGACAAATGGTAGACGGAGACATACAAAACAGCAACCTACAAACTATTACTATATAAAGAACGAGATAATGTAGATATCTTTACTCACGTCAGAGCACCTTTCTTTGACAAGTTAACACCAACTGGGTGCCAAGCAGTAGGAAGGGAAGTACAATAAAAGCTCCTCTCACTGGACTAGCATCCCTTCTCCCCCACTAGATTCTCTTCTTCCAGTTACAGCACAGGGGCTACTCAGAAGTCCAACAAAGAAAGGTAGAATCAGACCCTACCCACAGGACCCTCCCATGTTGCCCAGCTAGAGTTTCAAACCTCCCTCAACTTCCCATCTCTACCATCTCCACTACTCCCCTTCCCTCCTTGAGGAGAACCTACTGTAGCAAACACACATCTGGCAAAGTGCATAGCCCGATGAGGGAGAGTCTACACTAGTGTTTGCATGAGCTTATCCCACCATATGAGAGAGAGGGATAGCAGCAGCAGAAGTGAGGATACTAGAACCGAGCAGAAGGTTTATTTAAAAGCAAGTTAATGCTGTGTTTGCATATATGAATATCTCCACGTGTCCGAGTGTGTGCGCACTCCTGTATCTGTGCAAGAGTACATGTGTGTCTCTGTTTGCATGTATGAGGGTGTTCAGGTATTGTTCACATTGCACACCCAGATACTGGCTTTGGCAAAATGGTGGTAATTCCTGGTAACTTTTGGGCATCCATGTGATGATGTTTATCGCCCACCTTGGGAAAATTGTAGCCATAGTACAATGGTTGTAATGCTTTGCAACTTGTGGAAATCCATGAAGTATGACCATTTCTTGGTAACTTGTGATTTTTTTATGGCATATTGTGCAACCCTGGTAAAATGCTGTCCCCACCACAACAGTGGCAATTCTTTCAAACTTGTGGGCCTATTTAGCATACTGCCAACTTCAGGTAAAATGCTGACCCTACTGGAATGGTGGCAATTGCGGACATATTGTAGACATCTATGGTGCCAATCTCTGGCCTATTGGCGGTCTGGCCCACGTTCTTTTTGGTCATTCTTACAGGTTACTATTGAATTGTTGAAAGTCTCAGTAATAATTAAGACTCCAAGTACAATGAGCAGGACCGCAGTACATTTCTGTTAACTTATAATTCTAGTCATGACCGTGATGATCATTCTTGACATGTTGTGGTGCCCGTCCACAGCATAATGGACTGCAGTCTGTCTCCCTTTGCACAGCTTTAGTGCCAGGTAATCCAACTGTGTTGACTAGTAGTGTATAGGCAATCATAGGCAATTAATTACCACATTTTCGTTCACCCAGACAACTACTGCTTTAATACTATTCATTTATTAAGCATGATATATGGTTTTGCTTTGCTGTATAAATTCACTTTAACATCACTGGTAATTTGCTTCCATGAGCAAAGTGTCAAAATCGAATGAGAAAGGAGAGGATGTAGACTTACGGCTAGGGCGGTCGACCTCGAAGCTGAGGAACCGGGTTCATGTCTCGGCAGGGACGCTCAACATCCTGTGATTCTGGGCAAATCATTTAATCTCCCCGTGCCTAACAAAAATGAATGTGTCCATCTGTAATGAAACTGGTGCTCATGTAAAGCGCTCTGATACCCGATATCTTCGAGTCGAGTTCGAGCTATATAAAACTCGAAACAAAAAAAACCTCTAAAAGAAAAAAAAAGGCCAATGCTTTTCAGGGAGACCCATCGTCAGGGGGCTCTAGTTGTTAAAAATAAACATCTCTTGGGGTTTCTTGCTGTATCCAGTCCTCCATCCTGTAGGAATCTCTTCCCGCTCAAGTGTCGCCAGTTATGGTGAATGTCTCTTTTCTTGAGAACACAACAGTTAAAGCATCATGGTGGTAATTCTGGACTTATTTTGGATATTCCTAACACAAAGGTGCCCAACCCTGGCTTAATGGTGGTAATTCCTGGTATATGGTGGACATCCATTTCACAGTGATGGTTCTGGCAAAAGAGTGGTAATTTTAGCCATATTGTGGACATCCTTTGCACAGTCATGGTAATTCTTAAAATATTGTGGGCGCCATGGCCTCCACCCGTGCTATATTGCTGCCCCTGCTTTACTGAGGCAATTTGTGATCTGTTGCAAGCATACAAGGCATGATAGTGCTCACCTTAGTATAAAACTAGTCCTCACTTAATAGTGCTAATCACTGGCATATTCGGACAGCCATGGCAGGATAGGTCCAAGGAACACATGTATAGCACATTAATGTTCAAGTAGGATTGATACTCTTTTTGTATTTCCATTAAAAATTCGGCCTGATTTTAGGTTTCTATACCCTCTGGTGAAAGTGTAGGCTCCATTCCGACCTACCAATTTGAGACAGTAAACCTGCTGGAATGGAACCAATGGACCACCTGCACATTATGAGGAAGGTGCATTCTGGGCAACAATTAATCCTGAGAGACTCGCAGGATTATTCGTTGTTAATGGTTTCTAAATCTCTTTTCATTTTGCACAGACACACTCCAGAATGCATACTAGGAACACATTGTATCATCTTATTAAAATCAACGTCCTATCCTAGCGCAAATAATGTGTATAGTTGTAACTATATTGATAAAACTGTGCCAATGAAAGTGATTAATAATCAAAATATTAAAAAGAATTGCAACACTGCAACAGTATTTAAAAATCCCCACGCATAGGAATATTGAACCAGACCTAATTTCCAATCCTCCCTTCTTGCTTCTAGCTAAGCTGTTTTAGTGCCAAAAAGGCTTGTATGTGTTTTTAGGTGGCCTCTTACTAGCATAATTTAGCTGAACAATATTGTTCTGTTATCAATCTCTATAATCAAAACATTTATGGCATACCCAGCAAGCCGATGATGCCAGACTCGTATGAGATGCCTGCCTGTGGCCTTCATGAAGGATATTTAGAGATGTGCTTGCTCTGACAGAGTCTCCAGGAAGCCGAAGATCTTCCTCTCTGCCTTTTACTGGTAAGTAACGAATTATGTTAAATGGGCCAGGCCTCACACTGAATGATGATAAATGTAAGAATTAACATATGAATGTAGTTGCACCTTTGCTTAATTTTATAAAGCATTATAAATCATGTGAATGCATATATGAATAATTGGTGCACTATCAAATATAGAGAAAACATGAAAAAGCAAATGTACATACTACATTATGAATGCAAACATTACTAAATGCAGTATACTCTATAAACGAATGTGTGAAATATCTGTCTTTGCCAGTGTTTTGGGTTCCTGCCATTATTTTAAAGGTTTAATATTTTTAATGGTAAATACAAAATTGTAATTGCTAATGTGATCAGAGTTGATGCTGACTGCTGTATTTTATGTAATATTGTAAAGCTAGGTAAACTTATCAAAATGATTTGACTGACTAATCAACTTTTCTCCGTCTGCTCTGCTTCAAAGAGGTTGCAGGGATGCTCTAAGACAGACGCATAATGATGTCTTGAATCTTTGTGCGAGAGTTGAAATGAAGATAAACCTATGTGTCACCTGGTTAAATGGATAGTAAACAGGAAAGCATTTAGCGGTGAGGGGAGGCAGGTATATGTTAAAATGTCCTGTTGTCAGCATAACATCCTGCAGTATCACACACTCTACAGTATCAAATACAAAAGGGCGCAGTTTGTCTTTTGGCAATCTCTTATGTAAGACGCCCCTAACCCTTGGCATCCCAGGAGAAAGACCTCTGATCCAGCCTATGAAAGACTGTGGGTAATTGTTGGTGAGCCAGAATGCCCCATGTCTCATTAACCGATCACAGGGTATCATCCGAGACCTCTAGACAGGCACGTTACCTGCATACATGGAGCTAAGTGACCACTACCTATCCTAGCCAAAGTTCATCATTAGGAGATGGCCCCTTGACTTAATGGTTCCAATGTGCAAATGCACTTTGCTTTACCCCACTCCTGGCAGACATCTTTAACAATGGAGGTGGTAAACATGGAAGACGATCAATCAATTTTTTTCCTACTACACCCTTTCTGCACAACCAGGCCTTTCTTTGGAATGGCTCTTGCCCCAGAATCTCACAACTGCTCACCCCCAATTACCACCCTCGAGACTGCACCAGTCTTGCATGTCGATTGCTTCTGCTGTTTGTGTAAATGGTGGCTCAGTGGACTAAAGCAGCCACTGCAGGGGCCTGTGTTCGACCTAATGGTCACAGGTTCAAATCCCGGCGGGTCCACTCAGACTTTCATCCATCTGAGGTCGATAAAATGAGTACCATTGAGTTGGGTAACAATAAACATCAGTTATTCAGTGCCAGGACACCTACGGGTAATCGTGCGCTTTACAAATACACCTGTTATGTTATGTTATGTGCTCTCTTACACATCAGTCTTACACATCAGGTGCCATTCCCTCAAGAGATGAGCCTTGTGCGGCCCACCCTGAAACATCTTTGGATTTTGAAACGGCAGAGGTGGCAGACGCAGCCGCTTGGTGATGAACCTCCAAGACCTTAACAATCTTTCCCCTACAACTTGTGGGTTATACTAACTCCCAGCGGTGGAACCGAGGAGACTTTTAATTCATCAGCCATTTTGCAAAATGCATTGTTAATATACGAAAATAGGTTCTTTCTTAATCTTAAGCCTAGAACACTTCACTCTTCAACTTACCTGTTCCTCCAAGTCACTAGTACCAAGAACCTTTAGAGAGGGCATTCCCTACTCATTTTGCCACCTCAGATACAGAATACTCGGCTTATGTACCTCAGAAGCACTGAAAATACGGTACATCAGAAAAGTTTATATCAGAGTACGCTCTCAGTGACGGACTACAGTTTAAGAGATTACTAGGTGCAACCAGCTTTGTGATTTAGCACTCGGGTCACAATAATAAAACAACATTTTTAAACTGTATTTACTGAATTAATTAAACAAATATATTTTGTGGGGACATCATGGAATTTGACATGATCAAGCCCTTCTGGACCTGTGATGGACAACCCTGATCTGCAAAGGCTGTGACCACTGGTCAACATATTCTATAAAAATAACATGTAGTGTATCATTTTGTCCGGGGTAAGCCTGGTGAGCACATTACTCCTGCAGCGTGCCACGAGTGTCACCAAGAGCGCTCAACGCTTCCATACACACACCTGCAACATCAGCACCTACCCACAAGGATTCCGATTTATCTCTCACCTTTGCTTCTGTTCCGAAGACACATCTTCTCAGGATCTTCATTCCCGTCTGGCCCGCCTGTTGCAGGCAGGTCACTTCCTGTGTTTGCAAGTGCCCCTGTAGAGAATCGGAAAGTTGAATTTGAGATTGGTTAAAGTGCATTCCCTTGTTGATTTTTTTTTTAACCACATAAGAGGAAAGATGCACAGACTTAAAAAGAAATTGTAGTTCAATACAATGAAACAGGGGACTGCACTATACATATGAAGCAAGAGTTGACATGTTAGGCAATTATGAATCCTTCACAAAAATATTTGTTGGTGAACTGGCTTAAGTCATTGAGAAAATGATTAAATTTAAGTTGGAATGAGGAAGGAAATGGGTTACTTACCTGTAACTACGGTTCTCCAGTATTGGTATCTTTCATAGATTCACATGCTTGAATCATCACCGTTGTCGAGGTGGGAGTCCCACGGTAACTTCTATAAAAGTAATAAATGCTATACATAGGCTACCTTGCAATGAGAAATCACTGCCATAGCCTATCCACATTCTTTTGTAAAAAGACCCAAAGTTGAAACTATAACCAATCAAATGCTAGCACCCTTTAGAACACTCCAGAGAGAGGCTGAGTCCCTTAGATGTTCAAGCACAAGTGTGATAAGAGTTAATCCTGATTAATAAGGGAAGCCTCTCAGGGGAGGAGGGAGGGTCGCATGTGAATCTATGAAAGATACCAATACTGGAGAACCGAAGTTACAGGTAAGTAATTAATTTTCTTCTGCAGTATTGGATCTTTCATAGATTCACATGCTTGAATCAGAATAGCAAGCAGTATTGTTTGGAATCAAACAGATATACATATATCCTTAGAGGATGGTGAGTAAATGGAAAATATTTGAGCAGTATTATAAACTGATAGATTCAGCGTAACTAAGGAAACAGAAGTAGTAGAAGCATATAAATACTTCTCAAAACAATATATTAGTGTATATATATATACACACACACACACACACACACACAAGTTAATGAATATAAATAAGAAGCAATATGGTACAGGAAACATTATATGCATCTAACATATATAGCCATGAACTAGAAATAAAATACCTCCATGAACAGAGGCTTACCTTGTTGAAAAAGGGGACGCAAGACCGCTTGTCCTACAGCTGCATCACTGTAGTTTGCTAAATCCAAACAGTAGTGCCGGGTGAAAGAGTGAGGATTCTTCCACGTAGCAGCACAGCAGATTTTGTCCAACGGAACAAAGCAAAGACAGCAGCCGAGGTGGAGACTGCTCTTGTGGAATGTGCTTAAGTCCTGTGCTGTAGAGGCTTGCCTGCCTTAATATGGCAGAGCTGGATTGTTGCAGTGATCCAACGTGCTACAGTTGCTTTAGTGACTGCTGCACCTAGTGTAGAAGCACCATAGGCCACCAGCAATTGGTCAGTCTTTTGAATTGTTTTAGTTCTTTGTAAATAACATTTTAAACATTTTTTGATGTGTAAAGAGTGTAGCGCTTTTTCAGCAGGTGTAGATTGATTAGGAAAAAAAGTTTGTAGAATCAAGGGTTCGTTGAGATGAAACTTGGATGGAACCTTTAGAATAAAACGTGGATTGGTTCTAAGGAGGACGTGATTTTCTGTAAAGTGTAGAAAAGGTTCTTTAATCGTCAGGGCTTGAATCTCGCCGACCCTTCTAGCAAAAGTGAGGGCTAGAAGTAATGCAAGCTTCCACGTGATAAATTTGAGTTCTGCTTTGTGAATGGGTTTAAAGGGTGACTTCATGTGTTGTGAAAGAAGGGTGTTGCGACTCCATTTTGGAGGAGGCATTTGGATTGGAGGAAATACCCTGAATAAACCCTTCATGAACTGCTTCACAATCCTTGCAGAAAAGAGTGAAGAGGAGTTAGAAATGTCTGAAACGAGATATGGCAGCTAAGTGAACTTTGAAAGATGCATACACCAATCCTGATTTCGCCAAAGAGAGAAGGTAGGGTAGAATTTGCTCAGGAGAAGAGTCAAGTGGATGAACTTCATTTTGGGAGTACCAAACACAGAAACGTTTCCATTTTAACTTATAGGTTTTGTTCGTGGAATCAGCCTTTGCCCTAGAAAGAATTTCCATGCAGTCTTCAGGGAGATCTAGATCTTTAAACTCGACGAATTCAGGAGCCATGCATGCAATTGGAGAGACACAGGATGGGATAAAGGATCTGGCCCTTGTTCATTGTCAACAGGGCCGGTGTTGCAGGGAGATGAGAAGGCTGGGCTTCTGAGAGCAGAAAGAGCTCCGAGAACCAATGCTGTCGAGGCCAGCAAGGGGCAATGAGAATCAGCCGGCACGAGCCGGCATGAGAATCCTGGGAATTAGAGGGCACGGGGAAAAGCGTAAGCAAAGTTCCCTGATCAGCTTATAGAAAAAGCATTCCCCCATGACCCTCTCGGAGGTTCCCTGCTGGCGAAGAACCATCATTTCTGACTTTCTCAAAAAGCGAAGAGATCTAGACTGGGCTCGCCCCATTCGTGAAAGATGTAATCGAGAATCGGTTGATTTAGCTCCCACTCATTCAAATTTGGCTGGTTCTGCTCAGAGTGTCTGCAAATCTGTTCTGAACTCCCGACAGTTGTTCCGCTTTGATTGAGAAGTGGTGCAAAAGCGCCCAGTTCCACATTTTTTGTGCTTCCATGGACAGGATGTGGGATTGAGTACCTCCTTGCTTGTTGAGGTAATGCATGTAGGTGATATTGTCTGTCAGTATGAGGACGGAAGCGTCTCGTATTCTTGGAAGGAAAGACTGAAGTGCTAAAGCGATGGCCCTTAACTAGAAAGTTGATGAGCATTTGAGATAGAGAGACACTTCATCTGCCTCTGATTTGGAGCTCCTGCAGATGCGCTCCCCAACCTTCCAGAGAAGAATCCGTGGTGATAATGAAGTGAGGAACTGGCGATAGGAAAGTTAGCCCTTCAGAGATGTTTTTTGGAGGATTGCCACCAAAGAAGCGCTTTTTTCATTGTAGGTGTGACCCGAACCAGATCGAATGATCTGGTGACCTGAAGCCATTGGCTGTCCAGTTGCTCCTGAATCGGTCTCATTCAGAGACGGGTGCAAGAAATTAAAAGGATGGCGGAGGACATCATGCCCAGTAAAGATCTGAGGGGACGGACAGAAACGAACTCTCTTCAGAAGAGGTCGTGTGCTAGGCTTATCGTCTTTCTATTGACAAGAATACTTTGTCCTGTAAAGTGTTCACTGTTGCTCCCAGGAAAGTTATCATTTGCTTTGGAGAAAGTTGGGATTTCTGATAATTGACAATGAGCCCCAGAGAATGGAAACAGCGCAGGCATGCAGATGTGGCTTCCAAGGCTTGTTGAGGAGATGGAGCTTTCACCAGCCAGTTGTTCAAATACGGAAAAAGTTGAAGACCCTTCAACCGAAGATGTGCTGCTACTGGGGCAAGGCATTTTGGAAAAACTCGAGGGGCTGAGCGTAGGCCGAATGGGAGGACCTTGAACTGATAATGATCTTCTCCTACAGTGAAACGGAGGAACTTTCTGTGCTTGGGGTGTATAGGGACATGGAAATACGCATCCTGCAAATCGAGAATGGTCATGAAACCTGCGTGATTGAGCATTTGCATTATCTCCTGTAGCCTGACCATGCAAAAAGATTTCTTTCTCAGGTATTTTAGTCGCCTGAGGTCCAGAATGGGACACTATTCTCCCCACTTTTTCCTTACTAGAAAAAAGCAGGAATAAAATCCTATTCCCTTTCGAGATGATGGAACTCTCTCTATTGCCTCCTTCTGTAGCATAATGAATGCTTCCTACTTCAGCATACGCAAGTGTGTCAGAGGTGCTGAAAGAGGTGGATGAGGAGGAGGGGTTTCCGTACACTCTAACGTATGGCCATACTTGAGAAGATCTAGGACCCACCGGTCCATAGTAATCTGCTGCCATTGGTGGTAATGTTGAGAGATGCATGCTCCCATGAAAAGAGGGGGGGGGGAGACGTATAGATAGTGGTACTGGCTGTCATTGTTTTTGGACAGCGTCCCTTGACTGTGATGGCTGTCGACGTCTGGACTGTGGTCTGGGATATGCAGCCGCTGGTTGAGCATGGTAGGCCTGGTGAAGTTGGTATGCAGGGCAAAATGACTGGTACGGGTTAAATGAATTAGATTTATGGTAACCTCCCTGAAAGAAGTAGATGCCTCTACCTCAGGCCCCCCTCTAAAGGGTTGCTTTTTTAACCTGTAGATACCCAAGGGATCTGGCCGTATCCTTATCGGATTTGCTGGATTGAAGGGCATCGTCAATGTGCTTACCAAAAAGCGCATCACCGTGGAAAGGTATATCTAGAAATTTCCAATGTACCTCCGGGAGAAAGGTGGTAGCCTTAAGCCAGGCCTGGCGTCTAAGAACCGCTGCTCCCGCTAGTTGTTGAAAGGCGAGTGATGCCGCATCCATCGCGGAATTGATAATTTTGGAAGCTGATCTTTCTCCCTCCATTACCATCTTTCGTGCCTCCTGCTTTTTATCTTCCGGAAGGAGATCTAAATATGGTGAGATATCCGACTGCACCTGGCATGATAGCTTCCAATATTCGCTAAAGAACTGGCAACTCGAACTGTCATGCCAGAAGTTGTAGTAAACCTTTTTCCAATAAAATCAAGACGCCTGCCTTCCTGGTCAGGTCGAGCGGCGACTGGCGTAGAAGGATTTTTGGATCTGCGCAGCACGGAAAATGACTGAATCTGGTTTCGGTTGTCCTAGCAGACATGCTGGAGCGTCATCTGAAGTTTGGAACTTTCTGTCAATCCTGGGAAGGACTGCAAGCACTGAAGCTGGTGTTTTCATAATCTTCACACCTTCCTCCCATATATAATCAACTATAGGAATTGATCGAACAGACTTCCTGGACTGGTCTTTAAAATCATAAAGAAAACAGTCAGACTGTTAACTTGTATAGGAAGTTGGAACCTGGAGGCTGCTCTCTCCATCAAGGCATGAAAACCACCTATGTCCTCTGGTAGTGAGTCCGTTCGCTGAGGAATGGGAGTGGAAGGTGTGGGAATTAAATAATCGTCCCATTCATTGATTGGAAAATGTGTGTCCGGCAGTTCACCTTCCTCACGCCGGTTGTCCAGATTATCATCCTCATTATCATCCCTTCTCTGTGGCAGAGCTACATTTGAAACCAGTGACATCAAAGGCGTAGGATGTTGTATATGAGGTGGAGATGCTGGTATGACTGCTGCAGGAGGAGGTGAAACTACGTCTTTAGATAAAGGAAAGCGTGTGCGATAATCTTGAAGCATTGCCTGTAGGTCCTGAATCAATGCAACTGGGAGGTGAACCATGGGTTCATGATCCGTGTCCATGTATGGTTGTTGCACGTAGCGCTGATGATGGTAATCCTGGGCGTAATACACCCCCTCATCATTATCTTCATCCTCCTGAAAACTAACATTAAACTCTGATGGGCTAAGAGCTTGGCCAAAAAGTTCATCATCCTCGGATTCCTGCGCATTCTATATGCGGTTTGGTGGCAATGGTGAAACCGGGGAAGGCTTTTGCAAAAATCGTCTTGTCGATGATGTCGTTGACGAGAACGTTGACTAGGGAAAAACTGGTGTGAGCAGTAAAGATGAAGGCCTTTTTAACAGAGTCATCGACTAGGGCTTCATCGACACTCGCACCAGTGGAGTGACAGTCGACAATGCAGGGGACATCCACGCCGAAGTGGTAGTAGTAGACAGATCAGAGACGGTGGTAGTCATCAATGTAGTAGTCGTTGACGACGAGGATGTCGTCTACGGAGGTACAGACGCTGACGAAGGTATGGTCGATGGTGCCTGTAATGTAGGCGGAGTCACTGGCTTGACTGTTGTCGACAGGATCGTCATCGGCAGTGCCGGAGTTACCAGCCCGCACTGGCATCGTCGACGAAGCGGGCACAGGCGTTGATGAAGCCGCCGTCGACAGTGCTGAAGATGCCCTCGTCGGTGAATTACTCGTCTATGAACGTCTCAACAACATGTCTGTCGACGACGAGGATTTACGGGTTGATTTGCTGTTTGATAATGAAGAGTCTGAGAAAAATGTCTTTGGTTTTGACACCACCAGAGAGGTGGAAGTAGAGGGATCAGAATGTACCTCAGCAGGAATGGCATGTTTTTCCTTTTTTGAGGAACTTTTAGAAGCATGATGATGCTTTTTTTAAAGATTTTTTGTGTCACTCAGGAGACTCTTGAGACCTTTCTCTTTTCTTGGATGGAAGAGAAATCTGAGAGCTCACACTGCTTTCTTCATCAGAAGGTACATCAGATTTATTTTTTAGTCTCTGTAGCCAGATTAATTTTCTTCCTTCTCTATCCTTCAAAGTTGTAGTGGAGAAGGTTCTACAAATCTTGCAATTCTTAACTTTGTGATGAGGATGCAAGCAATAAATGCAGTCCTTATGTGCGTCTTCAGCATGCAATCGTTTCTTACCACAGGATCCACATGATCTGAAGAGTCCCTATTTAGAGGATTCCGACATTCTGGTAACAGAGTTTGAAGAAATGGCAATATTGTGAAGAAAAACTGAGCAGAGCTTGACGTGTGGTAGAAATGGACTCAGCCTCTCTCTGGAGTGTTCTAAAGGGTACTGGCATTTGATTGGTTATAGTTTCAACTTTGGTTCTTTTTACAAAAGAATGTGGATAGGCTATGGCAGTGATCTCTCATTGCATGGTAGCCTATGTATAGCATTTATTGCTTTTACAGAAGTTACCGTGGGACTCCCACCTCGACAACGGTAATGATTCAAGCATGTGAATCAATGAAAGATTAAATACTGGGGAAAGAAAGTTTAAGGCTGGGAATTCTTTCCAGCTCTCCACTAAAACATGTATGCTCTTGGGAAAACATTCCTTTCATGGTCCAGCCAGCCAGCTCACCCCTGGCTTCCATTCCAATGCACTTGCCTCACTACAAGACACTGCTGATGCATGTTTCCTTACATCTACGTAGTGATCTAAAGTATTTTATCCTTTGCTGCTGCATTTGAGACAGACTAGGTCTGATCTGGTCAAGCCAGACAACAGTAAAACCCAGAAAGGTTTTCAGAATGGTCAACAAACATGCAAATACTTTCTAATCAAATTAATAATAGATCCAATAAAATCAGGCATATTCATTGCGGCTATCCCAAGGACCTGAACTATGTCTGCTACTTGGTGCTTCGAAAACCCAGTCCTAAAGGACACCAATGTTGTTTGCATCCTTTGCTTCATTAACCACAAAAACATGCAATAGGCCCAGTCACTCATACTTTCCAGTGTTTGGAGTAAACACTCAGTCAACATAAGCTAACTGAACACATTTGGATTTTCAGCAGATTATTAAACACCCATCAACTATCCCTTTTTTCAATTCAAGACTCACTCTCCACTAACAAAGGTGTCTGTATTTGCAATATATAATGGAAATCACTAGATTCACAAGTCAACTCTGTCTTATACAATGTATAATGTGCAAAGGATCTAATGCCTGGAGCTTATAAAACACCTCTGCATAATCATTAAATTAACAGATTGAACCTGCATTTATTTTGGGCTACTAATAAGCCTAACAGTGCATACAAATAAAAGTTTTTAATATCATCACAATCAGTAGTGCTCTATGTGTCAGACCTGGGAAAGATGAAAGTTGAAGTAAACGTCTTTAGGTTCACAGCAGGGGAACAGAAAGTTCCATTAAATTTTAGCAGCAGAAAGTCCACTTATTTATCTATGTGGCCAGCCTAATGAGCAGAGAACTCAAATATGTCAATGGTTGTTGTGCATTTAAGTACTGATTTGCTCTGCACATGGCCCCTTCTGTATGGTGATGCGGCAGATACTATATTGATCAATTGACATTTTATTTCATAATTGGGGGTCTACCCTTGCAGACTGGACAGGTGTGTGCCTTATTCATTCATGTAGATATTTATATTTTAAATGCTAACATGTCACCTTGCGGACTGATATGCTATTAGTGGTATGATTCAGTACCACACACGTACATACACTTCCAAGATGCATTAGAGAGGGAGTGCCTTGGAATTAGGATGCTTTTTTAATATTTATTCTGAGATGTAAATAGTATCATCCATTACTTAACTATTAAAAAATAAGTGTAGAGGTTCAAACTCTTTTATTGGACCTTGCAGTCAATGTTGCTGAAAGTCAGGAATACCAAATACTAAGGCTTTCTAGCCTGGATTCCACCTCATGCCTCCTTTCTTCGACCTCCCTGCACTACCTGTTTATTGCTCTGGCAGGTTCTTTTTCATACTCTCTTTCTTCCTTTGTCACTATTTATATATCGTCCACTACCTCCGCCTTTCGCATAGCTGCCAAGAGCTCAGAATGCTTATGCGTGACATTTCTATAATTTCAGTTTAATTATGAGTGACAATTAACGACTATGAGTGACACTTTCTCACGAGCAAAATCAAGCAATGAAGACGAGGGAAACATACATATATCAGAAATTACACTCATTTGAGCAACGAGAAACTCTAAGAAGATATTCAAACTGCTGGAAAGCAGCAGAAATGGAAGGGCACTAGTGCCCTTGTGACATGATTGCACTCTTAAACAAATGTAACATAGGTGGGCCCACCTACAGGCAACTTCCAGAAAGCTGAGAAAAGCAGGCACCCTAATGACCCCTGCTTTGTAATGTGCAGCTGCCATGGGCCTACTGGGCTGAATGGGATTTAGTACTATATATGCACTATTTGTATATTGAAACAGCTGCATTGGAATGTAAGCGGTATACATTTTATTGTGTAAATGTGTTCCTTGATACCGCGGCCGGGAATTCTGTGTGCTTGTGCTTCTTGGTGGACAGGATGTTTGCTGACACTGTAAAAAAACTCTTTTGATTACAAATTTCCTATGCACTAGGTCTTTGTATAAGGTTTGTGTGTCGGCCTCTTGCATACTATCTACTGATTCATGCACACCTTGAAGAAAATAAATATGAAATCACCAATTAATGGTGTGGGTTTAGACTTGGAAGTGCATTTAAAACCAGATCTGTGACCGGAGGCATGTGCAGGCTGGACCGGGAGAAAGTTCTGTAACCAAAATCCCTTAGCCGAGCCCAGGCCAGTTTCTATAGCAACCGGTCACCTCTTCATGGCCTGGTTCCAGCTCAAGCTTCAATATGAAAGCTCTCTCATGCGCCTTATGGGAAGCGAATTACGAGCCACACAATAAAATAACGATACAATATGATAAAATATTCAGTAAAGCAGTTTAATATTTCCCGACTTGCAAACCATTATTTTACTATCATGTAATCACTATTTGAGGAACCAAAAGCTTGTATTTGAGCACTAACGTGACACTGTGCTCGGAACTTAACTCCAAGGCCAGGCAGCTAATGACGACCTGCCTTGAGAGTACATGCATCTAGGCCCGTCTGCGCCATCCTGAATCGAGAGGAACGACTGGTGACAAGTTGATGCTGGGCGCCTGGTGCAGCAGCAGGTGGGAGGGTCCCCAGAGTGCTCAGGAACTATGAAGTGGCTGCATCATGGGCATTGATATCCTGCCATGCTGCGCCTCGCGCACAAAGCCCCACTTAACCACCGTGGGTCACATGGAGTGGCAGGGGGGGGGGATGAAAGCCTGGCGTACGCACCCTATTGCCTAGAAAGTAAAAGAAGGCAAGTTCGTGCTGAACTGAGCCCCCTGGAATCCTCATGATTGCTAACAGTATGTACCAGCAGGTGGTTCACAAGACAGCGAGCCAGTGGGGTCGGGTCCAAAACTTTATGAAAACTGCAGACGCCTACCAGTTCACACTGCAAGAGACAGCAGAGGCGGGAGGACCCGCCTATTAGTGTGTGCTACAGGGCACTGACTCCCATCGCCCTGACGTGATTCATAATGCCGGACCAGTGTCGGATGCATAGTGTTACATTGTAGCACTGTGCAGGCTGAGCTCAGACAGGGCCCCCAACCCTGCAGAGAGCAGCGTCCAGTGCGGACTGCCACTGCAGCTTGTATAGTGCATTACTATAGTAGTGCTCCAGGTGACAGCTGAGGAGGCGCTATTATAATGGTGACATTGCATTTCAGTGCAGTGATGCGGATCACCTCACTGAAATGCGTTAGTCTAACGCCTGATGCGTTCTTTTCATTTTCTCACTTGCTTCCAGTTAAAGTCAGATGATAAATAAAATACATTTCGACCCCCAAATATGAGTGCTGGTGCCCAACACCTGCCCAGATTACACACGGATATCCCCTAAAGTTTTCTTCCCACAAGCTGCAATGGAAGCTTTCCACACTCTGACTAACCCGAGCGGCAGGCTGCAGATCTACTCTCTTGGAAATTAGGCTACATTCAAGGTCCTGACCAAGGCCAGTGGAAGGCAGGATCTCACAGTTTTTTCACTTAAACATGAAACGTGCTGCACTTGCCACATCATCTCCTGCATAATATGCAGATTTTAATAAACTTGTTTCTAGCTCAAACGGATACACATTTTTCAATGGCTGGCTGTCGGATGCAGTGCCGACAAACTCAATCTTGTAGCCTTTAAACTTTATTCAGAAATTAAAGAAATGACAGGCTTTCTCATATACTGAAAACACTGAAAAATTAAGACTTTGTAGGAGAAGGAGAGGGGAATGTGTTTGCAACAGGAAACAAAAACTCTACGCACTTAAATGTTATCCAAACAGAGATATCCAAACAGAGAGAAAAGATTTTTTTTCCATTTTTACCTGAAAACAGTTTGTTCAGTGTTCAAATAACAGACACAGTTTACAAACAGCAGTTACTTCATCGACTCCATTCTCTTGTTTTAGAAATCTTTTTATTGGTTTTTAAGGTACAAAAGACAACCATTTCAATAATTAAGAGCAGACATTATCCCATGATTTACAGAAGAAAACATTCCAGTGTCAGGTCGTATTACCATGAATCCGTACTCCATTCCCTGGCCGCCTTTTCTTCTAACCACACAAAACCCCTTTAACCATTCACCCAAACTCCTCCGCCTCCCACTCCTGGCCTGTCAGATCTACCATTTCTCGGGTGATGAATTCAGGGAGATCTCCAGCTATTTACCATCAACAGATTCATCTTGCAACTCCCTGCAGGGGCCCCACGCACCCTCACAAATTTCAGCGAGCAAGCGGAAACAGTCCATATTTTATCCCATTGTGCAAGGGACAGTGTGGTCCCAGATCCAAGTGTTACCACATCTTGTCGAGCCACCCACCATCATCACCAGATTACAGAATATCTGAGCATATCTAGGGAGGGTTAGCTCTTTCCACATGCCCAATAATGCCAGTTGTGGACGCATCTCAAACTTCTCACCCTTAACACTCTCCATCCAGTGGTTAATCCCCTGCCAAACGCACAAAATTCTTGGGCATCCCTACAGTGTATGAAGCCGCGTACCTGCATCACCACCCCAATGAGACTGCTATTATTCTCAGTTTTACCCACTTTCAACAGTAAGTTTCTCAAATAGTGTATAACCTGAGGAGGATTTTTTAACTGAACCAGCCGGAACCCAGCTCTGATTGCCACCTCTTGTGGATGCCAGCATGCCTCTGCCCAACATGTATCATTAAGCCTCCCAAGGTCCTGCTTCCATTTCCTCCTGAGCCAATCGAGAGAGCCTTGGCTACTGTTCATTAGCATGCAGTAAATTTCTGAGACAGCATGCCTGTGGAGAGAAACTACTGTATATTGCAGCAGGGACTCCTCCTGGACTTCACCAAGTAGATATGTATATTTGGACAGTGCATGCTTCACCTGCAGATATTCGAAACTCATCACTTCATATTGGGGCTGGAGCTCCTCAAAGGATATCATTCCCCCGGAGCCCCCATACATCCCCAGTTTAGATATTCCAAGGTTTCCACTGTTTAAGCCATTCCAGCAATCTAGAGTTCGGCAATGGCTTCTCCATTGTCAGCCTACCCATCTATCCAGTGGCTCGAGTCGCTATATGTCAAGTTCTATAAATGCTGTGGTGAGTTTTCCAACTTGTGTGGGCCCTCGCACCATACAGTGTTCATGGGTATCCTCTTGGCTCTACAGCCCTTCTATCTGCCAGGACCACCGTTCCTGTTGTGGGCTAAAGGCCCAGTTATTTACCACAAGTAATTGAGGGGCTCAATAATATATATATATATATATATATATATATATACACAGTAAAAATCGTCTCTCTACCAAGGTAGGAATCCGTTGAACAGACGAAGCGAACCCAAATGATGGTGCAATTGATGTTTATTACATGCCCAACACCACCGCCGCCATAACGCGTTTCAGCCCGCGTGGGGCCTTGATCACATGACACAGTTGAGGGAGCGGTTTCAACATTTAAAGTGCAAGTATGTGACATTTTCCTGTGCATCAGCTGTGATACTGAGACATAGACATGGAAAAAATACTTTCATATAGAAACACATCCATATCAAGTAAAATACTGTAGGGTCACCGGAAATGTTAATACATCTCTAAAGTGCAGAAAATAGAACATACATGATATAATATCATGAGAATAGCAGCACATTGAATAAATAAATAAATATATACTCAATATCAAACTGTCCAGCTCTAAAAAGTCTCACTAATTAGTAAAACCATACTTATATTAATGAATAAAAAGTGAAGCTAAAAAAGTAAAACAATGTAAAACTTTTTTTCACAAATAACAACATTATTCAAAATTCATATAAGTCTATGTTAGCACCTAGGATATACCCATAAGGTTGAGATGTTTAAAAAAATAAAGTCCAAGTGGGCAATTGCCAAAAAATCCATGTCAAAAGTTTAAATCAGTGCAAAATGCGCAAAATCATGTCACAATCTAAAGTGCAAACACCATGTGCAAAAAGTGTAAAACAACAGACAATACAATAAAAATGAATTCTTAAATTGAAATATTAAAAACTTTTTTCTCGAGTAGGTAGGCAGCAGCATTAGTATACAGTCTTGATCTCATTGACTAATTAAAGATGAGTGAAAAAATCTTCACTAGCGTTCAGTCCATTTGGTGCTTTACAGTCCATTTCTATAATGTACCTTGTTTCTAGTCTGCGTAACATGGATTCACGATCCCCACCTCTTCTCAGTGGTGGGACCATATCAATTACAAAGTACTTTAAATCAGCAGAATTCTTAGCATGGGCTTCTTCAAAGGGTCTAGCGACCGGATATGCAGCATCACCGTTGTTAATGGCACGTATGTGCTGGAGTATCCTCTTGTGGACCTGCAGCTTAGTGCTTCCCACATAGCGCAGGCCACAGGGACACTCCAGCACATGTACTGCAAATTCAGACTTGCATGTAAGTTTTTTCTGAATATGAACAGGTCTGTTAGTAAGCGGATTCATGTATTAAGTCTTACTAACTCCATTTCTGCAGGCTTTACATACAGAGCACTTAATGAAACCTTTACTGCTGTTGAGCCACGAAGTATTGGTTCTAACCTCGGGGCTACTTGACACCAGGCAGTTGCTCATTGATCTCGCCTTTCTATATGTTATACTGGGAGATCGTGACAATTGGGTCCCCAATATTGGATCACTCTTAATCAGTGCCCAATTTTAACGTACTATGTTGGTTATTGTAGGTTAGAATCAATATGGTCTCAGTTTGCTCATTCTGTACCAACTTAATTTTACCTGCTAACACCTGTGGTCTACCAGGTTCATTGGCTTTACGTATGGCTTTATCGACCACTTCTGGGCGATAGCCCCTCCTTAAGAACCTGTCCCTGCAATCTTTCTGTGCTACTAGACAATCATGGTCAGTGCTGCAAATTCTTCTTATTCGTAGCATTTCCCCATAGGGAATGCCACTGATTAAATGTGCTAAAGGCCCAGTTATTTACCACAAGTAATTGAGGGGCTCAATAATATATATATATATATATATATATTGTTGAAGGACGCGCAATCACATGTACTTAAGAGGAGGGGACCGGACTGTGTTTTGTTCCTTTTGCCGTTAGCCTCTGAGGAAGAATATGGTTATTTGAAACGCGTCAGGCAGCGGTGGATTGGCTGCGAAAGACATCGGCTGGCCGGCGTCCTCCGTACCTCAATAAAGGAGTTTTAAGCTTGGAAGCTCAGTGTTGTCTTTGGAGTGCCTCTTACCTGTGGATACAAGCTGGAGCTTTGATGTTTGGTGGCGGTCCAGCCACCGAGAGTGCACCACCCCAGGATTCAAGGGGGCCACGGAGGGTCGTATTTACCATCCCTTCCTTGTGGGGAGACAACACAGGATTAGGAGGAGCCCGCACGCTGAGACCCATCTGTGGGTTTGCAATGCATCAGCAGAATATTGGAAACACTTTGTAGGGAACGTACTTCCCTCCGGGACTCCAACTCCCAGAAGTACTTGCGCAGTATCATTATGAACGGCCCATTGAAGGACGTGCAATCACATGTACTTAAGAGGAGGGGACCGGACTGTGTTTTGTTCCTTTTGCCGTTAGCCTCTGAGGAAGAATATGGTTATTTGAAACGCGTCAGGCAGCGGTGGATTGGCTGCGAAAGACATCGGCTGGCCGGCGTCCTCCGAACCTCAATAAAGGAGTTTTAAGCTTGGAAGCTCAGTGTTGTCTTTGAAGTGCCTCTTACCTGTGGATACAAGCTGGAGCTTTGATATATATATATATATATATATATATATAGATTCAGGAGGGCAATGCACCCCTCATAGGGACTCCAACAAAGCCTTGGAAGCGCAATCCTCAGTGTATCCCCATTCCACAGTAAGCCCACCGACCACTTTTAGGAAAAAGGTCTCAGGAATTCGATATGGGATGTTGTGAATACTGTATAAAAATCTAGGCAAAACATTCATTTTATAGAGCACCGCTCTCTCAAGAACAGATAGTAGGAGCTTCCTCCATTGAACCTCATCAGCTCTAAACTTTGAGGAGAGATATTAGATTTCAATGAAGAAATTCAAAGCGGTCCTTTGCAATGTACATTCCCAGGTACTTAATGCCCCCTGGGCGAACTTCAACAGACATCCCTTTCCGGCCTAGACTTCCAATATGAACTAAATTTATTTATGCCAATTTATAGACACTCCAGCATAATCCCCAAATCTGTTAAGTATTTCCAGATCCCTGTGTGCAGAGTATATAGGATCCCCTAATCTAAAATTACTTCGTCACCATATAGGCAGATGACATTCTCCCACTCATAGTACCACTTCAGTCCCCTGATCTGTGTGTCACTTCGCATTCAATGGCTCCAATGCCAGGGAGAACAACGGGGGAGAACGGGCAATGCTATCTACCTACCTGGATGAGAGAAGGACACCAATGACAAAACATACCACAAAAGTGTGGGTGAGGTTTCCTTATCAATAATCTTTGAAACCTTTAGGTGCCTAAAAAGCCACAGTGACTACCCGTCATATGGGTCTCCTGAAGGAGAATCGGGCCTTTGTTGTGTCTTGCAATGAAATTCGCCACCACCCCACGTTTTATCTTATGACCAAGGCTGCCCACATTCCACGTCAATACTTTCAAATCACCTCTCATAGTTCCATTCA
Organism: Calotriton arnoldi; assembly: GCA_963921515.1. Lineage (NCBI taxonomy): Eukaryota > Metazoa > Chordata > Amphibia > Caudata > Salamandridae > Calotriton > Calotriton arnoldi. Next base: position 3,175,160 of record CAWUFW010000927.1, read on the forward strand.
TTAGTAACAACTGAGCCAATGGGGTCTCAGTGCCCCCCTCACCATGTCTGGTACTTCCCTTCTAGTCTGTCTGCTCACCTTTAAGGTATAATCACCTCCTTATCCCTATCCCTACCACCTCCATGAAGGGCTTTGAACGACACGCCTCCCCTATGCCTGATGTGCCTGTTGTCCCCCATTCGTAACATCAAGTGTAAGCTAGCAACTACATACATCCACTTTACCCTAGTGTTCACAACCTCCCTGCTAAGGAGGGTGTAGTGAGTTAACATAGGTTCCAAACACCGGAACTCACGCCGTCAAATCTAGTCTCCACACGTGTCAGCTAAATGTAGGGCGTTTCATGCAGTGCTGGTGTTGTGTGGTTCAGTTAGGGCTTGGGTGATCCCTCATGGCAGTTGGGCCTTCCCTCTCTCCAGCACTGATGGTCTAACTGCCATCCAGTCCTGTTCCTTGGGGTGGAGATTGGGGAGGGGGGAATCAGACATGACCTAACCGCGACAAGGTACTTCAGGTTCATAGCAAGTAATGGTGTAACAGACACTTGCCCAATAACACACTCAGGCAATTCTGCATCAGGCTCATTTGTCAGAGGCTATAGGGCAGCCAATCAAGGGGAATTGTTTACTACCACTTTCAAGGTGACCACTTACAGAATTACAATGTGAAGTATGTCTCTCAGGGGTGCAGCTGGGTTTGACATCAACAGCTTAATATAAAATCATAGTAAAAATAAATGCAAGGGCTTAAAGCTTTTCTCAGGAGCCCCACTGGGGTTGTCCATTACCATGGCTGCATAATCTTAATTTTACCTCATGACTCGTTCTTCCACCACCCTACACTTCCTGTCTCTTTATCTCACTGTTGCAGGTTACATTTCATTCCTCCCCATCTCTCTGTTTTCCTATCTTCTTCTTCCTCTCTGGTCCCTTTTCTACCTTAATTTTTTGTTCTTTTGGGTGCAGCCGCTGCAGGTAAGAGCGGTGGGGCCAGGTGACGGGGGATCTCGGGAGATGACCGAAATCCCCCCTTACCTGGCCCCACCACCCTCACCTGCAGCAGCCGCGGCTGTTTGGGTAACAATCTGATGGAAAATTAAGTGCTCGTCTCCAAAAGTGAGAGCCCGTGCAACCATCTGCACAAATTAAGCACTGAAAAGGTGACCTAGGCTTTTAAAACCTTGGATTTTTATCCAATAATGGGAAGAAGTGACAAGATTGAAATGCAAAAGTGTATATGCACTGGTTCACATGATAAGTGGTTGCAAGGCAGGGAATATTATTAGGTTAACACATTTCTAATAAATATGTGCTGGTAGACTTGTGGATGTAACAGTAAACTTGAACCTATCAGCAATGAGATTGTCAAAGAGAGAATGCATACAAGGCTAAAATCGATTCATTTCAGTTGAGAGTCAAATCCCCTGATGAGAAATCATCCTTCAAAAATAAAAATAATAAAGAAAAAAAAAAGGGGAAACCCTAGGTGTACAATGTTTACTAATTGAAATAAAATGTGTTGAAAGATACAGCTGGCTGCATCAATATAAAATGGGGGTTTGCAGTTACCTTATGGAAACATGGGACTAATACAATAAAAATTACAAAATGTTGTCCGTAGGGATTCATGCACATTGCTTTTCAAGATCTTAAAGAGTAACTTAATATATTAAGCTACTCCTCTAACTTAATACATTAAGGTGCTCCTCTAAGATATTGAAAGTAAGGTTACTACTCTTATTTCATTCATACATCATTGTGTAAGCACATCATACTTCATGCAACCAATCAACTGGTTTGAAAATCTGGATGCAGGCGCCCACCTTCTGCAGCTATGCGCTTCCTCTTGCGCGTAACCGGTCCTTCTTCCTTCACTTCCTCCTCCTTGCTGTCTGCTGAATCAGTGCGCACTTCCTCCTCCTCATCCGAGTACTGCTTTAGAGCATCCACAAGTTCCAAAAAGATGGCGTCATCCAGTAGACCAGAGCCTAAATTCAAATACACAAGGATATCTGAGTGATTGCAGAGAAAGCAGCGCACACAACTTTAGCTGGTCTGTTCGATAACTAAACAAGCTTTCCTGCATCCAAAAGAGAAACATATTGTATATCAGAGTTTGCATTTCGGTGGCAGACGCATAATACAACAATAAAATCCATAAATCATTCATATAAAAACATATAAAACGAATTTTCTCTAGAATTTTAAATGCCGAAAATTTGTACAAATGTATTTCAAGCATTGTTTGAAGCTTGAATGAATTAAAAAACTTCATGGAAAGGTTACAGCTTTTCAAACATGATTTTAAATAAACTTTTATTAGATTGATCAATTTACAATATCTTTTCTGTACTCTAAACTAATATACTGTACCGAAATACTCAAAGAAATGTGGCTTGTGCCTTATAAATTATTTTCCTCAGAGAAAGAAAAATGATAACTCCTACAATGTAGATACCAGATCGGATAGCGCTACTGCGTCCAACGGAGAAGGAGTGGCCGAACTTGAAGACGCGCTCTCGGTCGTGCACGCGAGAGTCAGATGCTGCAGATGGAGGGGCATCCGTTTCTGTGAAGGGAAATGGAGGTACAGTTGTCAAGTTCTAGCACCACCTGCATGGATTTGTGACAGATGGGGACTACAAAGTAGGAACTTTACAATATTTGTGCAATACCCTCTGGACATTCTCTGTAGACTTGAGTGAAATGAAATGCATTAATATTGATTTCCTCAGACTGAAGAGCCCTAGGATTTGTTAAATCACTATCAGGTCTTATACAGCTGGGAGCTAGAGGGGACTCCAAAGCTTCCAGACTACAACTAGAAAGAAAGCCTGCCTGTAGTCAACAGCACCCTCTATGCACCACATCCAGATGCAAGATGATCTACAGACCCGTAAAGCCTCGTTTAAATTTGGGCAGAACTAAAAATTCCACAATTTCTGAAGGAAATTCTAAATACAAAGTAGAGGCCACTGACTGAATTATATCCACAGTACAAATAATATTGAAGACAAAATTGAACTGCTGGATGCTAGTATGTATTTAAAATTTACTCCAGAAATTGGAGGACTTTCAGTTCCCTCCATACCCTAAATGAGGCCATTAGTCTCCAATGAGAAAATCTGACCAGCACAAGCAAATAGCAACTGCTTGGGCCCTTGTTGTGAGAGAGGGCACTTCATTTGCCAGAAAGCAAGTCAATAACTTAGTCACATGCATCCCTAGAAAGCAAAGTGCCCTCCAGCCCCATATGAACCAGTGTAAGATTAATAACCTCAGAGTTCCACAATATACAAAAAAAGCGTTTGGGGGGGGCGGGATTACCTTCCTCTCCATGGACTTTCCCGTCGTAGTTGCTGATTAGCTCCTCAATGAAGGTCTCATCTTCCTCTTTCACCTCGTCTCCCATGTATGGGATATTACAAAGAACGGTCTCATCTTCCACCTGTAATTCACACAGAACAATTGAACAGAGCATGCAACGATACTCAACAATTCAGAACTGCAGAATCAGCAAGTGACACACCTGGGTGCACACGCAAACAAGCAAAACCAGCATCATGTTGTGGAATATTTCAGAATGTTTGAGGCATGCAGCTGCAAAGCATGTCATTTATGTTAATAAAGATGCTCTTCAGTCTCTGCACAGCCCTCCATCAGCCACCTCAATCACGCTCCAGACCCCAATCCCTGCCCCACAACTACCAACTGCTCCACTCTTCAGCTCACACCTTGTCCACCCCGAAAGCTTCTGCCATGACCACTCCCACTTAGGAGATCCTAAGACTGTACCCTCTTGGAGTATATGACATGTAGCTGTGAGAAACTCTAAACCGTACCTCTGTAATAATCTGACCTCATCATCGATGAGACTTCCCAGTTACTGGGATGTTGACCTTGGACATGTGGAACCTCAGACTTCAGTGTCACTTGTGTCATGAACCAGCCTCGGTGGTCAGCAACTCTTTGATTGCTATTCCATTAAATTAAAACTCCAATGCCCCACCTTAATGGGGTATCATTACCTTTTTCAGTGACCCACTACCCCTTGCTTTTGTGGCTGTCTGCCTCAGTAGTCCAACAAACATCCCATCTCTGACCCCTAAACATACGTGCCAGTGACCCCCATGTGTCCTTGCCCCAAACCCTATAGTACTCAAGTCAGAAGTCCTTCCTGCGATCCAGTGATCTCTGGGAAATCTTATAGAGAAAGAATGGCCTTTTCTATATCGAAATTAGATGTATGGACATGTTGAAGTGGTGGTATGATTTTTCTTCATACATACCATGAAATTCTGCTGCAGAGGAGACCATGAATACATGATGGGTACCAAAGCCACTTTACTCAGAGATCTCATGAACATAGTCTGGCTCGTAAATCCAGGAAAAATGCTCTCGATGGTGCACTAATAAGATGAGAAAAATATGAGAACAGCAGTAAGATGATGCTTCAGTTCCCAAATACACAATGATATAGTTTGGGATCTTCGCAGCACTCAGGACTCAGAGCGGTCTCTAAGACACTCAAACACAGCCATACTCATAAGACCATACAACGACAGAGCAATAAACTGAAAAAAGTACTTCGGACTGAAAAAACAGATTAGTCAAGCATCACAACTTCGCACTAGGTCCCAAACTACCAACTGGATCTTACAACTCAGGAATGTAGCCAGGCCCTTTAGAACACAGATGCCCCAAACTGGTCTGCAAAACTATTGCTCTGACCACTGGTCCCCACCGCTCTCAGTAGAATCTTCAATTGTTGCTATGCCAGAGATAATTTACAACACCTTCCTATTAGACCTACCTCTACCTAGACTTCACCTAGTGCTGCAGAGTCATCTAAACTCCCACTGGGTTAATCAACACCTCCAACAGGCCATCTTAAACTGCTGAGACTTACCCGCTGCCATCTGTACAGGAGAGATTGATTAACCAGTTCGACTGCCAATTCCGAGTGAAGAAAACGGACTAGTTCTCATTCTGATAATGCTTTAATAACAAAACATACAACAGCAAACAATCACTAAGGAAGGAGTCAGTTTTCATCTTAGCCATGGTCTACCTTTTTGATGAAGGAGTGTCCATAAATGGGCTTCATCTTCTGAACTGGCTGCAATCGAAGCTTTTTCCAGTCTTCATTCAACACCTTTGCTCTTTCTTGAGCCTTTGCCAGGTTAGACATGAAGAGAGTCTGTAAAGGAACACAACATTAACAGATGAACCGTGAAAAACTTTAAACTAATGCACGTGTTACTTGTGATTCCACATGACCTGCCAAGGAATTGGCTTGAAATGAGCATTACTGGACTTTACACCAATTGATGCCTAATGCAATCTTCTCAACCCTATTTGGTCTGCAAAATGGGCAAGCAAGCAGTCTCACAGTATGACTGCAAAGCAAAAAATAAACAAAAACGAAATTGACTAATACTACTTGTGAACTATCTGGCTCTTAACCATTCCCAGTTTTTCTGAAAAATTCCCAAGTGCAAAGGAAAGGAAATTGCCAACAACATAGGCAAACAGCAAGCTTTAAATGAAAATGTTAGAGTCAGAGATCTACGTAGTCACCAGTGATACCATAGAGTGTTTTTCACTTTTCTGTGGCTGGAGATAGGGTTTGCCATGTACTCAGAAGCAGCAACTTACAACTGTCCCTACAATGTGTGTGGTGTACACAGTATGATCCAGCTCTGGTCTGCTCTGGGACAGGAGCATTGGTATCATAACTGGATAGTGAAGTAAACCTGCAGATAATATGGCAATATGCAGGTCTACAGTTTTACTTGATTCCCTGGAACCAGGGCCATCTATGTTAGAGGGAGTGCGTCTGTAGTTACTATATTTCTACTTGTGTTTTGCTGTGCTAAAAAGGTGGAAAAATGATAGGGCATGTGAGTGACCGCGGTATGCCCTTCGATCGAATCCCTTTGTAAATGTTTGCAAAGGCAAACCCTATAGAAATTGACCTCCTGGAAATATAGTTTGAACTCATCGAATGGAGGCAGATTGCAGCTACTATTTCGCTGTAACTTGCATGTGGAGGAAACCCATGATTTCTGGCATTCCTGGTAACGGAGGAAGAGAGAAGCTGAGCAAATAAGATTGGAAAAAAAGAGGATCTAAAATTTCTTAAATATCCTTGGGGTTGGCGGAGGTTCAGCTTTTGTTCCTAACAGTGTTCAAAAGATACGAGTCACACTTTACGTCAGGCCGCAGAGGCAGCACTAAAGTATAAAGCAGCCCCTAAACAGATCCAGGAGCTTGTCAGACCAGATTCTGGTGGCAGAACAAAAGTAGCAGCAGTGATGGCTTTTATTCTTCAAACTGACCTCTGAAACCCAACTGGCGGTCGTTAAGTGGATTGAAGAGATCTAGATATCACTCAAGCTATTCTGGTAACTGCTATTTTCATAATGGTGCTGGGTTATGGAAGGCTTGAGGTTGGCCAGTAGTTATCCTGCATTTTTGGGTTACGCAAGAGCTTCCTCTAGAGAGATGTGACTGTTTTGTGCTCCAGTGGATGAGCCACCAATCCACAAAGGAGCAGCACCAGGTCTGTGATGTCAAGGGCCAGCGAGGGGAGCAAGTACCTTGATAACGTGCTGTAAGTCAAGGTCCCATTCATAGGATAGACTCTTTAATCCTGAATGTTATGCTTTTCAAGTCATCCTTACCCTAACCTTGGAGACAATTAAGACACAAGTAGAACAGAATATTCAATCTTGATTATGCAAAAGGCCCTGGGATATTTGCAATGATCTCCCTGTTAGTTGTGAAAAACAAGAGAAGGTCCTGGCAGTTTTGTTGGATTGCAGTCTTCGTATATTAACTCCCAGAAGACGTTTCACTGGCTGTTTACTGCTTTCATATTCTTGGAGAAGCAGGTGAATTTGGTTTTCTTTTTAATTATGTACGAAATGTTCTTGATAATTTTGCATTGGACTATATTTGGTTCAGGCTTTCAGTAGCACCCATGAGGTTTCACATTTCAATGTGCTCTTTTCATTTAACGGAGTCCCAGATAGGTCAGTTGTATTCCTTGGTTTTGATTTACTCTCTTCCTTGGCAGGCCACCCTGCTGAGTGAACTGGTTAAGCTGAGGTGAAAAGGCTTCCAAACGTTTTCCTGGGTTAACTATTCGAGTTTGAGTTGCAAATCGAGCTTATTGACGCTCTTGATGTTTCTGGTTGAGAGGAGGTCAGTGTGAAGAAGGCTGCTGGGTTGTGGACTATGTTATAACATTTAAAAGCTACAGGCGAGTGAACCCAAGGTTCAGCGTAGGGCCAGTTGTTTCTGTGAGGACATTCACTTATTGAATGGGGTGCAGAGCAAGAAGCTAATTTATTTTTTCTGTTGTCCGTCTGTTTCCTGGTACATTCACCTGAAGATTGAAATTGCTGATCAGCAAGAATTTCTGTGCTATGGATTGCAAGCAATGTGCTGGCATGATTGTTTTATTTAGGAGTGTGGAATTAGCAGCTATAATGAGCAATGTGTTGAATCAATTGCACAACAGACTGCAATACAATGGACCTAAGTGAAGCAAAGTAGGTCTCTTCCTTGCATATCGGGTCTTGGAAGTACACCAATTCTACTATTCTCTGTTTTTTCTATTTTTCTGTGTGATTTGATGTCCAAATGAGGAGATCTCATGGAGGACTGTAAAAGAAGGGCTGCTCAAGCAGGTCAACGTGAAGCAGAGGATGTGTCATTTTTACTTCAGAGGAGAATACAGGAATTTAGGCCATTTTCTTGAGCTGTCCGAGCGTCAATTAAGCTCACATTAAAATATCGGTTCCCTTGAGCCAGGTTAAGGGCCTAAATGGCCACTATGTGGGGTTGGCTCCTGACAGTATTTTGGAAAACGGGGCCCCCTGCATACAAATGGCTTACAAAGAGCAGGGAAGAACAATCACAATTTTGAAAAAGTTCTTAGGCAAGAGAATTAAACATGATACTATAGGCATATAATTACTAACTTAACATCAAAAGGTGCAATGAAAATCAATTGAAAATAGACATTCAACCAATGTATTATATATTCAGCATAGCAAAAAATATTTTGATTTTATATTGTTAAAAGAGTTAAAATCTCATTACAAAAATGTTTTGGCGATTTTACAAAGGTGTCCTTAGCAATTGTTCATACATGATTAAATTACAGGAAATTATATAATCATACAATATAGCATGGATGCAGAAGAGAAAACATCCTCTTGAATATAATTGTATATTTCTTATATTTATTGCTACAGACAAGCCTTCATTAATAACCATTGACTGTTGAAAAAATAATTTTATGGAAGTCTTGAAGATGTCGTTACTATGCACGTTTCGGCAGAAATGCCTTCATCAGGAAGCCGTCACAAAAATATCTGTCACAGATGTCTAAATTAGGTAACCTGGCTCGATAGTTCATATTGAGGAAAAGTGTTCTTCTGATCGGTATCATTTGTACCAGGACTCCATTGTTTTTTCATTGCCATTTCGTGTTGAACACTTCCACACGACCCACCTGGTCGTTTCTGCTGATGCCTGAGGAAATTCTAACTAACACGACAAAAAAAACCATCTAGTATGTATCAGTGTGGGGTTTTTAGTATTGACAGGAATAATGGCGCTCAAGCTAATTCGCGCTGAGTTTATGTTATACTAGGAGTGTGAACGGTGCAAACCAGGTCAGGGGATATGCCCTAAAACCCCCGTGATGGTATGGATAGAAATCCACACAAATGAAGTAGGTACAGTCCCGGGCACACGTAACGAGGATATAATATCAGGAGAAATGTCTCATACTGCAGAAATGTAGAGGTCTACACCAGAATGATAATCATAGGTGTTTAATATAGTAACAGAGCATAAGCAACCAGCCAAAACAAAAGCAACCAGCCGACACGTGTTTCGTCACAAAGGGTAGTAACCCGTGACTCTTCAGGGCTGGGAAGATACAAAACATAAGATAAACTGACAAGAAAGCAAACAAACGATGTATAGGTCGAAATTAAAAATCATAAATACAAGTGGAAACCTGGTTACATAACTTACATACAAAATGACAATGAAAGATCTTTGCACCAAGATCAAAAGGTCGAGCTGTGAATGTGTAGAGGAAGAAAAATAAATGGAATTGCAGACCAAGAGGCGAAATAATCAGAACATGGTAAATGGGAAGCGACACAAGCCAATGTGATAAAATTGAAAAGGCAGCCTGTAAAGATAACAATCACGCACTAAGCGGAACGTGTTGGAAATACATGCAATGGAGGGCGCCCGGTCATGGCAACGAACAGGTTCTAAAAGCGGCTGTAAACGCAAAGTCAGTGTTGGTGAAAGGTACTCAGGCAGAAGACCAACTAGATAAACAAGGACTCCTAAATAGAGGATAGGTCACCCAAGGTTAAAAGGAGGACCTCTGGTACACAAAAGGTAAGACAAAACCGCATAGTGAACGAAATGGTGATCACGAGCAAGCTCCATTGTGAGCTGGACGAGTGCTACTAGTAGGTGACAGAAAAAAAGGGGGGGGGGGGAAAGAGGGTAGAGACAAATACCTGAAAGGCGGTGCCAACAAGGTGGATTCTATGGAGAGGAAAAGGAAAACGGTAAGCGAAAGGGGTGAGCTGGAAAAGGAAAAAATACGTACAGGGAAACTAAAGTGAAACCTTACCAAGTGACCGTTCAAGACTCCAAAACGGCAATGAAGAGTCTTGAACGGGCACTTGGTAAGGTTTCACTTTAGTTTCCTGTACGTATTTTTTCTGTCACCTACTAGTAGCACACACTTAGGGCAGCCGTCTATTCCCTCCAGAGCCACCTACTAGGCTGTGTCTTTATCGTTCTTTCGCTTTCTCTGCATGTCTTTCAGTCGCACTCGTCCAGCTCACAATGGAGCTTGCTCGTGATCACCATTTCGTTCACTATGCGGTTTTGTCTTACCTTTTGTGTACCAGAGGTCCTCCTTTTAACCTTGGGTGACCTATCCTCTATTTAGGAGTCCTTGTTTATCTAGTTGGTCTTCTGCCTGAGTACCTTTCACCAACACTGACTTTGCGTTTACAGCCGCTTTTAGAACCTGTTCGTTGCCATGACCTCCATTGCATGTATTTCCAACACGTTCCGCTTAGTGCGTGATTGTTATCTTTACAGGCTGCCTTTTCAATTTTATCACATTGGCTTGTGTCGCTTCCCATTTACCATGTTCTGATTATTTCGCCTCTTGGTCTGCAATTCCATTTATTTTTCTTCCTCTACACATTCACAGCTCGACCTTTTGATCTTGGTGCAAAGATCTTTCATTGTCATTTTGTATGTAAGTTATGTAACCAGGTTTCCACTTGTATTTATGATTTTTAATTTCGACCTATACATCGTTTGTTTGCTTTCTTGTCAGTTTATCTTATGTTTTGTATCTTCCCCAGCCCTGAAGAGTCACGGGTTAGTACCCTTTGTGACGAAACACGTGTCGGCTGGTTGCTTTTGTTTTGGCTGGTTGCTTATGCTCTGTTACTATATTAAACACCTATGATTATCATTCTGGTGTAGACCCTCTACATTTCTGCAGTATGAGACATTTCTCCTGATATTATATCCTCGTTACGTGTGCCCGGGACTGTACCTAAAAAAAACCATCTTGCAGCCTGCATTTCTGCCCAGGAACTGTCGCACACCCAACCCCCCTGTTCTTTGCAGTTCAACAGAAAACCATGAGACACTCACGCCCTGTGTAAATGATTTGTTTCCCATCTCCTGCTCCCTGCCTGGTAAACATCCTTGACACCGTGATCAGGTTATCTGGACAATGGTCTGACTGCCGGGCCTTGATCAGGGTGATTGGACAATGGTTTGAATGACCGAGCTTTGATCAAGCTGATCGAACAATGACCTGAATGACCGTGCTTTGATCAAGCTGAGTGAACAATAATTTGAGTACCAAGCCTTGATCAGGTCACCAACTACAAACACCGTCTGGATCTGGTTATCAACTGCAAACACTGCCCTGATTGAACAATGGACTAACAGCCAAAAGACTGGAATGAAAAAGTATAAAAGGCTTGTAAGCTGCGGAGTAAAGCAGCAGCCTCCTCTGTCTTGTTTCTAACGAGCTTGGGACTCTGTTCCATAGCCCGGGCTATTTGAATAAATCTGGGTTCCTCCTGCAGACGAAGGCTCCTGTGTCTCCTTTTACTACGTATGAAGGGTATGGAAGACTTGGGCAATTCCCCGCCGCCGAGACCCAGTGAGTGGGTTATTCCGGTTCTTCAAATGGCGCCCGAACAGGGACTCCACGAGTACGAAGGTCAGGCCCGGTGGATGTGAGGAGGTGCACGGAGAGACTCCGACGGAGGCGCCCTACCCGAGGGATTCTTGCAATCCGGTAAGCCGAACGACTCGCCCGCTGTTCCTCCCCACCAGGTCTGGGCCACATGACCGCGTCCTCGCTGGAGTCCCCTAGCAAATAATTTCTGGAGCAGGACACAGCCCTACGTCTGCAGAAGAGAACTACCCCTGTAAGGTAAGGGTGGACTGATCACCCACCAAGTCTGTATGATTCTGCTGTTATTGACCTTTGCAAAAGCCAAGCAGGCGAGGTGAATTTTAAAACCCGCCGGTGTCTGTTACCTATTTACAAGCATGCCAGTCAGTAGTAAGTTCAAGAAATTATGTTGTTGTATGTGTACGCAGGACTCCCAGCTGGAGGCGGCTTGTCCGCTTCCTCCAGAAGGGACCCCTGGCCATACGATGTATGTTAAACATGGCCCTTCTGCCATAATGTTTTCCTCATTCTGGGTAAAATATACGAAACAAAGTAACGCGGAATTACAGTGGCCACTTTATGGCTCCTTTAATTCCCAAGTTCTCGCCAACTTAGAGGAACAATTAATGAAAAGAAAAACGCGCCCGTCTATGTTTGAATCTGTCCGATTTTGGAGGAAAGAGATAAAGCAGAGAGCTAGAATGCAGAAGGCTCAAGAAAGAAAACAGGAACGCATGTCAATGGCCGACCACGCCAGAGTAAATTTACAAAATCAAATGACAAAATCGGTAGAACTAGCCAACAGGGAGCATGGGGCCCGGGTACAAAAATGCTATCCAGCTCATGAGGAGAAAAGAAAGGGCCATATGGATGGGGGAGAAGAAGGTGATTCCTTGCTTGATACCATGCTAGAAAGCCCTCCTGCATATGCCCCAATGTACCCTGCCCTGACGCCTCACACCCCACATGTCCCCCGCCACCGCCCACTCCTGCCCCCACTGCCCCTCCTACTGTTCTTCCTGTCACACCAACCCTCCCGATTTTTCCTATGACACCGACCACGCCCGCTAACCCTGTCCTCACTGCGGGAATGACAACAAGTCTTCATCCGCCCAACCCCTGCGGCTTTACCCCTACCCGCCCTTTTCCTACTTCCCCGTGGTCTACAGTTAAGCAGGATTTATATAAAATGTTCAATTCTCCCCGACTGGCCTCCTTGCGCTCTGCAGTCAGCTTTTCGTCCCTTCGAGAAAATGACCTACAGAAGCAACAGTGTGAATGTTGGATAAAGAACGGGAATATTTATGCCTTTAAAGACATATGGTCCACCTTTTCCCAGTGGACGATTATGGAACAGACCACCTGGGCTGAATACATGTGTACGCTGGTCATGCAAAAATTTGAGAATGCGCTTATGCAGATACCCACTGGATTAATGGACCTTAGGTCACAAATAAGAAGAGGCGATGTTCAGGGAGAGGGGATGTTTGGTGCTGTGTCTGCTTTAATGGCTTACCGTGATATGACCGCTTTTCCAACACCCTCTAGAAACAGCTATGCCAATGAGAGAGGCGGCCCCTGTCTTTGTTAACGCACTTACCGATGCCCAAAATAATGGCCGAGGGGCTGTTGAGGCACACTGGCGCAGGCTTTGGGTTCATGTTCCTTGGAAAAGGTCAGAAGTAATGCAGTTAAAAGAACAATTACCAGATCCCCGGAAGAATCCGGCTGCCTTTTACAGAGAATTAGGTCAGATTATATCTGCAGGTACTCTCGTTATTGAGGATATAGATTTACTTTTTGGTACGGTTGTCCCCACTGAAATTTGGGACAAGATTCGACATACTGATCATGAAGTGGCGTTGGGAGGTAAATGGGCTGACCTAGAGGCTATGGAAGAAACAAGGGTAGGAGGGACTAAACCAGAAGCTGCCATCCTGACTTTGCCCGGTAAAATAATAACGTTTATGAAAACACTTTTGCCGGAAACTGTCATTAACTGGGATAAAATAAACGCCTGTAGGCAGCGAAAAGATGAGAATGTGGCTGACTTCTTTACCCGTTTTGAGACAGAATACAAGGGACATAGTGGTTTGGATCCCCGGACCCCAGGTTCTGGCCCAGTGTTTGTCGATAAGTTTGTCAGCAACTTGCTTCCTGAGATTTCCACCAGGCTTAAGAAAGTTGAAAGTACGTGGTCTGCCCAAACTATGACTGGTATCTTGGCTATGGCACAATATCATGAGAATAGGGAGAATGAAGATAGAGACAAGGAAAGTAAGAAGGTTAGGGATCTTAAGACTAAGGCACTTCTGCAACAGGCTTACCCTCCCCGAGGTCCCGATGCCCGCGGGAATTTCAGACCTCAACCCCAACACCCTCCGAGGGCGCCAGTCTACCCCCTCCAGCCCTCAACATACGGGAGCCCTCCAAACAGATCAGTGTGCTTATTGTAAGGGGTACGGCCATTGGATAGACGAGTGTCCCGTGTTAGCTGAAAACATCCGAACAGGGAAGACTCGGCCTCGCGCTCCCAGGGAGGGAAGGCCGACTAGGGACCATGGCCCGCCCCATCCACAGGATAAAGAACGTAGGCCCAGGGATCACGTTCCCGTCCGGCCGCGCCCGGCCAATAGGTTTGATGGGTACGAAGCAACACGCACTTATTACAATGATGATTATGACGAAGTTGATGAGATAGGGTCCTACCAAGCATAGGACAGCCAGGAAAGGGGTATTACCAGAGTGCAAATTCCAGTGGATCAAAGGGGCCCGTATGTTCAAATGTCAGTTGTGGGGAACGATCAGAATTTTCTTTTGGATACTGGGGCCACCAGGTCTTCTATTGCACGTCTGTCAGTCCCGGAGGCACCCCTTTCTGGCAAAATAAATATCTCCGTGGATTTTGCAGGAACACCTGTGACGAGCCCGGTCTCTGAACCCCTCCTCTCGATATTGGCCCTGCACATGTTGACGCTCCCTTGGTCCTTACTACAGGTTGCAGTGAAAACTTGTTAGGCATGGATTTACTGAAAGCTCTGTATGCGACCATATCATGTAGTCCCCAAGGTGTATCCCTAACAATTTCTCCCACCGCAGCTTCCTATATGTATCTGTCTGGTCCCCTCCCACCAGAATTGCAGTTTTTACCTTCCTCCCTCTGGGCATCATCAGACACTGATGTAGGGTGTCTCAACATATCCCCTCATGTGGTACGCATCCAGCCAGGTGCACTTCTCCCCCGCCTCCGGCAGTATCGACTACCCGCGGAAGGAGAAATGGCCCTTTTAACAATAATATCTGAATTAATGGACAAGGGCGTAGTGGAGGAAACACGTGGCAATATCTGTAACAGTCCCATTAATCCTGTTCTTAAAAAAACCAATGGAGATGCTCTCTCCCCTAAAATATACAGATTCGTGATTGACCTGAGAGCCCTTAACAAAATAACAATCTCCCAATATCCTGTTGTCCCCGACATTACAGCCCTCTTAACGATGGTCCCTTCTGACGCAACGCACTTTTCTGTCATAGACCTGAAGAATGCTTTTTCAGCATTCCTATACATCCTGACAGCAGACATTTTTTGGTTTCTCCCTTGGTGGGCGAAGCTTTAGATTCTGCCGCGCCCCTCAAGGTTTCACCGAGAGCCCCAGTATCTATAGTCAAGCCCTCAAAAGTCAACTAGATTCCTTGGAACTCCCTGATAACTCCACACTATTACAATATGTAGATGACCTCCTCATTGCTGCAAATTCTGCCCCATCATGTAAAGAAGCTACTCTCTGTTTGTTACGCCACCTTGCCCTCCATAATCACAAAGTCTCTTTAAAAAAGCTTCAGTTTTGTCAAGAGAAGGTGACCTATTTAGGTCATCTCCTCTCGAAGGAGAGAAGGCAGCTCACCGCTGATCGTGTAGCCATTATCAATGCTATGACGGCCCCACGAACACAAAAGCAGGTGCGAGCCTTCATAGGCCTAACCTCATACTGTAGACAGTGGATTTCCAACTTTTCGGCCATGGTCAAACCTCTTCTTGCCCTCACCACTAAAGACATATCAGACAGTTCCTTTCCATGGACTAGGGAGCATGCGCAGGCCTTCCAAGATTTAAAGAGGGCTCTGTGTACTGCTCCAGTCCTCGGTACTCCTGATTATAGCAAGCAGTTTTTTTCTTTTTGTACATGAGACAGACGGCTGTGCATGCGCTGTCTTGACCCAGATGTTCGGAGGTCACCATCGGCCATGTGCCTATTTTTCAGCAACCTTAGATCCTGTTGCAAGGGCTCTCCTAGGATGCCTACGGGCGACCGCTGCGGCCGCCCTCATGGTCCGTCAGAGTGCGGGGATCGTCATGAACTCCCCCCTGACTCTGATGGTCCCCCATTCTGTAGATACCCTCCTTAATAACACCAAGACACAGTACCTCACTAGCGCACGACTCACAGGATATGAACTGACACTCTTTTCCAGCCACATTAACATCAAGAGATGCACTGTACTGAACCCCGCAACATTACTCCCACTGGATACTCAGGATGCCCGCTTAGACCCACATGACTGCATATTAAGGACAGAGGAGGAGACGAAGGGACGGGTTGACTTACAGGATACCCCGATAGCAGAACCAGAAGGTACACTATATGTGGACGGATCATGTCTCAGAGGGCCAGATGGTAACACCTCAGCCGCCTATGCCCTCACGACATTAGGACAAGTAGTAGAAACAGCTCAGATTCCGCAGTGCTCTGCTCAAGCAGCAGAATTAGTGGCCCTCACTAGAGCCTGTGAGTTAAGCAAAGGGATGACGGTAAATATTTATACTGACAGCCAATATTCCTTCGGGGTGGCCCACAACTTCGGGAGGTTATGGAAAGAAAGGAATTTCCTTACTTCCCATGGGACCAAGATTCAACATGGCCCCCTAATTCACCGATTGTTAGACTCCCTGACACTCCCCAGAAAGGTGGCCATTATAAAATGTAAGGCCCATAAGAAAGTGACAGATGATGTTGGGAAAGGCAATGCCCTGGCTGACCAGACGGCCAGACAAACAGCTCTTAGAAAAAGGGAAGGAATGTATGTAGGAGGTCCCGCTAGGTGGGTGGCAGACGAGGGCATGGTTGAAAACACAGTACAGAGTGTGATCGATATTCAGTCCCATACTACTCCTGAGGAACTACGGGTGTGGAAGGAGCAATTAGCAAAGGAGGGAATTGATGGTTGCTGGGTCCGCACGACTATGGAAAGACAATGGATGTTACCTGACAGTCATGTGCTACCAGTAGTTACGATGGCCCATGGTCCTGCTCACATTAGTGCAAAGGGATATGTAAACTGTTGGAACCTACATGGTACAACTCTAAGATACCAACATATGCTGAAAAGCTGGTTAAAACATGCATGATTTGCCTAATGTATAACCCAGGAAAAGGCACAGTTACTCCTAAGGGAGGATTCTCTCCTCCTACCTTCCCTTTTGAAGTCCTCCAAATAGATTACATCCAGATGGACCGATGTAACGATTTAAAATATGTCCTAGTGGTGGTCTGTACCTTCAGCCGATGGGTGGAGGCCTACCCCGTCAAAGACTGCACCGATATCACTACCGCCAAAATGCTATTAAAAGAGTACCTCCCACGATTCGGTTTGCCCCGCTTGGTCTGGAGTGACAACGGGACACACTTTACGGCTCAAATTATGGAATATATCTGTACAGCATTGGATATAAAACAAAAATTTCATGCAGCTAACCACCCCCAGTCAGCAGGTCTAGTGGAGGTGTACAATGGCATCCTAAAAACTAAAATGGCCAAAATAGTAGCCGAGACAGGTGTCACTTGGGTTGATGCTCTGCCCTTGGCCCTATTGTCTACAAGAACAACAGCCCACACCAGGATAGGGCTATCCCCCATGAGATTGTGTTCGGGAGGCCTGCCAATGTATGGGGTGTCCCGCGGCCTAAGAAACTGTCTGATGTTGAATACCCTGTATTAACTGATTATCTGTACAGTCTAACTAATACCTTTCGTACTCTTTATCACCAGGTGCATGAGGCCATACCTGACAAAAGCGAGGGCCCAGGACACGTTATCCAACCTGGTGATTGGGTCTTAGTAAGAAATTTTCAACGGACTAAGAGCCTCGAACCCCGCTGGACACAGCCCCGTCAGGTGTTGCTGGCCACCCGCACCGCCGTGAAAGTAGAAGGTCGGAAGAATTGGGTGCATTCGTCCCACTGTAGGCGTGTGCCTCTGCCCCTCCCCTATGATCAGTGGGTGAGGGAAGGACAAGGAGACTCAGAAACAGAAACAGTCCCGACGTTTGTCCCATTCAGCGATGCCAGACTGCATTTTACATCTACGGAAGCAGAGAGTGACAGCATACTGAAAGGAAGGGTGGAACCCTCCCTTAACTCTGCTCAACGTCCAGAACAATTGTTTCCCGACCATACTGACCCTACTTCCGACCGATATAACTTGCGCCCCGAGGGAAGGCTTGCCTTTGACTTCGCCAAGTGCCTATAGGCTGTAGGGCTGTGATCTCCCCGGCCGAGAGTAGTGCTGGTGTGTCAGACTAAGGTACGCCATAGGGCTCTTGGCACCTGCGCCCAGTGAAGCAACCACCAATCACAGACAGCCACTAGAGGTCCCTGGCTTAGCACAGTGGCTGCCGTCCAAAACACTCGAATCCAGAAACAATATGTCAGTCTCCGACATAGTAAATGCTTCATGGCCACCGTGGTGACGCTGTTTGTCTCCCTCATCCTGTCTATTCTTGGTTGGCTGTTACTAATCTACCATCCTGTTACCTCACCAACCCCTACCCCAACTCCTGCAGAGCACCAGTATTACACGCTACCAGCCCACGAGTTACCCCGCCGTGCAGAATTCTTCAATAACACCTTCATCCAAATGTTGCATCATCATCAGCTGATCATGAACATTTCCAACTGCTGGGTTTGCGGACTGGTGCCGCATTCCATGATACACCCTGTCCCATTCTTTCCCTACCCCTTTTCCATCTCTGGGTCTTGTCTTGCATGGTGGATGTTGATACAGGAGGCCTACACTGTCAATGGTACTGCCAATTCTGCCCTTGGAACATTTCAGGATGACTTCTGGCGGAACAGATCTGGCCATGCCAATGCTCCTTTTGCCCGACCAGCTCATCCACATCGCTACTATCACCAGATGAACTCGGTGAGATGGTAGTATTCAACTCAACCACTCGACGAACATTTTCCAGATTCCGCACAAGAAGGATACTGCCCGATGAACGAGACACTGTGAATGTCATAAATGTGCAAGGCCGTGTCTGCATCCATGGCCTAGGGACTAAGAAAGTTGGTACCAGTACTTGTAATATCACAAAATCTTTAAACTCTACATCTCCTCCGAAGCTGGTGGCATCCCCCAACACCTATTTTATCTGTGGCACTGCCGCCTACACTTGGCTCCCCCGTAACTGGTCTGGTACCTGCTATCTGGCCTTCCTCCTTCCGCCAACGTATTCTACCCATGGGAGTTACCACCTGTTGATGAAGGGCGCTCTGCGTCGCTCACGTAGGGCGTCATATCAGCCGAGGATACAGCAGGCCAGGAAACCGGGGACTTCCTTAAAGGTTTCCTTCCATTCTGGGGCCCCATGGCAAACAGTCGGGCTGTACGAGGACTGACCAGGGTCCTTGAAGCCACCATCACAGTAACAGCTGGTGCCCTCTCCAACATCACTGCAGAACTACAGGCGGACCGCCTTATAACACTGCAGAACCGCATGGTCCTAGACGTCCTCCTTGCTGATCGTGGTGGTGTGTGTAAATTGATTGGCTCCAGCTGCTGCGTGTACATCCCAGACAACGCACCTTCAGTGTACTATGCCATCCAACGTCTGCATCGCCTTTCTTCCGAAATTCATCTGGATAAAGGCAACTTGTCCCTCACAGGCTGGATCTGGGGCCTCCTTTCCCAGTGGGGGTGGAGGGTCCTCATCTTCCTTGCCTTGGGAATAACTGTCCTGGTCTCCTGCTGTTTGTGCTTTCAGTGCCTGCCAGTGCTCTGTACAATGTGTGTCCAGACCATCCAGCCTCCACCCTCCAACATTCACAACACCAATATGATGATGATGCTCCAACAAGAAACCGATGGCCTTATGAACATTGACATTTCTTAAAGTATTTGCCACTCAATGGCAAAAGGAGGGTCTGAGGAAAAGTGTTCTTCTGATCGGTATCATTTGTACCAGGACTCCATTGTTTTTCATTGCCATTTCGTGTCAAACACTTCCACACGACCCACCTGGTCGTTTCTGCTGATGCCTGAGGAAATTCTAACTAACACGACAAAAAAACCATCTTGCAGCCTGCATTTCTGCCCAGGAACTGTCGCACACCCAACCCCCTGTTCTTTGCAGTTCAACAGAAAACCATGAGACACTCACGCCCTGTGTAAATGATTTGTTTCCCATCTCCTGCTCCCTGCCTGGTAAACATCCTTGACACCGTGATCAGGTTATCTGGACAATGGTCTGACTGCCGGGCCTTGATCAGGGTGATTGGACAATGGTTTGAATGACCGAGCTTTGATCAAGCTGATCGAACAATGACCTGAATGACCGTGCTTTGATCAAGCTGAGTGAACAATAATTTGAGTACCAAGCCTTGATCAGGTCACCAACTACAAACACCATCTGGATCTGGTTATCAACTGCAAACACTGCCCTGATTGAACAATGGACTAACAGCCAAAAGACTGGAATGAAAAAGTATAAAAGGCTTGTAAGCTGCGGAGTAAAGCAGCAGCCTCCTCTGTCTTGTTTCTAACGAGCTTGGGAGCCTGTTCCATAGCCCGGGCTATTTGAATAAATCTGGGTTCCTCCTGCAGACGAAGGCTCCTGTGTCTCCTTTTACTACGTATGAAGGGTATGGAAGACTTGGGCAATTCCCCCTCCGCCGAGACCCAGTGAGTGGGTTATTCCGGTTCTTCAAAATGAACTGGCTGAGGTTGGAGTCTTAAGATAGCGTTCCGATATCAAAAATATAGCGCCGATTACGAAGAAAACTCCAATAAGATTGTCATTCAGCTTTATATGTGGCAGCAGAGCTTGTAGTAGTAGACAATTGTTATGCTCCACTAGACTTTTATTTTTTAATGTTTTAAACTCTTTATTACATCCGATTAGATAGATATATTCTTTTAAACAAATGTTATTGATTTTCGTAATTGAGAATCCAGCCTACCTGCGAGCCAAATGTTACAGAATACATAGATCCTGTGTTCAAAGAGCTGTTATTGCAACCAGCATATAACCGGTACATAGATGTAAACCCACTAGGAACTGCAGTGACTGTGGTATAAATCGCAGTAGCAGCATCTATGTCACTGGTATTTGCAGTCATTCTGAATCAATTTAACATATTCCCCCACCTCCCCGTAACTTGAAACATAAACATTCCCACCTGCACCCTCCCTCTGACTCACTCCTATCTTCCCATGGGCCAACAAATATTTAGTTTAGTCCCAGTTCGCATATGTCTTCCATCTGAATGTTATATAGAAGTACATGCGTCTGGTTTGTTAGTGCCTGAAGGGATCTACTTTTTGTAGGTATAGGTTAATCTGTAAACCCTTGCGTTTTACTGCAGTGTATCTTCAGAGGCTGTAAAGAGTTTGAGCATTGCGTCCCATTCTAGCACAATTGGGGTCTTTCGTAGGCCCCTTGATTCCTCCCGCCTTATTGCCATACTTTCGGCCCTTCCCCATCTGACTACTTCCCCATGCTGAGTAAGTATTGCAGGGGGTAATGCGGATTTCCACCGCATAGTGATTGAGCGTTTTGCAAGTATCAGGGCTAAGTTAGCAAATCGGGATTGCACTGTTTGTTTCTTCCGTATACGGCGCAGCCCTAGTAGGCAGTATTCTGCCGTGTCTCCCCTGCTGTGTTTGTGGCAGTTCTTAGGACCTTCATCACATTTGCCCAGAAGGGGGACAATCGAGGACAGGCCCATAACATATGAAGCAGATCCGCGGACTGTGTAAAGCATCGGGGACATTGATCTGCTGTACCCGGATACATCTTCTTCAAACGGCGTGGTGTGAGATAGGCCCTGTGTAATACCATGTGTTGGACAAGTTTAAATTTAGCATTGCAAGATACTTTTTTGGGACATTCCAATATAATGTCCCATTCTTTGTCAGTTATTTCTCTACCAACATCAGTACTCCATTTAACTCGGAGCGCTTCCAGTGAGATGGATGCGTGGGATCGGATTCCCTTATAGAGCCATCAGGTTAAATGCCTACCATTACCCAGAAGATGTAGTGTGTGTATTAAATTGTGTGTGGGGGGCTCTCTACTATCTGGCGCCCAATGCCGTCTTATATATCTGATACTTGCATGTAATATGTAAAGGGAGTTCGGTACTCCCTGTACTCTAGCAAAGTTCTCATGGTCTACCAACACCTTGTCAGCGAACAGCATTCTTACAGTGTTCACTCCTTTTCGTGTATGCTCCACTAGACTTAATGGCTGCGCCAAGAAAGATGGTCCCTGATGCTGGAGGGCAAGTACTCATCTAATGGCGAAGCTGTAAAGCAGAAGACGACACCTCCAAACGGGACAGGCTAACTTGCCATGCAATAAGTAGGTAACTGGTGATATCGAGCCATTACAGCTTCTGTCCGTAATATCGATGGAGTGCCGTGCCGTGCGACAGATATTTATGGGACGGCTTCCTGATGAAGGCATTTCTGCCGAAACACGCGCAGTAGCAACATCTTGAAGCCTTCCATAAAATAATTTGTTCAACAGTCAATGGTTATTAATGAACACTTGCCTGTAGCAATATATATAACAAATATCAAATTATATTCAAGAGGATGCTTTCTCTTCTGCATCCATGCTATATTGTATGATTATATAATTTCCTGTCATTTAATCATGTATGAACAATTGCTAAGGACACCTTTGTAAAATCGCCAAAACATTTTTGTAATGAGATTTTAACTTTAACATGGTAAAATCAATAAAATATTTTTTGCTATTTTGAATATATAATACATTGGTTGAATGTCTATTTTCAATTGATTTTCATTGCACCTTTTGATGTTTAGTTAGTAATTATATGCCTGCAATATAATGTTTAATTCTCTTGCCTAAGAACTTTTTTCAAAATTATGGCTCCTGATAAGTGCCACATATGTATACATAGAGGATGTATGTGGTTTCTCTTGGTAAAGAGTAGCACGTAGAAACACAGTCACACAGAGGTAAATGCCCCTTCCCTGATTATTGGGCAAATTAAGCAGAGCTTCTTAACATGGAATTTTGTAGTGTCAGGTGCAAATTTCGATAACAAGAATGAGGCAGATTTTATAGAGGAGTTGCAGGTCTGCATAGTTTAAGAAACGTGAGCCGACTTTACAAAATGTAATAACCCTACCAAAATCCTACACTGGAGACCAGAAGAAGCATTTACGGCTTTAATACAGTATAACTAACTAGATTAGTAGCGGCATTTGATTGCCACAAAAAGCATTTATGGCTTTAATATAGCGTGACTAACTAAATTAGTAGCAACATTTGATTGACACATTTGTTTCCAACTGTCTGGATCGCCCTTATCCTCATACTCTAGCAAGAATTTGTGAGTGGTCCAAAGACCCATCTGTTCTTGTGGCCCACAGTTCCAGCTAACCGGAGGGGAATATCAAGAATTGCTACAGGATTCCTCCCTTGAAACACCCTACCACTCATCTCCAAGACTTGAAAAAGACTTCTTGAAAAGTCTGACGACTCACCTACTCCAGATGGCCTGGCACCCATCACAGCTTTCCAGCTAATCGCTACACTGGAAGATAATCCCTGTGTCACAGTGCATGGCTCTCCTCTGCTAGATTCTCTTCTGAATATAATATGATTGGTAATAAGGATAGGGATGCCAGAAAAGAAGGATGCCGGAGTCTGTGTATGAATAAAGCCCTTTTGTCTTTCTGTGGAGGTTTGATGATTAGAAAAACCATGTCCCCTGAAGTGATGGTCAACAGTGTCATTGCCAAAGGATAACCAATGGACATTGCAAGGCCTTCTCATGACAGAAATTCCAACAGTAAACTGCTCCCAAATCTGCTGATACGCATTGTCTTAACTTTTAGCTGCCCAGCTGAAGCCTAGTGAAACTGGGAGGTGAGGAGGGATGCTTTTTACATGTGGAACTTTAAAGCCTTTCTACTAACAAACCCAGCAGTCACCATCTAGTTTGCCCTGAACTGCTAGTCAGCTGTCTAATGAGGAAGGTGAGAAGTGCTGCTGTAGTGTCCACACTGCAGAACCTGTGCTTGAATGGCTTGGTCAGTAAATGTGTGCAGCCTGCTATAGTGAAAGACCAGCACTGTGAGTGTGTGCCATTTGAAACTGCACTGAGTTGCAAGCAGCATGTAAGCACATAGGAGCTGGGAATGAGCATGGATACTTGACACACAATCACGAGTACCAAAGATCACACATCGGGAAGTATATTTCTTTCCAGGCCATTCGGCGCACGTGTTTGACAATATGTTTACAAGTTTTCCTGAAATGTATTTAGTTTCTGGTCTTTTCAGCAGTGCATCAAGACAACACTTGAATATTCTTGGTAAAAGTGCCATCACATTTTTTCCAATCTTGGCCAGTTTCTCTTTAGGGAACTCCTAATAGCCTGGGGGAAGAAACAATGCTGAACTAGTCAACCATCTGCTCCCTAGTTGGTGGGAAAATATGCAACTTGGAACAAGCTATACCTGCACTTGCCAACATGTGTGCAGCGTTTGACTATCAAGCCACCCCAACAGTTCATTTGCGTGCCAGGGCAGACAATCTTGGCATGGTGGGAGTCAAAGTAGTTCTTCCCAACTGGATCTCAACGGAGAGAAATCCCATGCAGCTCATGCCAAGAAACATTAGTAATATTACACTTTTCACAGCCTCTGGGGTTGTGAATTCATAAGCAGATTTCCAGAGTACAGCTACAGGGAATATTAAACCGTACAAGACATACAACATCCTGGATGCATATTATGCATCAAACGTAGTATTTCTGAAAACAGTATACCAGGGTATGGTAAGACCCAAGGAAATTTGTACATCGTTGACAAATATGTTACAAGTTTGGCAATTGACATGGGGACTTTATTTATGGCCCACTCATAGCTGCCAAGGTTTCAGATTGCCATGTGTGACGTTTTCATAATTTTAGGGAAATTATGAGTGACATTTCAACGACTATGAGTGACACTTTCTTGCGAGAAAAATCAAGCAATGAAAACGAGGGAAACATAAATATTAGAAATTACACCCATTTGAGCAACGCGACTGTGCCACCAAAAGCAAATTTTCATAGCATAGCAAGTCAGTGCAACAGTAGGAGATCATGACGTACACCATAACAAACACGTTTTCAGGTTGTCCTCATATGCTATATACATGTTTTGCACGTCAGATTCCGTCCATTTAAGCTTACTGCGGGATTTTATTTTCTTCAGAAAAATCAGCAGTCCAGGCCGGCACTTAGCCTGACAAGCCCACAAACAGACAAAAAAAAAAAAAATCACCCCACACACTGACCTGACCTGACCTGCCATCTCGAGATCAGTCTGCACTGGTGGCAGAATGTCAACTAAAGAGATAGCTGCAACCTCATCTCAGGGGGCAAATCGCCATGGTCTCAGCTGTACCCTGCATGCGCTGACAAAAGCTCGAGTCCAGTTTAGGCTTCATTGAAGCTCTGGGGCGGCCCGCCGGTCCAGCTCCAAATTATCTATGGATTGTCTCACTGTGGCCAGGCCTGACACAACCTCTTTCCCCCTCCAGGGCACAGGCTTCCCCATTGTGCAGTTCCGGGGTCAGGAGCTGCGACCTGCTGCTGTGCTGTCAGTGCTTGAGTATCTGCTGCAATTGTGTTGTGCATGTGCACTTTGCAGCTGCAAACTGACTCTGTCCTGCACCGAGCAACCGAACGCAGCTCTGGCCTGTGTCACCCGAGTTTCGCTTTGGGCAGGCAGGATCCGGCTGGCATGGGTTCCTCCCCCGCCACCACCGCTTCCCGATATTATCCCGACGTGGCCCTTTCTGCCTGGGAGTCCCGGTCAGAACCGAAATGCAGGCCTGCCAAGTGTCACGCATCAGGCGTGACGCTAACGCATTTCAGTGTGGTGTTCCCGCATCACCGCACTGAAATGCATTGTCACGCATTTTTGGCACTGACCGCACTCTCTGCTGACAGCGCTGAAACTGGCTGCCGGCTACACCAGGTGCTAGCGCGCGCCGGCGCTCAGACACACCGGTGTGCGCCCCGGGCCGCAGGCAGCAGACTTCACTTGCGGCCAGCAGCAGCACAGTTAGTAAACAGTTAAATCTGTGCTCTCAGACTCAGTGCTACAAATGTTACAATCTGCCCTGCTGCCAGTGCCTTCACGGCGGGCTGTCACAGTGAGTCACTGACTCTGACTGCCCAATTATCGAGACCCGGGCCTGCCCTCAGCAGTCATTGCGTTACAGGCTGTGGCGCCGTGGGGGGGGGGGGATGATCGTATATGACCTCACGTCCTTTTGGAAAAGGATGGACAGGCAGGGGCAACAACACCGCAAAGTTCACTGCCGCAGCTGTGGGCAAAATCAAGTGCGACCACCGCTAATAACGCAGGGCTGCCATTTTGTAAATTATGCTTCTGCTGGCTCCAATCCATGTTTAATTCGCCCAGCAATGCCGGCCGAGACAAGAGACGCAAATTTTAAATAGGACGCGGTGCTGCAAGCGGCGCGGAAATGGGCGCCAGTTATGACATTTTCTAAATGTTTAATTCTGGCAAGAGTTACCTCGCCGGTGCTTGCACCGCCAGCAGTATTTGGTTTGTGCCGGCTGCTGCCTCTCAAGTGAGTACATCCGCCGAGGCTGCCAGACAGACTGTGGTTGGTGCCTGCAGCCTGTAAGGATCATGCCGCGTGACTCGGGACCAGGTGCGGCTGCCGGAGAGCATTTTGCCTGCATGCAGAGCCTCTCATAACGCTGGTCCCGGCAATACTCCAGTCCTTTGATCGCTGTGCCAGAAGTCTCAACCAGGTAATTTGGTAGTATTTTATTCATTTTTGAGCGTCAATAATCACTGTGGTGTGCCTGTTACAGCTCTCATTGCTTTGCTGTCTACTCTGTGATTTAATTGGATACAGTACACCTGACTAGGCCCTGCATCAGTGCCCGGTGGCCTTTCATTTCCACTGTTGATGCACACCACTGACTGCAAAGTACTTGAATGGACATGGATCAATAGAGAGCCTACTTTTCAAGAAACTAGTAGAATTATATAGAGGGTGGTGCTAACTTCTTAAGATTTTAAAGAAAAATGGAGAGTCACTTTTAAGAAGAAAACCATCCAGGAACTAAAGAATAAATGATATTTAGACACATTTCATCATTTTGATGACAGTCTTCAAACACAAATGCATAAAATGTGGCACTATTGGATAATTCACTAGACTGCAAACAAGAGATAGCGTGAAATGTTTGGAAATCATGAATCTCATCTTTCTGAAGAGGATAAACCAGCTCTTAACTATCATGGACAAAGAAAAGTAGAACATGAAAGATGTACAATATGCAGTTTTTTGTTTTTCTTTAAATATACAGAGTGAACGCAACATGAAGGTATTGGAGCACTTTACATGAGCACCATTTACATTACAGAAGGTCACATTAATTAAAAAATATATATATATACACATATATATTACCGCTCCATATGCACCTCCGCGATTACAGCACCCGTCCGAGAGTGCTCTGGCAAGGTGCAATGGAGCGGTGATATATATATATATATATATATATATATATATATATATATATATATTTATATTTAGGCATGAGGAAATTTTGTGATTTGCCCAGAATGACAGGATGTTGAGTAGACATTGATACGCGAACCTGGTTTCCCAGTTTCAAAATCAGAAATTCAGCGCATAGTGCCATATGCTTGTCGTGTCTGACTGCTTCGAAACTAAAGCAAGGAAGCTTAAACTTTATTCTTGCCTGGAGTTACGTGGTAATGGGTGCAATGGAGCCTTTTGGTGCTCCGATGAGAAGAACATTTTATTGTCAATTTTGGAGAATACAATAGCTTGACATAGAGTATGGATTCCATGGGTTTGGTTTCAAACTTTGTAACAAGTTCTTTTCTGTCAGCCTACGGCTGGTAGGAGGCCGTGGGCTGCCAGTGAAACTGGATGTTTGAGAATGGATTTACCTAAGCTCACTCTGAGATAGGAAGGTCAAGAAGTGCCGGCTTAGCATTAGTCTTGGCATAACCCTCAAAGAAGAACTCGGGCTACTCGTTTCCTTTCCTCAACCCCCCTTTTCATTAAGTGCTTGAAACAGCCATACAATCAGGATATGAACCCCTCGTGACAAATAATGAATTTGTTTTCCAACACCACTTTTTAAAATGTGTGCAGAATACGGACATTGACTGTCCAGGAAATTCTTCAGACCTGAAAAATCAGGAGATTCTACTAACATTTTTAGGAAAACAAATCTTTTGTGATGGCTATGTTTAAGCTTGCAGTGGAAAACAATTTCAGTCCACCTGCTGGTCAAAATTGTTTTTCATGGCCACCTCCCATATTCCATATATAATTGCTTCTTGGCAAAATATTTTAAAGACATTCTAACATTTCAAATACTTCCTGTTTAGCTGCTTATGCAGGAACCTGTCAGTGGGCGTGCTGGTGCCATGTATGTATCTTCTTGGGTCTTTGGAACCTAAAGATACCCATTCCCTTGAGTGAAGGGATAACAGGATTGTGTAGATTTTCAGCTGGTTTGAAATTAAAAGAAAGAAGCCATTGACTGCAGATGAAACGCCAGTGGAACTGTCAGTTTATAGGCCTTTACTTGTTTGTTGGTACTTTTCAACCACAGTGCAGCATGGAAGCATAAAAAAAACATGCATCTTTAAATAACCTGTCAAAATATGGCAGATGTCAAATTTTTCTTTTTAACACGCCCGGAGAGAACCACAGAATCATGTGCTGAGGCACCTCCATAAACCAACAATGACAGGAGACCATACTAAAGGCAGACTGTGTACTGTACAAATGTCTGTGAGACAACATTACTTTTATCAAACATGGAAACAGCAGCAAAGACATATTGTTTATAGCCTTCACTGAATGCTTCTGTTACTGACACCACCCTTTCTTCTATCAGGAACTCCCCACATCCCTGAAAGTATCCAGAACAGATGGAAAGCAACAAAATAGCACTATATTAATTTAGTCAAACAAGTTCATAAATAAACATAGAAATGAATGGCAACTCCAGGGCTTGATTTGTAAAAGAATAAGTGCTAGGGCACACATTTTTCTCAGAAGCTCGCCAGTGTTGCTGCTGAATGTACGGGTTGCCGAATGCTAAGTATGTCTAGTCTTTATTCCACCTCATGCCTCTTTCATCCACCAACATACACTCCCTGCTCCTATATCTCACTCTTGCAGATTTCTCTTGAGAATGCAAACTTGCATAAGTTTAATATCGGTAACTTCATTAACTGTGCTTTGAGTGAACCAAGCTAACTTGGCCTCTGTCGTTCATCTTCAACGGGACATTGTACCACACCACGTGATTAACTTTCTGGTTTCATTCTCTGCTAGAATAAAGGATCACTAGACTCCACAGCGCAAGCTGGAGACTTTGCTGAATGTTCTGAACGAATCAGAAGTCTCTCAAGGCCAAGTTTAGCTGCCCCAGGCTGAATAACATACTATGTGACAGATGTGTCCCCATGGACCCGACACTACGAGCACAGAGTTCCATGTAGTATAATAGTGAGCAAATCCTCAATTGCACTCTGTTGCAAATGTTTCTCTTTGCTTAATTTCATGAGCCTTAGAACCATGTAGTGAATGTATGAACCGTTTGTTTAAAATACTATAAAATCCTGACTTTACGACGTAAGGAGGAGTCCTTTTACCATTCTTAGAAGGCAAATCTCTAGTCAGTTTTGTCTCTGAACTCTCCTGAGTTCATGATTCTCTGTATTTTGGGTTTAGAACTTTGACTGAATTTCTATTTGACTAACTGCAATTTGTCCTTTTTACTTTGAATATTTTCAAAGTAAACCTTTAATTTTAAGACTTTCGTGTCTATTGTTCTTAAAGACTCCAATGTGATTAAGAGACAGGGAACTTCTGAGTTTCCGTTACAGGAGAGTTGGATCCATAAGGCAACATCAAAGTCTGTATAGGGACTAAACTGTCCCCGGTCCAAGAAAACCAGCATGCACAGGGGAAAAGGAAAGGTGTGGCGCCGCGCGCGGACACTGTTTAATCTCCGATTTCTCCTTTTGTCACTGTATTCTCCATCTTTCTCTTCCTTATTTACCCCTTTGCTGCTTTCTCCCCTTCGTGTTCTAGGTCCAAGTCTAATGATTAAAAAACATAAGTCCCCAAATAAAAAGAGTTCCAGTGGACCTACGTGCAACAACCTGCTCAAATTAAACATTGGGCAAGTCTCAGTGCTCCGTGGATTCAGCCAAGTCACTCCCTATAGTGTGGCACAATTCTGCAAAAGCATTTGGCTACTACTACAAAGATGAGAAGAGTGTCAAAGAGGAAGTGGGGGGAGGAGTAATAGGATTGGACTGAATATTGCAATAGCAACTACCAGACTTCTTTCAGCTTGCAGAGAGCAGCCATGGTAAGAGTGCCCTCCCATACAAATGAAAGCCAGGCAAGTCCCCTTCACCACAACACTGCTTGCTACATTAGTTGTGATCATTGTGAAGGGTCATTTTTTTAATGAAAAAATATGGAGAAAATTACTGGAAGGAAAGCTGAGGAGGATTTATTCTCATTTATACACAGCAATGCAAGGGCCTTTGGGATTGCAATTAGAGGTTTGCGTTTGCATAGAGCAGTTTAGGCAATGGGGTGCCAGCAGCAGGCTTGATTAGTCCTGTTCTTATATGGCAGCAGCTTGCTAACCATTTTGTGTCTCATCAAGGAATGGGCATGATGCAGCCCGGGTTAGGATTTTAGCCATGACCCTACTAGATCTACTCTTTGGAGATTTTGGTGAGAGGACAGGGTCTGGTGGTGCAAAAACCTGCTCAACTTTGGCTGCTCTCAGCAGAGGGTGAAGTAGTCGCAATCTACATTTAAAAAAATATTGCATAGGTTCTGCTTATGTCCACAACTGTGATTGTGGTTACAAGTGTAAACATGCTCAATATGGCATAAACGTAAAGCAGCAGGTCTTATCCTGGTCTTGAAAAGGCTACTCAGATCATCACCTGGATTAATGGGCCTGACCTACGGTGATTATGCTATTTTTACACGAACAGTGCTGTATTGCCCTTCTGGTCTAATTTCTGCTATGTAGATAAATCAAATAGAAGCAATTCAACCACTTGTTACCAGGAAAATGAACGCCCCATAATAGTACATGCTAGACACATGATACCACATACATAAAAGTCAAACCCTGACATGCCACATAGTGGGCTATCTCGTTGCTTCTAGCAGCACTTGCCACCAAGAACAATGCGCAGTCAACCAGTAGCACAAGTCTAGAATATCCCAAATGGAAGATTTCTCAGACATCAACATTGCACAACCAGAGGTCACTGAACATAACACAACACCCAACTACAGACAGCCCAGACCATATGTTTGAATGACTTTATTCACCCCAAGAAAGTCAACAGCACTACGACGCCATACTAATAGCACACTGTGTGCTACACAAATACAAACCTATAAATTAAAATACCACACCTACATTATTTCATATAATTTCACAACAGGGGATGTTGTTTTTTTCCAGCATAAACTCGAGGTACATATCGGAGTCCAAAACCCCACACAGAAATATTCCTGTGTGACATCACCAAGTATGCATAATCCCAACATGTATAAAAATAATGGGTTTCAGAAGATACACCCACACAAATATCAGATTTGTGCTTCTTTCATGTTATGACAGATTTAAAACTTAGGGTTACAGGAGAGCACTGGAAAAGCATATATTTTCATATCGCAGAACACAAAGGAGTCTTCCGCTTAGGAGTGCTCTACCTTCTTCCTCCTGAGTGGCTGCTTATGAGCCTCCGGGTTGGTTAGGGTGGTGGGGTGGGGGGGAATGGGGAAGGGAGCAGGAGCAATTCTCAGACTAGGATCCTTCTCGTTGGGCCCTCTAAAACGCCAAAATGTAAGTGCAGTCGATGGACCCATATATGAATTCACCTTTTACTAACGTCAAAGGTTTGTAGAGTGCTGGGAACTGTAAGTGCTAAAACAAAGTCAGCTCATAGTAGGTTGTTTGGCAGAATGTCAAATATGGGGTTTCCAATAATGCGTAAACTGTGTATATGCTTGTTTATCATTAGGTAGGAGTTATCTGTGGGCTTATGCAAGAGTATACATTTTACTACTTCGCGTGCAAACTTGTTGAGAAAGCAATGACATTTAAACGTTGAGCCTGTGCGCACGGCTGATTAACTAAAGATGGTAATGTCCGAGAATATAAATCTATGTATGTGGATTTTCAGTTACTACCAGTAATCTCTAGAGCGGTGCATCTTCAGACAAGCGTTTTCTCTGGGTGTCATGTTTGTGTGTGGCGGAAGAGTGCCATCATTAGGATGCTCATGCTCGCCTTTGCAGTCCTAGTAATAAAAAGGCCTGTAGACATCAGATATATGTAATAGGGGATGTCAGAGGTGGGTAGCTATTTTCCAGTAGTACGCTAGGTCTCTCTCAAAATCTGAGCTCCACGTAAATTTCTAAAGGGGCAAGTTATGCCTAGAAACGGTTGTGATGTACACCCATTGGGCACATCTGGAAATCTTTCAGACTTATACACTGCAACTTATGCAGTGACCCATCACAAAACTGGATGCACATTTCTTCTGCAACAGACATGTATGTATCCCATGCACTGCCTGCAACACAGTTTTTTTTGTAAATCAAAAAAAAAAGATCACTGGAATGGCCATTAGATTCCATTTCTGCCTATGGAAATTTATTTCTCACAAGTCTTTCCTTCCTAACCAGGGCCTGAGAAAACTGATGAATAGTCCCACACCTCCTGCAGCACTTAGACATGGATCATTCATGCGTTTCTCAGATGTGCTGAAAAAGTGTGGAAAATCTATTTAGCAGTGTGTGAATAACCATCAGGGAGGACCAAGTGAATATTAACTTGAATAGCACTTTCATTAGTGTAAACTAAGTTAACACCTATGTATGTATAATCTACACCTTCCTACATTGAGTGCCTATAGGCCTGTTTCACTCTTTGTCACCCAGACCTAAAATATATATGGATATGCAAGTTCAAACTTTTCACATGTGCAAGTCAGACTGAAACCTAGAAAGAAATTTACTGAATCGAGTCCTGTGCCTCTGATGTCTAAATGTATTTTTGTCATGAGTTCAGCCCAATTCCAGGATATCTTCCCTATGTGCTAAGGAGTTCTGAATCTTTTCTTTTCATTGGAATTCTTGGAATACTGCAATGATCTTTGTTTATGAAAAAGGAGCGAACAAGCTAGAAGACTTTGTCTCCGACAAATTATACATACAATGTTTGGGCAGATATAGCCTACAGCAATAAAACCCATGTAGTAGATTTAGGAACTAAAATGGAAGTAAATTTTCCTCATTACAAAAAACATCAGCACCTACATTTTCTGAAAACAGATGGAAGCAAAAAACCTCAGCATTTTCTGTAACCACAAAGTACCAAATTCTGAAAACTGCACTGAAGAATATTAGAAGTTTAGCCCTGCAGGTAGCTTCCTTTATTTGCAGCAGATTCCAGTCAATTTGATATTATAGAGCACATGTACACCCAGAGCGGCATCATGCGTCGGAGGAACACGAAGACAGACAAGGATAAAGAAACTTCAAAGCAATGGGATCTAAAAGCATGGATTGATTAACAGATTTAGGAAGTTTTGATGTATTTCCTAAAAGTCAAGATTGGGTGGATTGGATATCTTGAGGGAGGTTATTCCGAAATTGCTGATCTAGGTGGCTGAGCGATCTTCCATCTGAACGATACGATTTGACCAGGAGAGGACAGAAGAACACAGAAGTAATAATTGGATTACAAGTTTCTGCAAATGTCGTAGCACCTAAATAGTTCTTGCAAGTGTTGTTCTTTGCACCGTTTTGCATTTTCACACAGAATCCTCATTATCCACACAGCCCTCAAAGGGACAGGTTGTTCATCAGTTTACCAGAGATTTTTCATTTGTCCCATTCCCATATAGACCCTTAATGTTACTGGGAACATCCAATATTTTTGTTATGGTTTACAAAAGAAACAAGCATTTGCAATGCAATAGGTCTCGCATTTACGCGAGTTTAAGCTATTGGCATTGTAAATGACAATGCCTTTATTTATGTTTTAAAAACAAAAACAAAAATAAAGGCATTGTTATTTGCAATGTCAATAGCTCAAACTCGCGTAAATGCGAGACCTATTACATTGCAAATGCTTGTTATGCTAATAGGATTCTCTTCAGCCGAAATTTAAATGCCATTATCCTATTGTCACTTTTCAGAAATCAGGCCATTTAGACGCGCTGCCCAAAATGTAAATGACTATTTACAAGACAAATGCTCTGTTAAGCAAAATCAGAGTGAAAACCGTGTCTGTAAAAATTATGAGGTGGCTCTGAGAGTCCAGTGCGGGGAGCTGCCTGATCCTTGCACTAATTTACTATGCTTTGTGTCACTTACGGGCTTTAAAAAAACATAAACAACTGATCAATTACCCGAGAGCGGACTACAAAGCACGATCTGACAGAAGTCACGAAGAATAAACTAACACCTTTAAAGCACCGCTACCGGCAACCACCCGCGAGTTGAAGTGCTTGTAAATGCCCTCATTAACCTGCCACAGGACATCACTCTTCTGGGGGAGCAACAAAGATGGGCTCTTCTAAATGGTGTAGGACGCTAATTAATTGTCTTTCAAATTTACATTTTTTGTTTACCGCATTAATTGCTTCTAGTATTTTATGCTGTGGAGATGGTTAAAGGACTAAAGCGTGGTATCACACATGTACAAGTAAGCAGGTGTAAATTCCATGCAAGGGGTGGGAAGCAGACATGGTTAGTCTAGAGTTTATGAATGTCCACGAATCTGTGATTTGGGGATCATCCACAAACTCCTCTCTGTCCCTTTTCAACCCTAAAAATGGTAAAATAGGAACTCCCTCAAAGCACTGGAGTAACTCACTTTCGAGGGTGGAAAATAGAGGGAATGGGGAATGGAACACCACCAAAATCAGTGAGGGTGCAGGCGAGGGATTTCTCTGTGGAGAAACGGCTCTACCTGTGGACAGAAGACAAAGAAATATATAGGTGCAATAAGTGCAATTTCAGAAAGAAATTCCCCAAATTGTGGGAAGAACAGCCTAAGGAAATGTGCTGTGACTTTCCCAAAAGTAAACCTGGACACATTCGTCTCGTGCAGCTTTTCAGATCGGGAATGTCTGTGAATTCCCATAAAGTGCAAAAGCATGTTCAAACTAGCAAGGAAACCTCTGAATGTCCTTCTTCCAGGCCCTATTGTATAGACATTGAAGGAATGCCATATTTTGGACCTGCCCATTCACATACTGCATTGATTGGTTTAATTTTCCAACATAAACCCGTGAAGAAACATCAAAAAGTCTTATGAAAAAACACACACAAACACATCCACACACACTCGCGCGCGACATATAACGGGGCAATGTGAAACATAGTCCGATATTCCCATTGAGGGTTCTGGTGACATCATAAATGTCACTAGAACCCTGAGAAGGAAGCAATGAAGACCCAAATTACAAATTAGGCATGTCTTCTTTTATAGTACATGTTTATTTTGGGGTAGTTAGCTTGGAAAAAATGTTTTTATATATATATATATATATATATATATATATAGGGAATTGTTTATTGATCATTCATAGTGAAATATTGGACTTTTGTGTTTAGTTGTCTGCAGGAAATAGAAGAGAACAATACTTAATCATTCAGTCAAGGATGATAAAATAAAAACCACCATGTGTGTTATTATAAACAGATTCTGTGTGAAAGGGAAGAGACTATTGAAGCTGTTCTCTTCAAGGTGCAGCTGAGAATGGCACTGATTGGAATTAGAAAGATTAGATTTGTTTAGTTTTTATAAACAGATGGTTGATAAAACAATGGGCAGTGCTCTGATAGCATAATTCAAATCTGTGGTATATACTGCATAAGTATGGAATTAGTGCACTTGCCACGCCATTTGCTGCATAAATTGCAGACTTCAGGCTCAGATTGATTAAAACAAATGATACTGTCAGAAAATGTGTTCCATAATGCTGCACAGCAGGACTTTTCTTGCTGGATTATGTCGATAACCCAGTTATATAATTCGGCCCTCCATTGCTATATAAACTTAGTGTCCCTGAACAGCGGTGACGCCTTCTAGTGTGGTTTTGGGGCTGCTGTGATGATGAAACCCATATTTCACTGGGGTTTTTAAACCACTGCACTTTTTGAACCCAGACATGTAATACGAGCTTGCGAGAAGAAGAGAGAGAGAGAGAGAGAGAGAGAGAGAGAGTGTGTGTTGTAGATAGATGTTGACTATCTTTGTGTATGTTTGTGAACTTTGTTTTTGCATGAATTATTATATTTACTATCATGTTACCATTAAATAAAAACAATTAATGCAACCCTTTTCTATTCATTTTTCTAATGTGAATTTAGGAGCCTCAGGTAAACAGATGTCATGGGTCATCGTCTGCTTTGTACAAATAAAAGTGTGTTGTAATGCACTAATGGCTGAGAAAATAGGATGAAAAGGGGTTGTTCACCTCCCACGGCCCCAACGCGTCGAGCATCTATTGATAATGTTAATGAAGGGGTTCCTGCGCCACCTTATTAGCAATAAATCTCTGCCATTCTTTGTTGGTTAAAAGCATTATGATCATCATTGCTATCATTACTGAAGCCATTATTCTTGTGTTACCATCAGAGTAGATTTATGATAATCCCGCCATCACGGCGGAGTTAAAGAAGGTGTAAACGCGTGATTAATGGCTGCTTTCACGTTTTAATACTCAACATTTCCCAACTCTTTTTTTACAAATAAGAAATGGCCATGGTAATTAGAGGAGGTGATTACAGAAGCACTGCTATGAAGTGTCTAATTACTCACATATGCAATTGCCTCGTAAAAAAAAATCAAAAGACAATACTTTTCTGTGGCAGCGCAGGAGGGTTCGGGAAACACCGCCTTGTGAGAAAAGACGTGCCTCGAAATATGCACACCGCGAAAAATAAGCATACACTTTTTTTTATTTTTAAGAATCTATTTCGTAGGAAAACGTCACTGACGAACGAGGGGGGAGAAAAGCAGCAGCGCTACAGTCTGAACCATTCTTGACCTGAGAGCGTGGCTTTAGCAAAGCAGTGGGTGTCGTTGTATTTCTTGAAATCCATTGTGTTGTACTTAACTGCGTCACAAGTAAATGTGTTTATGCGCAATATGTACATTAACGTGATGCTTACGGTATTCAGGTAAATTATAATGAACAAAAATAGATGTTTTATCTGACACACATAACCAGTTTTAGTGAAAAACTTAACTGTAAATAAACACTGAAATCCCTCATAACCTAAAGTACAATGACAGCATACGAGGTTTACTAAGTAGGTACCAAACAAACAAACGCCTTTGATACTAGCACTCCCGGCGCGGCTAATGGCACTGTAGCCTAGCGGCTCGCTGCAAGTAGTGGAAACGAGGGTGACAGCAAAAACGGAGACCCCGATCGGAATAATAAGCGAATAAAATATTTTTTTCCCCCAAGTGTAACGGCAAAAACAGAGACCCCGATCGGCATAATAAGCAAATAAGATATTTTTTTTTCCCCGAGGGTGACGGCAAAAACGGAAACCCCGATCGGCATAATAAGCGAATAAGCCACAAGGACAGCGGATGAAAGAGGAGGAACCTGACGGGCAGGACGGTATAAGAATGGTTAAACGCGCAAACAATTGATCAACAGAAAAAAATTGCACAATTGGCACAATTCTGTAATGCAATGCTGCCGCTCTCGTTACAGAGGCTGCCGCTCCTGCCTGCCTTGCCGCCTCCTGCCTGGAGATTCCTTCGCTCGCTGCCCGCTGCTCCTGGGACTTTCCCGCTGCCCGCTGCTCCTGGGACTTTCCCGCTGCTCCTGGGACTTTCCCGCTGCCCGCTGCTCCTGGGACTTTCCCGCTGCTCCTGGGACTTTCCCGCTGCCCGCTGCTCCTGGGACTTCCCGCCACTGCCTCCCTGCGGCCCCGCCCCCCGTGATTCCATTCGCCGCCCCGCTCCCGCCACCCAGCTGCTCCTCCCTCCCGGCTCCTTACTTAAGGGGACCGTAGGGGACCACAGAGTGTGACCGCTCAGCCCTCCCACAGGGCTTGGTCGCCCCACTCACTGCTGCCGCTCCTGCCTGCCTTGCCGCCTCCTGCCTGGAGATTCCTTCGCTCGCTGCCCGCTGCTCCTGGGACTTTCCCGCTGCCCGCTGCTCCTGGGACTTTCCCGCTGCTCCTGGGACTTTCCCGCTGCCCGCTGCTCCTGGGACTTTCCCGCTGCTCCTGGGACTTTCCCGCTGCCCGCTGCTCCTGGGACTTCCCGCCACTGCCTCCCTGCGGCCCCGCCCCCCCGTGATTCCATTCGCCGTTCCGCTCCCGCCACCCAGCTGCTCCTCCCTCCCGGCTCCTTACTTAAGGGGACCGTGAGGGACCACAGAGTGTGACCGCTCAGCCCTCCACAGGGCTTGGTCGCCCCACTCACTGCTGCCGCTCCTGCCTGCCTTGCCGCCTCCTGCCTGGAGATTCCTTCGCTCGCTGCCCGCTGCTCCTGGGACTTTCCCGCTGCCCGCTGCTCCTGGGACTTTCCCGCTGCTCCTGGGACTTTCCGCTGCCCGCTGCTCCTGGGACTTCCCGCCACTGCCTCCCTGCGGCCCGCCCCCCGTGATTCCATTCGCCGCCCCGCTCCCGCCACCCAGCTGCTCCTCCCTCCAGGCTCCTTGCCCATGGCGCCCCCTGAGCGACCGCGCGGCGCTCGCGCGCAGCGGGAGCACCGACGGAGCGCCGAAGGTGCGCCAAGGTAAGCCCGTCTGCGCCCGTCCGCGCCTGGCCCGCGCCCAGCGCCAGGACCCCTGGATCCCACCGATGCAACACTACTCGACGGACCTACGACGCCGCCACCCTCACCGCACTCAATGCCGGCCGGAACCCTGCCTGCTACCGAGCCTCACCGAGACGCACCCACGGACCCTTCACCTGCCAAGCCTGCCGATTCACCTGCCCCCGGACGTGCACCACCTCCGCCAAGTCGAGCACCAGCAGCAACCACCTGAAATGCATCCTGTTGAACACCCGCTCCGTCCACAGGCACGCCGTGGAACTCTGGGACCTGCTCGACGCAACAGCACCGGACGTCGCCTTCCTCACCGAAACCTGGATGAACGCCTCCTCAGCGCCCGACATCGCCATAGCCATCCCGGACGGATACAAGATCACCCGGAAGGACCGCGTCAACCAGACGGGAGGAGGCATCGCCATCGTACACAAGAACACCATCCGCATCTCGACTAACTCCGACGAGACCTTCACCGCCGCCGAACACCTACACTTCCAGATACACACTGACCCCAAGACCACCCTCCGAGGCACCCTCATCTACAGACCCCGGGACCACGCACACTATTCAGCGAAGACATCGCAGACTTCATCCAGCCCGCACGCCATGCCCTCCGCCGACTACATCCTCCTAGGGGACCTCAACTTCCACCTGGAGAACAACAACGACAGAAACACCACCGCCCTGCTGGACAACCTCGCCAACCTCGGACTCAAGCAACTGGTGAACACGCCCACCCACTACGCCGGCCACACGCTTGACCCGTCTTCTCTTCCAGCAAGCACATCTCCTTCAGCCACGCCACCGGACTCCACTGGACCGACCACAGCTGCGTCCACTTCAGCTTCAGAAAGACTGCGACCCACCACCACCCGCAACAGGCTCCCCGCCGGAGCTGGAGCAAGATCACCGCCGAGCAGCTCACCGCCTCCCTCAGCCAGAACACACCCACCAACACAACGGACCCAAGCGAAGCAGCCAGCAACCTCGCCAAGTGGCTGACCGCCTGCGCCGACGACCTCGCACCACTAAAAAGCCCTCCCAGCAGACCCGGAAGCAAGAAAACCCCTTGGTTCACCAACGAACTCAAGGAATCCAAGAAGAACTGCCGCACTCTCGAAAGCCTGGCGACTCGAGCCAGACCACAGACAACAGGACCGCCCTCCAAGCACGCCACCCGCAAACACCACCAGCTGATCCGTGCCACCAAGAAGTCGGCACTCAAAGAACGACTGGACAACAACGCCCACGACAGCAAGGAACTTTTCAGCATCGTCAAAGAGTTCTCCAACCCCAGCGCCCGGAAACAACGACATCACCCCTCGCAAGACCTCTGCAACTCACTCGCCGCGTTCTTCCACCATCAAGATCACCGACATACATAACAGCTTCGACGCACAGACCACGCACCCTACCGCCGAACCAACGCCCGCCACCACCACCCTCTGCAACTGGACCCCGATCAGCACCGAAGACACCACCCGCACGATGAACTCCATCCACTCCGGATCACCAACCGACCCCTGCCCACACCACGTCTTCAACAAAGCCGACGCCACCATCGCACCCCATCTCCGGGACATCATCAACTCCTCCTTCCACACCGCCACCTTCCCGGAGAGCTGGAAGCACGCCGAGCTCACCGCCCTCCTGAAGAAACCAACGGCGGACCCCACCGACCTCAAGAACTACCGTCCCATCTCGCTCCTTCCGTTTCCGGCCAAAGTCATCGAGAAGACCGTCAACAGACAGCTTGCCGCCTTCCTCGAGACGAATGGATCCCTCGACCCCTCGCAGTCCGGGTTTCGGGCCAACCACAGCACCGAGACCGCCCTTATCGCAGCCACCGGCGACATCAGAACCCTAACCGACAACGGGAAACAGCAGCCCTCATCCTCTTGGACCTCTCCGCGGCGTTCGACACCGTCTGCCACCGCACCCTAGTGAAGCGCCTCAGCAACATCGGAATCCGAGAGAAAGCACTGGAATGGATCATCTCGTTCCTCGCCGGAAGAACCCAGAGAGTCCGCCTCCCCCGTTCAGATCCGAGGCCACCGAAGTCATCTGCGGCGTTCCACAAGGATCTTCACTCAGTCCAACCCTCTTCAACGTCTACATGAGCCCCCTCGCAGCCATCGCACGCCAACACAACCTCAACATCATCTCCTACGCCGACGACACCCAGCTGATCCTCTCCCTCACCAACGACCCCACCACCGCCAGAGCCAACCTACACGACGGGATGAGAGACGTCGCCGACTGGACGAAGGAACAGCCACCTTAAACTGAACTCAGACAAGACGGAAGTCCTCATCCTGGGCTCATCACCCTCCGCCTGGGACGACTCTTGGTGGCCCCCGGCCCTAGGCACCGCGCCCAAGCCAACGGACCACGCACGCAACCTGGGCTTCATCCTGGACTCCTCCCTGTCGATGACCAGACAAGTCAACGCCGTCTCATCTTCGTGCTTCAACACCCTGCGCATGCTCCGCAAGATCTTCAGATGGATCCCCACTGAAACCAGGAAGACCGTCACCCAGGCACTCGTCACCAGCCGACTGGACTATGGGAACACCCTCTACGCCGGAACCACAGCCAAACTTCAAAAAAGACTCCAGCGCATCCAGAACGCCTCCGCACGACTCATCCTGGACATCCCCCGACACAGCCACATCACCGGACACCTGAAAGACCTGCACTGGCTCCCCGTCAGCAAGAGAATCACGTTCAGACTCCTCACCCACGCACACAAGGCCCTCCACGACCTGGGCCCCAAGTACCCTCAACGACCGCATGACCTTCTACACGCCCACCCGCCAGCTACGATCAACCAGCCACGCCCTCGCCACCGTACCACGCATCCGCAGAGCCACCGCCGGAGGAAGATCCTTCTCCTACCTGGCAGCCAAGACCTGGAACTCCCTCCCCACTCACCTTCGGCGAACCCAGGACCATCTCTCCTTCAGGAAGCAGCTCAAGACCTGGCTGTTCGAGCAGTAACTTACCCCCTCCCCCAGCGCCTTGAGACCCTCCCGGATGAGTAGCGCGCTCTATAAATGCCGTGATTGATTGATTGATTGATTAAAATAACTGGCCAGCGTAGAGGAGAGTCTCCAGTTACAGACGCAGGGGGTGATCTTCAAAATAAATAAACAAACACAGCGCGAGAAACAGATGGCACACTGCACGCAATTAAAACAAGTGCGAGCAGAGCGGACTAAAACTGTAGTTAGGCGCCACTACTTCGGGACTACACGGAAGTTACCAAAGGATCAACAGCCAACAGAAAGCAAGATAACAACAGCAATGCCACAGGTAAACCAATGGCAAGCGGAAAAACAAATTACACGGAGTTTAAGCCAACATACAGATTACTTTATGTCTCGCTGAGACAGCGCATGCAGCGCATGCGCTGCCAAGGCGAGACCTAAAAAGGACTGGATCTGAGCGGAGTGAGAAACTGGCGATGCCAAATAGTTTCCCTG
Organism: Calotriton arnoldi; assembly: GCA_963921515.1. NCBI lineage: Eukaryota > Metazoa > Chordata > Amphibia > Caudata > Salamandridae > Calotriton > Calotriton arnoldi. The sequence goes on from CAWUFW010000927.1 coordinate 3,217,118, forward strand.
TATGAATTTTCTATGTAATAGACCAAATGTTGTTTACTTCCTCAGGACTACAATCCCTCTTCATAGTAGGTTCATAGAATTGGCTTGGTTGTTGCAAAGGACTGGAAGGGCCTACTAATTGGAAGAAGTGGAAAACGCCTCACTGTCGATGACTACCTTTCTACACCTTCCCAAGTAATCTTAGGATGCTCCCTTCCACACCTCACTTTCTACCAATACGTCCAGCACATCTTCCATTGCCAGTGCATGGACAGTAGTTCAGTGGTGTGTTTGAAAAGTTAAGGCAAGCTAGGAAAGTGTCTATTGTTGTCTTGTAAAATGCTACAATTGGTATGCAGTTGGGTCCTCAAACCACTGAAACCCTTTTCCACCTCACATGCTTCATTAATAATAACTTTTGCCCATTTTGTGTGGGGCTGATGAAAGGACCTCTACTGAAAAATGTAGATTTCAAGTGTCACATAGATATTTTTTTATCTTTTTATTGGTTTGCAATAACACAATTCGCACAGGTTGTCTGGGACATTCAAAACATATCGTTACGCAGTTACAAAGTGAATTGGCCATTCCTGCTGTAAACTCCCTTTATCCCCGTAATCGGCCCACCCATCCCAAACCTGTAGTGCCTCCCAATAACAGTGCCAAATGTCAACATACTTTAGGTGCAGACCGATGCGCCATATACGTGTTGAGAACCAGCAAATATCACTAACTGTAACTAGGAAACAGTCCATGCATAGGAATCAGTTCTTGCAATATGTAGGGAGGTATGCAGAATTTATGGTAGGGGTGCCTGTTATTAGTGGTCTGCAGTTGGGGTTTCCAGGCGGTGTGGGATCCGAGTGTTTCATACTATCTGCTATTGTTCCCCACACCCTAGCCAATTCCATAGACCCTCGGCCACCTCAGGCTTCTCTCATGACCACCCCTCCTTCGTAGCCCGCCCACTTCTCAAGTTCTTTCCACCAAACCTCCACCCAGGGACCCCTGGGATCCTATCAGTTCCGAGCAATCTCCTGTTTTCCCTGCAGGAATGCCAGGTCTTGGAACCTGCTTGTGGCGTTATGCTCAGCTGTATATGGGAACCAACAAACGAGGTAGTTCTTTAGGGTATAAGGCACCTCCCTGTCAATGAAACTACAAGTGTAGCGGTTATGTGCATCCAGCAGGGCGCGAGCAACTTCAAGTGTCACATTGATAAGACACTTTTTAAAGAATGGGGAAGAGGGATTAAAACAAACTACAAATAGAACCTGGAACAATAAACATGAAGCAATGATACATTTATGGAGAAGCTGCTAGGATAGATTGTATATATGCTAGTTAGAAGTTCCCTGGTTTCTTTAGACCAGTTAGTCTTAAGCAGAACTGCAAGCAAACAATGTATGAACACAATGTGCCCCTCGTAAAGCCCACCCTACCTCCTTAATGAACTTTAGCCAGTGTCGTGAAACTCAGACGTTCCTGCGTGGTGGCTAGGTCAACAAATGCAGGTTATTGTAGTTGATACGACTGGAAGGGAAAGGTGATCGCATTCTGGAATAAAATCCTTGATGACTGGATAAGTAGCATATTTGGGATCAACTTTTTCTACCTTTTTTTTCTTAAACCGTATTTTATTCTTTTTCTAAAGAAACAATACAGTAAAAGGAGAGTTGCATGTGAGCATGTATGTGCTCAACCATCAACAGCACCCAAGCAAATGCATTTAACGTGTAATGTGTGCATCTTCATAATATTGTCGTACGCCCCTACCCTTGCTGTCCCAGAATGCATTGCTGCCCAGAATTGTTTTTAAATTTGAGTGCCCATTTGATCCAAAGACATTTCGAGTCAGTGGACATTCAGAATTCTAGTAGAAGCTGTCTTGTAAGACAACCAGGCTTTGAAAACGCACTTTGGTCAACAGGAAATCTACTTGTTGTTAAAAATAACCTTTACTTCCAATCAATACATATTAAAAATTTTAACTTCCAAGACTAGAAATCTGGGATTTTGACATAATTTGCCTATTCCTATCACGAAGTGCCTGACCTGTAACAATGATTGGCAAAGCCAACAGGTCTAGGTTCAATGTGCTAACTAAAACATGCGCTGTTAGCACATTAGAGCAAGATACACTGGAGAGAGCCAGCAGGAGTCAGCAGAGAGGGCAAGAGTTGTAAAGTAGGTCCTCGTACAGGTCCGTGCAAGTACTCACATGAAGGAGAGAGGATACACCCAAGTAGCAAATAGCTCTAGGTGAAAGATGAATACGCCATTGGACAGAACTGAGATGTGATTGACAAAGTATTAAGCCAATGGCTGAAAGTGGCTAGTTGAAGAAAAACACAGATTGAAATGGGGGGACCCAAACCCCCTCTCTATATAAACAGTTACCAACATGTCTGTTTGACAAATCCCAGACCTTAATATCTCATCTTATCTTGACTTATAAAAGCATATAGCTACCCTAAGGCTTCCCGGCACAGTGAGAGTCCGAGTGAACACCTGTGGGACTAAAAATGAAACCTAAAAATGACAAGGAGTATAGCCAAGTTTTAAGTCCCTCTCTGAATCTGACCTCATCAAACTCAGTTCTCAGACTAATTGGCATTGAGTTCCAAAGTTTGGGGGAGAGGTATGAGAAAGCTCTTCCACCCCCTTTGGCCTTTTGAATATGTGGAACTATCAAGAGACCAGTGTTAGAAGATCTTAACGTCCTGCTCGGAACACAGCAGGTCAATAAGGCTCCAACCATATGAGGCCCCTTCCCATTTATTGCCCTGTTTGTAAGACAGAGTGCCTTGAATTTAATTCTCTGCTCCATAGGAAGCCAGTGTAAGTATTCAAGGCTTTCTTAGCAGAGAAACTTTTAGGTATTTTGAAGATGGTTCTGGCCACAGCGTTTAGCAGCACCTGGAGTATTTTTAACTGATTTGGGGGAATCTAGATATAGGTAGTTTCTGTAGCCCAGGCGTGAAGAGATCAAGGCCTGGCCTCTTCTGCATGACATTGGCAGTAGGGGCAAAATCTTCCTCAGCATGCTCTACATGACAAAACCGAAGTGGTCAGTTTTGTGGGCTTGGGCTTCCATCAAAAGAGAGCTGTCCAACCACATACCAAAGCTTTTTATAGGGGAGGATGGGACGGGCACAGCGCCTAGACTATATGGCCAACTCAACGATAATACTGGGGGAGGATTGTTCCCCAGTACCATCAGTTCAGTTTTTTCCCGTTCAATTTTAAAGAGCAACTTGCCATCCAGTAAGCCACTTTATCACAGCAAGGGCCTAGCAGAGACTGAGAACCCTCAATTGAGGAGAGGGAGACGACAAGCTGTGTGTCGTCAGCATAAGACACAATTGAGACTCCGAATTCTTTGACAATGGGGGCCAGAGGTCTAACATAGATATTAAAAAGAGTGGTGCTGAGCCCTGCGGAACCCCACATTTCAAAGGGACCATCTCAGAGTAGCAGGGAGATTCGAAAATCTGGAATGCTCTTTCTTTTTAAAAAAAAAAAAGACACTAGCCATTCTAAAGCACAAATTCTTTAAAAAAAAAAAAAAGCATAAATTCTAAAAAACGTCATCCCAGATGCTGTCAGCTCATACTGTGTTAGGTAGCAGAAGAACTCCGTAAGAACTTTAAAACGTTTGTTGATAAGCACAGGTATGGTTATGTGTGTATGAATGATCAGGTAGAGGAAAAGGCGGGGGCAGCAGAGCTATCAGAGGAATCCTATTGCCCAGTTAAGCCTTCGGCAGTGTTATTACTTCTCGCAAAACAGAGTGCTAGGTACGAGTGATTATTGACTTTGCAGAGCGTGATCCTGTTAAGACAGGAGCCCTCATTATCACAGTGATTATGTAACAGAGACTTCAGCGGTCTCTGGTCCAAATCATTTACAGTATACTGGAAACCCGGCAGGGTTTTGCATTACATTTGCTTGACAGAGTAGAAACCTGAACCTTCCACCTGAGCACAACAGGAAGCCATAAAAAGGAAAAGGAAATCACTAAGTGAATGAGGGATTGTGTTTTGTCCAGGAGTCGATAACTTGATAGGTCTCAGAGTTCTTGGGCAACACAGTTCATCTGAGGCTCCGTAGAACACGAGCCTGTATCTAGGTGTAGAAGATGGTTAACAACATGCGGGTAGAGGCCTTAGTAAAAATATTTTTACCTTAAAGGCAACAAAATGGATGGCTGAAGCTGAGATTCCTACAGTTCTCATTGCACTAGTACTGTCTGTGTGCTCCATTTCATCTATCGAATAACCTTGCCTGTGGGGCGCAGGTTGGTTGGTTGTGTCCACAAGCTCCTAATGCCAGCAGAACATCATACTGTTGGACATATGCCAGTTGTTGCTGGTGGTTCTATGATTTTCTTCACTTCTTGATGTTTGGCAGTTCGAGGACTTTCCAGCTTTCCAGTGCTGACTTTATACAAGAGCAGTAAGAGCCAACAATTAGCATCAACTGTAGAGCAGCATGGTATGGATTAAGACTGTAACTATTCAAAGCAAGGTAAACTAGGCTAGATTATGTAAATACAATGTTTCCATGCAACAATATAGTTCTGTAGCGGTAAGGGATTTCTTCTGATAGCGACAAGTCACTTGGTTACCATGTATGTAGGTAAAATAAGTTCAGGTGGCTATCGTGTTTGGCAGGAGCAGGGTAGTTAGGTGCATATATTCCAGGAGCGGATATATAATTAATGTTTTTACATCTTCAGGTTAGTTTTATCCCATTTGTAGCAATGCAATTTAATGCGCTTTTACAATAAAGATATTAGAATGTGAATTATTCTTCAGTTCAGAATACTAAATATAACAATGGTAGGCAATATACATTGATAATTACAGTCACTGTAGTGTTACTCAATGGGCATTCAGAAGCCGGACCGAAATTGGAAATTACTAATTTCCACTCACCCTGCCTGCATCAAAGAATCATTTTAAAAACAGTCAATGGGCACATATTGAGAATTTTTAGTAGATCAATATCAATGATTTGAACTGAGTTTTTAACAATACTTGAAAAAATCCAATACATATTCCTGGGATGTTTCCTGGAAAAATATTTGTTTAAGATCCACACATTTTACAACACAGCCTCGTCAGTGCATAAAAAGCAGGGCATTTACATTAAACTCTATTTAATACTATCTTGAAAAGGTTAGAAGCTTTTAACAAACTACCCCCCTCACCCCTCGGGAACATGTAAATTGCACACTCCTGAATCATTTTTTCAACTCGAAATTTCACAAAACTAATTTTTAAGATTAACATACCTCCTACAATTTCAATGACACATGCATGCATGGATTGGTGCAATTTCCTGCATAATTCATACTACTTACAGCTGGCTCATTTGAGTGTAATGTCAGTGGTCTGCTAAGCTAACAGTTACGTGCAGGTCAAATGATTTGTGAATGCTCTGGGCATTTGCTTATTTTTAATTGCACATGAATTGCTAATCCTCTAATTTAGTAGTTCTTAACCTGTGCTACTGGGACTCCCAGGAGTCCGCGACTGCTTATGAAATAAAATAATATTAACCAATTGATAAAAGGTTTATAAATAAAAGAGCAAAATGTAAAACAAAGTTTTAATACATGGTGTAAATTTAAAGGTATTTGAAATTGGAGGCTAGAAATTAAATTGGTAACTTCAGATTGATTTGTGGATAATGGGTGGCCTCAAATGAATTTAGAAAAGCCCCAACCTTACCATTACAAATTTTATTTTTTTTAGGTCGGTTTGAGACTTAAAGTAAAATATTTCATCATCTGTGTATTTCTTTGATGAATGCTTGTTTCCATAGTTTTGTGCAATGTTTTTCAGTTCAAATGATCAAAAATGCTTAGGCCGGGGTCCCCAGATTCCAATATTCACTCAATTGGGGGTCCCCGAATTCCAATAATGATTCAGTGGGGGTCCCTGAATTCCAGTAATGATTACGTGGGGGTCCAGACAAGGACGTTTTAAGGCACGGGCAAAGTGTACAAGTGCCCAGGGCATCTACCTTCTAAGGGGCCTCCACTTATGTGATCCAGATCCCCTTGTATTAATAAAATTAAAAACACAAAAACAATACATAAAAATGTCTTTTTAATTTTCTTGATTTTCAACACCCTACAGACACCAAAAGGTTTAAGATCTGGCTTGCCTGGACAAGGCATGTTCACAACTGTTTTCTGAGCAATCAGACATTTTATGGCATGGGCACAGTGGGGCCCCTTAAAATCCTGGGACTCGTTCTGGACTGTGTGCATGAGCTGGCTGTGTTCTGCTGATAGTCCTGCAGCGATAAGTTCCAATGCTGTTAAAACAATTTATCGTTTTAAAAACCATTTTCATTTAATTATTTTTTGGTAGTGGGGAGACTGAGGTGATATGTGGGAATCTGTATAGATATTTTGCAGAGGCATGTTGTACTAATGTTTTTTTTAACACTGCAATATCTATAAAATGTTTATTTTAGATCAAAACAATACTTCATTTAGGAGTTATGCTAGAGGGTCACAGATCATTCATGATAACACCAACTATCATACTGTCAATACTTTTGGGGCATGGTATATTGTGTGGAACATATTTATGTTATTTGTGCATGCTCACTTACTTTGTGCTATAGCACATTTAACTTTAATAAATTAGCATAAGCCTCTCCCATCACAAGAACTTCACAAACAAGAACTTTTTAGCACATCTTTCTCTACAAGTTTCATTTTTTTAAAGTATATTCCTACATGGAAAGGCAAACACATTCAATCCAGTGCATATTCTCCAATTTCACTTGCAAGTCAAGTGCACATCTGCTCCGTTCTACTTTCAAAGAGTCTGTCACTTTTTGTGAGGTAAGCTTGCTTGGTTTCTGTCCATGTGCGGAACCAGCTGCATCTGTCTATGTGCAGAACCAACTGCATTTGTCAAGGTAGCTTTCAGTGCTGTTGTCCATGGTGTACCTCGTCTATGTGTGAGTGAGGCTTGCACTTGAAGTTGCCTGTTCTGTGAGGGGTGCTTGAGATCTTGGTGCATCTTACTTATTTCAGGGACACTTGCTGTGTTGTTGTCCTCAATGTCCTCAATTGTCTGTTGAGTATGTTGAAGAGACCTTGCAAACTTCTCCTTTCTGTGCTTGGCTATTTGTATTTAAGAGAAGCTTGCACTCATGACACTTGTTGTTTTTGTGAGTGACGTTACACTACTGCTGCTTGGGCTGTGCAAGAGATGTTTGTTCTACTGTTGTCTCCACTATGCCTCTTCTGCTTGTGAGAGAAGTTTGCACTGCTGCTTCCATAGTGTGTCTTTTTCATACACAAGTTAGTGTCCAGTATTCCTGCAAGTATATAATGTCACAATGCCAGATGCATGGACCTCTAATAAAAGCTAGTTGCAACATAGCTGCCAACAATTTCAGATATTTTTGGGCGTCATGGACACATGTGCATAGACTTTTAAGGTTTTACATCTACAATAGTTTATAATAGGCCAGTCTTCAGGGAGTTGTACAAGCGAATGCATCTTTCCAATCAGAAGTATAGGTGTAAGTTGGGGACCAGCTTTCATGCCAGGTGCCACTCTTCCAAGATAGGTCTAGGCAAAATATAGATCTCCTGTCTGAAGCCTGAGCGTGTGCTATCAGTGTAGGATATGGTCTCTGTTTCACTATGAGACTTTAAGACGTTTGCACCTTGAAGTATATCTTTGATGGACGGAGAAGCAGCCTATGAGAAGTATGTAACATAATGTACTTCTATCAGAGACCTTAGCTGGTAAAATTTACGTAACTTAAAATATAAGCAATATGTTTGATGTCTCGGCCTGTAAGATTTCTTCAGTAAGAGTCCTAAGCCTTTAATATCTGGGTAACCAGAGGGGCAGTTTTGCTTTCAGAGGCTTGAGAATGTACGTTTGATGTAACCCAAGAGTACTCTTGCTGTTAGACTTCGGAGGGCCTTATTTAAAGTTTGGCACATGGGAAACTCCATCACAAATGTGGTAAGCATCCCATCTGCCATACTACAAATGCCACAGGCTAAAGTGCGCTGCCAATACGGTGTACGAGATATCTGCCATGTCTGTAATGAAATATCCCATTCACCAAACTCTAAATTATGCCCAAGTCTGTAATATATATATGTAATTTGAGGGGTGCTGTTGCTGTCACATACATAAGTGACAGAATTGCAGACTGAGACTTGTCTGTAAGATCTGTGTATAGTGTGGAATAGGGCCGCTGTTTAGGGTTTCAGCTTCTACAATCTGTGTAACCTTAGGAATAGATCAGAAGCCATAGCTTAAAAGATATCTCCAACCCCTAGGAGTCTGCAACCTTTATATGTGTAACTTTAGGATAGCTTTCCTGTGTGATTCCTGTTTTACGCTCAGTGTAACCTGAGACATAGCTTTTCTGTCAAAAGCTTAAATATGCATGATTTAATTTATATAACCATAGTTCAGTTTTGCTTTTTCACATCCTGTTACTTCCGTGCTGATCTCAACTAACACTACCTCAAAAAGATTGCATCATATTCAAATGCTTACAAAATGTATACAATTAGCATAAAATGATCTTGAAAAGGATACAATACATGGCAGATCTTTCTTAAAAGTGGAATTTTTAAACAAATCCTTAATACCCTTCTTCATTTTGAGCTCACTAGTGTTCAAGTTTGTCATACAAGAATTACAACCACAATTCTTCAAACATGCAAGTGGATGACCTCCTGTAAATTGTAGTCCATCTTCCTTACTCAGGAATCAATATGGGGAATTGCATTTTGAAGATGTGTAATGTGTACCACTGATTAAGTCTAAATAGGGGTCCCCAAAAATCTATGTGTGTGTCCAGGGGTCCAATAGTTCTTAAGATGGAACGGCCTATTAACTGGCCTTAGAGGGTGTAAATGAGCTAAAGAGGTTAGTAGTAAATTAAACGTTTTTCTGAAAGGAGGCCCCCAAAATATGTTTGGCCCAGGGCCCCCAAAATCCATAAGATGTCCCTGTGTCCACAAAACTCAAAGGGTTAATAACCACTGCTCTAATTTGAATGTCCCCTTTCACACAACCACAGGAAACATTAGAGTGTGCACAATTTAGGTGGTACCTTTCCATATGTGAAGTTGCTTTTTCTATTGCAAGAAAATTATGCTACCAATTTTTGAGATTTTCTGGACATAATTCACACATACACATGAAAAACGTTTTATTATTAAAGCTGAAGTCTCCATATGCTACCTTCAAGAATAAGCAGTTTATAGTCTTTAATGTTTAAGAGGCTTCTGCATGATCCTTGGCTTTTGGCTACTAGCTGATTAAATGTATATGGTATAAAAACAAAGTTAACCCCAAAGTTTCTACCTTAGCCCCCATGTTTGACTGGAATCGCTTGAGCTGTCGAAGCCTCATGTACTCTGATTTCACCCTTTTCTTCCATGAGATCATGTTGATCGAGGAAGGGGGCATTGGGTTATCCATGGTCCTGTGATTGAAAATGAGAAACAGAAAATACGGTAAGAAAAATGAAAGAATGGGAACACATCAGAGAAGTGGTCAAGTAATGAAAATTAAAGAAACGAAAAGTGAGAGAAACACAGAGAAAATCAGAGCCCCCCGAATCCTTCCCAAGTGCAAAAGGACTTTCCTGGATTCATTTTTGGATAACAAATATAGCTGAAATACACACAATAATTCGAATAGATTTGCTTCACAGACTCATTCATCAAGTATTCATAATTTGCCAGTTGTTCTTCTCCGTCATTGTATCGTCTCTTTGAAATCAACTAAATACCTTTGCATATTTCCATAGGTATCTTTGGAAAAAACACAAGGAAAAATACAAAGTAATTAAGACAAGGAGTGGTGAAATACAAGAACAAGCATTTGGCAAAGGTCTCGCCTACGTGAGATATTGGCTTGGTCAAAGCTTTTAGCCATGTTGTATACCAGAGCTGCTGAAAGTAAAAAAAAAAAAAAAGTACTACAATGCAGCCAACGCTGGCAGCAACATAACTTTTTTAAAATTATTATTATTTCTGGAGGAAAAGAGGTGGTGTGGAAGGGAAGGCGTGGGGGGGGGGGAGGGCAACACAGACAACAAAGGGTGTGGTGAAAAAGGTGCTATTACGCGGCCAGTCTTGTCCGCATCATATTACTTTTTTAGGTCTCGTCTAGGCAGCGCTTGTGCTGTCTCTTTGAGACATGCTTTATCTAGGATAGGGCCTTGAAAAAAACACTCATCTTTTTTATTGGTTCCTGTTGCTGTCCTTTAGAAATGCTGGCTTTTTATTGGTCAATACACTTAGTGGACCCTTCTATTGGAATTTTGTATTCTCCCATGAGGACTGCCCCTCTTACATGTGTTCTTACTGTTCAGATTATTTATACTTAGATAGAACTCTTTTTTTAGTTGGCCTGCCTCTTTGCTCGTTAACTGTTCTGTTTACTTGTGCAAAGAAACTTCAGTCATGTCGCTTTATCTCCCCGTGCCTCCCCCTCACCCCTCCCACAACACTGCTCGCAGGCCCCCACCCACCCCTCCGAGGCCACTGCTGTTTTGCTCTTTTTTTGTTACTTTACAAACGCTTTTATTTATATAGCGCACCTAGCCATGGGCTCGGAGAAATTAAACAAACAGTCCACCCATTATCACAGGATGCTGAGCCTGACAGCATCCTCTAACATGGATCCCCAGCTCACCAGTCGGCAGCTCTCACCGCTGCACCATATCCTTTGCTTAGCCATGTTGCAGGGTGCAGTACCATATGTGGCCAAAAGACATCCCAAGTGACACCTAGTGACAGTCTGTGGTACTGCACTCTTACAACATGGCTTGTTTTAACGTGGAGTCGGAACTGCCACTTGCTATCCTAGCGTTAAGGCACCATTGCAGGTGTACTACATAATAAAATTAAGAACTCCATTGTGTTTTTTTTGTTTTGTTTTTTTAAGGTGGGGGAGGGTATATCTATTGCATAGGTAAAAGAATATTGACATTTATAATGCCAATAGCTCCAACTCCAACAAATGCGAGACTTATTGCATTTCCAATGCTTGTTTTAAATGGCAGTGGTGGTGCAACACGGAAAAAAAGAGGGAGGGATGGCGGGTGGGGGCAAGCAACAGGTACAACAAAAGGAGGGCTGGCGGGTAGGGGCAAGCAACAGGGACAACAAAAGAGAGATAGCGGGTGGGAGCAAGCAACACAGACAACCAAAGGAGGAAGGGAAGGAGGATCGGGGTCAAGCACCACAGACAACAAAAGGAGGAAGAAGGGTGGCTAGGGGCAACCAACACAGACCACGAAAGGAGGGAGGGATGGCAGGTTGGGTCAAGTAACAGACACCAAAAGGAGAGAGGGACGGAGAAATTGGGGCTAGCAACACAGACAGCGAAAAGAGCTTGCGGGAGGGGAAAGATCAAGCAACAGAGACAACAAAAAGAGGGCGAGAGGGGAGAGAGCAAGAAACACAGACAACAATAAGAGGGGCAAGCAACACACAAAGGAGGGGGTCAGATGGCAGGTGGGGTCAAGCAAAGGACAATGAAAGGAAGGGGGAGATGGCAGCTTTGGGTAAGCAATACAGACAAAGGAGGCATGGGGTGGTGGAAGCACACACAAACAAAAGGAGGGAGGGAAGGCGGGTGGAGTCAAGCAACACAGACAGCAGAATGAGGGAGGCCAGACAACACAGACAGTGGAAGGGTGTTGGCAAGCAGATGGACAGTGGAAGGAAGAAGGGACTGAGGGCAAGCAAATGGTCAACGGGGGGAGGGATGAGCAAGCAGATGGACTGCAGCATGTCAGCAGGTGGAAGGTACACAGACAGAGTTGAAGTACATTAGGGTGACAGATGAAAAACCAAGCACTCTTGTAGAGTGATTTAACACAAAGGATAAGGACACAATGTGTTGATGACCCAGGGGAGAGACAAATATACAAAGAGTAAGGAAGCCTACGGCAGCTGACTAATAAGAAGCAAGGCAAACACAAGGTGATGATGGACGGAGCGCTGAAACTTTTCAGACACTCAACCTAAATGAGATGGGTATGCCCAGAAGTGGGTCTCATGCTCGCTATGCCACCGGTTTCAAGCTAGCCTGGCTGATGAGGGGTGATGCCCTGAACCCTGTCCCAGGATGCTTGTTTTCCGATCCAGGGAGGACCTGGCAGTTCAGGCTGGACTCCCCATGAGGAACAGGGTCAAGACTGATTTGCATATGGCTGGGTCCAAACTGGAATGACGTGTGAGCAAAATAACGATGGATTAAACCCAGATCTGTGACTGGGGTGAATGTTTGACAATGTTCTACATTTTGTCCATCATCTTTTTGTGTTGGATTTTCACCCTAAATAGGAAGGGTATGCCCAGACGTGGGTCCCGTGGTCGCTACGCCACCGGTTTCAAGCTAGCCTGGCTGATGAGAGGTGTTGCCCTGAAACCGGTCCCAAGATGCTTGTTTTACGGTCCAGGTCCAGGTTAATGGACGGCTTCTATGACCACAGTTAGAAAACAAAAGGATCTCGCAATCAACAGTGTATGCACGGTCTTAGGCAAGACCTGAAAATGGCTACTGCCACATGGGCAGATGTTGAGATGCCACTAAAAAGGCAACAAAAATAAAGGCGGACTGAAAAAATAGAGGCCGTGGACTCAGTCCTCAACCTCTGTGACAAGTGGCTGGAGCACCTAGTAGACCAAGATCTCAGGACCGTGTACACACAGAGTTCTGGAAGCAGCAGAAATATAATATATTTATAAACCTGGACAGTAGGACAAATCAAACCGTATTACCCAGAAGCCACAGCTGTACAGGTGGATGGTAGGCACTTCACAGATGGCTTACCACCAATAAAGTTTTTCCACTACTAAACTCTTTACAGTGATCAGGGAAGTACTGCATATTAACACCAATGGCAACATATAAATAAATGACGAAAACAGAGTGCAGTTACAACAACATATGTAAAAGTACACTGGTTACTAAAGTGCATACTTGTGATCTCACATTTATTAGACAAGCTCCTGGTCTGACAGCCTCCAACACCCAATGTCTGTTAGCGAAACATCCAGTGTCAACTTTATGGTTATAAAACCTACTGATTGCATTAATTAATTCATACTTCCATCAAATGAGGCTATATCAGTCCCAATCAAACCATGTATCCATGCAAGGGCACAGTGTATATGAAAAATGCAAACAAAATAGCAAGGCATTGAGAGATGCATCTAGCTACAGAATTACAAGTTCATTAGAAAGCTACATGCAGTGCTTAATTTCAGCTGGTGTTGCTGGTAGGGGCCACCAGCACTCATTTTTGGGGACTGACACTTGTTTTCCTCTTTAGACTTTCGCCCAGAGGAAGGGAGAGAAAAACACTCGGAGTGGATAAAAAAAAAAACAACACAGTGACAAATGGAGAGCAGAGAAATGAGAAAGAACCAGAATGAGCGAGATAACGGGGCAGGGATTGTCTGGTTGTAAAACAACTACACAGCCTTGGTATTCATTCAGCACCCCCAATATTTGTGGCGCCGGCCCTGAGACTTTGGATCTTGTGGCTTATTGTTTTAGAAATTCAGCGCTGGCTACAAGCATGCATCTATTCAAATGGATGAATGGATGAACACATCGCTAATATTCACCTACTGCTACAAATTCAAAGGAAACGCGTAGATTAAAAACCTCGCACATCAAACATGGAAACAGAAATACAAATAATTGAACTTGAAAAAGTAAGGTAGTAAACGCCTCTGATTAAATTAAGCTCACCACTACTCAAATGAACGGTGCAAACCAAACAGTGCATGATCAACCAAAGAATGGTATAACTATCTTTATAGTAATTATGCCAGCAAAATATAAAAAATGTAAATATTATAAATGCGGCATTGAAAAAATCTAGAAGGACAAAGTATGCCTACAGTTTCAATCTAGAGTAATGATGATATAAGGAGATAAAATGCATCTCTTGAGTTAACATATCCATGTAAAATCGTGGTATGTCTTGTCTTTTGTTTACAGGCACTTCCAGTACATAGCAACTACATCACCTTTTATTTTGCATGCACAACCTTACCCTTTGCATGCTACGCATTTGTCTATAAAATTTGCAGTAGTGCGTCACTGGGAGAATCTTTTTCTCTGCTGTTGCCCTGAAGAATGGCCAGGACCTTTGTTAGGCCAATGGAGTAGGGCAGAAACATGTCGGCATTTTTAGGTTAGGGCCATAGGACCACAATATCCTGCTTGCCCCGTATATTCACAGTTTTTCATCTTCCCCATTCACCCCTCGAATAAAGGGATATCTTGGGCTGGATGAGGAATTCTTATTTAATAGTATATAACTCCCCCCCCATGAAAAAAACAAGCATTTGCAATGCAATAGGTCTCGCATTTGCGAGAGTTTAATCTATTGGCATTATAAATGACAATGCCTTTTATTTATCTGTTTTGATAATTAACACATAAATAAAAGGCATTGTCATTTACAATACCAATAGCTCAAACTCTTGTAAATGCGAGACTTATTTTATTTCAAAGCAGCGGCCGCCATTTTCCCAGGCTGCATGGAAAGTGAAAGCGCGCATGGCTGATGAATGTTGCAGGAAAGCATGTTGTGCCTGCAATAGGAGAAACTCATTAAAGAAATGATGGGAGGTTACAAATGAAGACAAGGCAGTACTAAGGAGGGGCTAACAAGCCCATTAACGAATCAGAAGCCAGCATTTACGAAGGACAATGACACAAGCCAATGACAAATATGGGTGGCGAGTGGGCGGGGCCTCGAGTCCATACTCGAATAGATCATACTTCGCAGAACAGCGCAAGCGCTGTCCAGGCTCGACCTAAAAAGTAAGGAAATGGTATTTCATAAATCAAAAAAGTATGGGCACGTCAAGCCCCTCCAATCCCACCCACTTCGTTCACTGGGTAAATACAAGCGTTTTTAATGCAATGAGCGAAGTGACATTTTGCTTTTCCCAACATTAGTATTACTCCTATCAAGGCTTAGTTATGACAACATTTCTCTAGGCCCTCCTGCCTAACCAACGAAAAGATGATGTTTCAGCCAGAGTGGACACAGGGACATGCAGCTATTAGAAATGTGCAGTAACTGATCATGTGCATCTGAAACTGTGCCCTCTAAGGTGCGGGCCTCCACTTTATGGGGATAGATACAGGCCAATATGCCAGCCTGTCTTCAGTTTGTATTATTGTACTAATTAGAAAACAGACTGTTTTTTGACAGAAATCTCAAAACCAGGATGTAAAGATACTCGAAAACAGTAGTGCTGCAAGACTGTACTAATGGAATACAGCTCTATACAAATCTCTGTTAACATAGCTTAAAAAACGGAAGAACCACATGTAATTTTTGTAGATCTACTTTGGAGAAGTGGTCTGTTAGTCTAGGATAGTGGCAAGAAGCTGAAGGGTAATAGTTCCATGTATAAATCCTTTGTATTAATTGAATGGGCAGGAATGGATGGAACATGTGGTGGATGAGAAGAGCTGGAATGAAATGGAGAAATAAACAGAAAAGAAGACGGGAAGTATGAAGAGGAAATTTCGGATGATGGAGAGACAAAAAGCGAGCAAGAGAGGGCACGTGGAATTGAAAAGGATGAGAGGAATAGAGTGGAAACTGCAATATAGATCGGAGAGTGTTTCTGGGCATAATATGGTTGCATTGCTGCATTTTTGACTTCCACACCACTAAAGCTCTTTATATTGTGCTGCAGTATTAAGCAATTTATTAGTGGAGCATAGTAGAGGCTACTTAACTGACGGGCAGGTAAACAACCTTACTCAGCGTAAGGACATTTATATGACCTCAGTAGTCCAAGTGCTGGTTGCCCACCCGCCTCTCCCCAAGTCAGGCACCCAAATGGGGAGACAAGCTTAGCATTTGAGGAAGTGCATGGGGTGGGGATTATGTACTATTTGGATAAGAGCAGGATGACTTCACGATTAGTAACTCATTTTTAGACAGCTGTTCATACGACCCCTTTACTGTAAATAGCACGTGTGGGTTACTATCACATCATTTAAAGGCACCTGAGATTTAGCAACCTCAGAAACATGAAAGGCTACCACGACCTTGCGCAGGGAATCTAACTTTTATCTGCAGATCACACAATATCGCCGTTGGTGAGGGGACGTCCCAGGAAACAAATACCAGACAGGTTGAGAGAGGGGGGTTGGAAACATCAGAAATGGCGGTGCGAGAAAGAAAAGTGGGAAAGAGGGGCAGGAGAAGAGAGGAAAAAAGATAATAGGCTTTGTCAGCATGGAGGTTGCACAAGAGTGAGTTGGAGGTAAGGCAGGGAAAGGACAGAATGAGAGGGAGGGCAGAAGAAGAAAATCGCGAAATGGTGGTGGGGGACGGGTTTGGTTATTGAGGGCCCCTGCAGGGACTGCAGAACTCACGGGGATTACACTTTCCAGGAACTAGCATTTGCAGTTCCCTGCTGTTAACACCGCCCCTCCCGCAGCGATCTATACTGCTGAATTCATAGGGGAGACAAGATGAAATCTGCCAGCTTTCTTCCTGTTGTATGCTAGTCACATATGCTGCCAGGGATGGAAACTCTTAGCAAACAAAAACACACAAAAGGGAAATAAAAGCAGAAGAGCCAATCGACGCACTATCAGAGACCTGCCAGCAGCGAAAATAAAACGGAATAGGAAACACGGATATAGGAATAGGAAAAACGGATGGACACTATTCCCTCCCCCGAGGCTTCATGGAGGGGAAGGGCGCGTGGGGGGGGGGGGGGCGGAGGTGGACCAGATTATATTCTGCAGCCATGAAGGTTGTACCATAATGGCTATCTTTTACACTTTTTTATTGTTTCCAAAATACACTGTTAATGCTATTTCACGGATCGAATATGACGCTACAGCAGCATAAACAACATTTCTTGCAGTCTACTTAGGCATTAGCAAACTCGGTTTTACCCCTAAGCTGTCTGAATCACAACATACCAAGTCCTACACGCACCTATATAAAAAAAGCACGACTACGTTTTAAGGCCCGCTCTGCATTTTATGTCCTCTTTCTAGTTCACCAGTATATCTAAAACTAGCTTCACTAATTAGTAAAGCGCTTTGCCTTGGTGAGTCGCAGGAGGGGGAGCTGCCATTGGGTCACTGATTGCACTGCTTGCGTGATGATGTAAGGGACTGTAATACAGCACAAGCACTGAGCCCAGACAGGATTTAGCTACAAGACATCACTCAGCTCTCTGCAATGTAACACCGTCTGCGTGGACTCCCTGCCCCCTTTATATTGAACAAACTTAACTCACTGCGATTAAAAACTGCCTGTCCTTATTGTGCTCCCTCCCTTCTTGCCACTGATCTCAGGGTATGCTCGACGCAACATGGCGTACGCTCTATCTGAAAAGTGCGCCATGCAATTGCTTCAGGCAGGTACATTTAGAAACAAGCATTGGCCGCGTGGCCGTGCGAGACGCGCTCTGTGATGGGGGAGGGGGGAGGAGCGGGAGAGCAAGTGACGCGCGGCCGTGAAAGTGACACGGCCGCGCGGCCCCGAGAAGCGCTCTGTGGTGGGGGAGGAGCAAGTGAGAGGAAAGACATGTGGCGCCTGGAGCATGCGAGGAATGCACGTTACTGTGCGCGTACCCGCATGCTCTAGGCAAGCCCAAAAAAAAGTGGTCGCATTTCTAAAAGCCCACTTACAAAATGTCTCGCCCAGACCAGCGCAAGCTTCAGGGCGAGACCTAAAAACCACACTTCTGAAAAGAGCTCCCTGGAATATGGTTGAGCCCATCCTGACCTTTAGGAGTTAGGGTGAACCCCATGATGAAGCATGCCACTACTAGAGTGGGTGAGGGTTGTATACTAAAAAGGGTTTTCCTTTTCGCACCACTGAGTGCGGTGGTGTTTAGGTGTAGTTCCATCTCTTTACCAGATTGCCACCTAGAGAGGAGGATACCATTTAGGGTTTTGGTTATTGTATGGGAGTTTATATCCCCTCTCCTTCCATTTTTGAAAGGATCCCTCTACCGTTCTAGGTCCAGGAGTCGCCCTCCTGTTCCTAACTGTCCAAACTATTTGTAGTGCACGCACATACACACGTGTCTTTGTGCATGTAAACAATCCTCATGGTTAATAGCACAAGGAATCCGGTATTTAACTGTTCTTGACTTTTTGAAGAAGCATCACGTAGCCCTTACTGGCAACCACCATGCACCTACACATCCCAATATCATCTAGTAACGTTTGTCAACACATGAATGGTCTATGGTTCTTTTAACCCCCAGGAAAGAAGTTAACAATTTAGAGATGAGGCACTACTGAAAATACATACATCGCCTCAAAAGACAAAAAGACAGGAACGGGTGTCCCATGGCTGGCAGTTGTAGGTTGCTTAATGGTTGGCAGGCAGGAAACGCTATTTGATAGCTACAAGCATAATACACGTAATATATGCACAGCTCAACTTACAAGAAAACAGTTTAAAGATTTGATATGTTAAACCTCTAGGCGTGGCATGGAATAGAGTTAATTATAGTAGCACAGTTGTGACTGTAAGCAACTAAAGCATCAATAGAGATCACAGATGGGGTGAAGGGAACATAAAAAAGAAGCTGTATGCCTGTGTTAAAAGTAAGAAAGCACACAGCCTTGCCTTAGGTGTGCCTAAGGCAAACCCGTCTGCCTCCGTCCGTGTCCGTACTGTGCCCGGACCCCTGGTCCAGTTAATTTGGAATAGTCTCCAGCCATCAGGTTTCTAGAAATTCCCTACAGAATTTAAGAAGTATGTGTGAATCCACCTCTTGTACGGTATTTCCCCTCAAAGACATGTATGAGCTACGCGAATATATGAGGTTACAACGCATGCCTTTACAACGCGGTCAGTACAACGACCGCGTTGTTACCACGCGTACCATTACAACGCAAGTCATTACAACGATTTGCTGTAGGGGGGGCGCGCTGGAGTTTGGAATAGTATTATTTACTATTCCAACTTCAGTCTGTGCAACAGTAGGGAAGGTGTTGGATTTGAAATCCAACACCTAAAGCCCCCTACAGCAAGTCGTTGTAATGACTTGCGTTGTAATGGTATGCATGGTATCAACGCAGTCATTGTGCTGACTGCGTTGTAATGGCACGCATTGTACCGACAGCGTTGTAAATACTGTTTCCCGAGCTACGCGAATGACGCAGTAGGACCTGGCTGTTTTACCTGTTACCTGCATGCTACTGTCTCAAATAAGCCAGAGGGAAACTCAAAAATAGATTCTATCCCGGATATGGTAGAGGAGTCCAGAACTGTTGAATCAGAGACTAAGCATTTTTTTATCAACGCTAGATCGTTGGTAAAACATAAATTGGAATTTGCTGATTTTCTTGCATCCTATGACCCATGACTTCAATACTGAGTGATGGGTCAATGAAGCTTCTGGCCCAGAGTTAGTTCACGTAATTCCTCCAAGTTATGCCATCTCAAGATTGGACAGAGTAGGCAGGCTGGGAAGGGGTCTGGCACTGGTGTTTAAAGCCAGCTATCAGTGCCTTCTGGAATCTGAGTTAGGCACGAGGACCCGCAAAGCTCTGCACTTTAACCTTAAATTATTTGCTGGTCTATAGACTAGATTAAGAATGGTTTGACCATTCTGGGTGATTTTAATTTTTATCTCGAAGAGAGTACTAACGAAGACTCTATTGCGCTTATTGAGAGCCTATCGGGCAAGGGATTGTCTCAATTTGTTTTGGAGCCCATACAGGATGCAGGTCACACCCTAGATGGCATCTTGTCGAATGACTCTAGGGTGTCATTCCAGTCTGTTTTTCCTCTCAGCTGGTTAGATCATGGTGCAGTGCATTTACATGTATGCCTCCCCCTTCAAATAGGAGTTGTCATCTACCTAATAAGGTTTGTAGGAGAAACTGGAAGGGGATATCTGCAGAAGCTTTGACCAACACTCTAGATAGTATGCCCATGGAGATCAAGGATGATGTGGATAAGGGCGCAGAGGATTTTGCAGCCCGGCTGGATACACCCACCAGTAGGGTAGCCCCTATTAGGAAGCTAAGCAGAGGAGGCTCTCCACCTCGGCCCCCTGGTTCAATCAAAGGCTGAGATCCCTTTGGCAGGCTTGTCGCCAACAAGAGCAAATTTGGAGAAAAACCTTTGAAGGACAAGAAAAAACAAAACTGTCTATAGGAGCAGAATAAGGGAATACAAACTATCCCTTAATGAAGAGAAGTCCTCATACTGCACCTATAAAAATTAAATCTGCCACATCCACTAAATTACTTTTTATGATGGTGCAGCAGCTCTCGAATTCTACGTCAGCTGGAGAACTAGACGGCTCCCAAGATTTTTGCGACCAGCTAGCCGACTTTTTCCAACGTGAAATTACTTTTATGACGGACTTGAAGTATCAAAACCTTTTAAAACAATTATATGCTGCAAACCAAGAGTATAGAGCTGCAGTTGGGACCCCTGGAGTCTCTGAAATGGTGGAACAACATCTCCTCAACACTAAGTCAGGCTCACCCCTGGAATCATTTAGACCAGCAATCTTGCATATGGTAGCTAGTACTGTGGCACCCCCTCTTACGGTCTTGATGAACAAAGCTATCCTCTCTGTTTGTTATCCGCATCGATGGAAGAAGGCAGTGATTAGGCCTCTCCTAAAAAATAAAAAAAACTACTGTCCAATCTCACGGAAGAGGTGTGGCGCCGCGGCCAGGGCGACTGACGCTGGAATCTGGGGTTCACGGTTCGATCCCCGGCACCGGCGGCAGGTCAGCCCAGCACCATGTGATTCTGGGCAACAGCTTGCTTAATCTTCCCAACGGCCCCCAGCGCTGGGATTCCTTCGGGTAGCTGTTCGCACTTTACAAATAGTGTTTTTTTTTTTTTTTTTACTTCCGCTACCGGCCTAGATTCTTGAGAAACACCTGAATGGCCACTTGATGGAATTTTTGAAAGTGCAGGGATGGCTGGACAAATCTCAGTTTGGTTCCTGAAAACACAATGGAACTAAAACTTAACTGGTCTCAGCCACGGACTGTATCAGGCAGCTTGTGGACGAGGGGCAAGGAGTGGATCTGGTTCTTTTAGACTTGTCTGCGGCCTTTGACACCATCTCTCCCGCGCTGCTGATCGAAAGCCTTCAGAATATGGGCAATACAGAACAGGCATTGGCTCTGCTGTCCTCCTTCCTCAATGATCGCTTTCAGAGGGTACTGTTAAATCAATTCCATTCTGATGTTTTCTCCGTGCCTTGTGGAGTGCCGCAGGGCTCATCTTTGAGCCCCAAGCTATTTAGCCTGTACATGTCCACACTTGGTGCCATTATACATGCCTATGGGATGTATGCGATATCCTACGCTGATGACACCCAGATCATTGTGTCAATCCCTAGGAACTCTGCTGCTACCGCAGATAATTTATCTCTATATATGTCGGCGGGTGCTGATTCGATGGAAATGAATTTCCTTAAACTTAATGGTGAGAAAACTGGGGTGTTGCTCTTTGAGATGCAAACCTTGATTTGGAATGGTAACTGGTGGCCGGACAGCCTAGGCACCCTCCCAATTCCAGCTGAGAAGATCAAAACTCTTGGGGTAATCCTAGACACTGAACTTTCTCTGAATGGACAGGCCAATCACACAGTCAGGACCTGCTTCTGGCTTATAAGGAAGTTAAAGAAAATCTTTCCCTTGCCGGCTCGAAAGCAGATCGCACTAGCTTTGGTCATGTCCAGACTGGATTATTGTAAGTCTATCTACCTGGATTCTAACATCAGTACCCAGGCAAAACTTCAGGTGGCACAGCATGCACTTGCTTGCATTGGCTCCCCCTCAGAAAGCACATTATATTTAAAGCCATCTATACAGCACATAAGGCTCACCACTTTCCGAGTTCCGCCGGGATTGAAGATATGTTTCATTGGTACATCCCAGGTAGAAACGTTTGCTCTGTCCACCGCAATTTGGTAATCGTGCAGAGGGTTCGGAAGACGAGATGGAGGGGGGGGGGCAGTTGGGGGGTGAAGCCTTCTCAGATGCTGCGGCCAGACTTTAGGACTCGCTTCCTCAGCCTCTGACTGCAATTACTGAGCATTTGCCTTTTAGAAAGGCACTTAAGACCTAGCTCTATACCATCTAGGCAGCTTCTCCTAGAATGTAAATGGTTGTTTGATTGACACTGATCAGTATCGGATGGTCGGGACTACAGCGCCTTGACGCCTATGGGTAAATGCAGTGCTTTATAAAAATTAAAATCAAATCGCACTGCACATCCAGGAATAACACTGAAACGCTTATAAAATAACATTTAAAAAAATAGTGCGCTGCAAAAACACCAGGAAGAACACAGACAGGGAAGAACACATTTTCTTGGTCCATGCTCCAAGGAGGAGCTAGCACAGGAAAGGAAGGGAAGCCTACGGGAGCTAAGCAATTGATAGGTTGCAAACGAGAGTGACAACGAAAACAACTAATGGAATACTGTGGGCAGGTTTTAAGCCCGCTGAATTGTAAACAATACGCCTCGCAGCACAACACATGCCCTAAATGGATGTGGTCTTTCTCACATGGATAGATCGGGGCTCAGCTGGACTGCAAAATAATTAAATTGGATGTCACAGTTTAAACTTTTCACATAATTGACTGCTGGAGCATATTTCAATATGAAGAAATGCTAGGTTTAAATCATACTACAGTGTAACAAAAGCTGTATCTGGAAATGTAACAGGAGACCTGAACGTGTTTACCCTTTCATATACTGTAGTTGTAACGGGATAGAATTCAATGCAAGAGGAGGGAATTGGGGAAGAAACAAAGGTGATAAGAAACACAGAGCATGATAAGTTTTGGGGGGGGGGGAGAACATGAGGGAGCCAACTGGAACACACATGCACTCTCATGGACATACAGTACAAAGAACAGTTGTGGAAGGACACAAGTAATGCAGCCATGCTCCAGGGGTAGGACAAACGTACAAAGAGGCTGAAAGCCCAGGGGAGCGGACGAATATAAAGCAAGCAAATAAGAGAGACAATGAAGCCAAACAATGGTAAGCAGTGGGCGGGCTCTAAGCACACTGTAAGCTAACAATATGTCTCGTTGCGCTGTCTTGTAGGCTTGGACCTAAAAGCGAGGAAGTAGCAGGATATGAAAGTACAGTAAACAGTGAAACGCAACAACATGAAAGAGGCAAAATAGTAAATGAGAGATCATGAAGGAACAAAGAAAGGCAGATCCAATCACAAGAGAGAAAACACAGAAAGCTCAAATGGCCAAGTCATAAAAAGGAGGAGACCCATTTATCAACAGGTAATAGTTCAAATAAATATGGCAAGAAACAATAAAGGAACAGTGGAAGCGGGGGATTAGGATTATGCACACAGTGCTGGCATGTACTAGGCTTGGCCACTTTTCCTATGCAGTAGAATAGATCTTTTAGTAGAACTACATCATACAGACTGTGCAAAGCTCTGGGGCACCTCCAAAAACAGATCTGGGAAGCTGTGGAGAGGTATGTTGTCTTTTTTGCATGTTGTCTCTCTCGCTTGCACTTCTCCATCTCCAATTCTCCATCTCTGTCCGTGTGCTTGATCTCTTGTTTCTCTACCATGTGAAAAAAATGGCCTCCAGGGCTCCAAACGCTACTGCATTGTACCATCACTATATTTAATTTTCAATTAGCCCAATAAAAAGGTATCAAAACCTTAAGTGTTTGCATTTTGTAAAATGGAATAACACACTATTTAACTTATTGCACACTAAGAGAAAGGATACCCTTGGTTAGAATGGATACAGATTGATGTTAAATATTGGAATTTGTCTCTGCAATGCCATTCTTCTCCACTATTTTTCACAACTATTTGACAGGTTCCTTTGATCTACCCTCAGACACATCCCTTTTAGGCCAAGAAGAAACTTCCCTTCAAGATGTCATGCATTTAACTGGTTACATATATTAACAAAGAGCCTAGAAAGGCAATAGCAGGTTCATGCGTATGGACATTTCCCGACTTTTGACCAGCAACTAACTAACTGTGCCAGACTTTTGGAGGCACTTGTGAGAGCAAAACCATACCCCAATATTTGAACACCCCAAAAAATGTACCTCATTCAGTTCTCATCACAGTTTACTAGATTGGTGACTGTATTAAATCAAAATTTCATGAGGCAATGTGTCCCAGCATTCTCCCAGAACATTGAATTAGCAGAGTGAAATGGTTATTTAAATAATTGGGTTTACTCAATAACTTAGTTCTAGATCAATGAAAAGTTAAAGGGTTTTTTATTACAAAAATTAAAAAATAAATGGTACACAGTCAAATGCCATGAAGGGTCTCGTATGCAAAGTTATATGGAGAATAGGAAATCAGTCTCAATGGGCAGCAAAATCATCCAAAAAGGGAAAACAAAAATAAATCGGGCAGCACCTCTAGTAGAATAGAAACGTCTTCTGCTCAGCCCCAAAATCAACGGGTCCTTATACACAATTCTTGCATAGGAAATTAGAAATTCTCCAAACTCATCATGGTGTAAGCAAAAGTGTCATTTCTTTAGCAAATCAGAATACAAGAATAATACAAGTCATTATCTTAGAACCATCTCCAATCTCTAAACTTTTAAGAACTCCCTCTAGTCTAATGTCATCCAGAGATGTTGGAACAAATATGAGACATTTAGCAATAAAAAAAACTTTCACCCAGTGAAGGAACAAATGAGATAAATACTTTTTGCAATCTTATATCTGTACCATAGAAAGTTCAAGAGCAAAATAATACAGTAATGAAAATAAACTATAATGACCTCAGTTTGACTGTGTGCTATGGAGCCTGTGGAAAGAGGAGGTGTGTAAGAGGGGGCGGGGGAGGGGACAGGAGTGAGTGACAGAGATGGCATCCATCTGGTCTATAATGGGGTTTTGCAATTATGTTAATTCTGTCAATATATGCACAATCATGTGTAAAAAGGCATATTAATGCTCATTATTGCTGCACAAATATGTAAACCTAAAAAACAAAACAAACTTTGCCACAAATTCCCCAGTGCCAATAAAAACACTTTGCCACTTGTGTGGTTAGGCCTAGTGCCCACAGGAACAGATCAAACTGAGGTCAATGGGAGATCCGTTCCTGTCGCAGATAGTAGGCCCAACCATACAAGTGTCTCAGCGATTTTATCGGCAAAAGTGGGGCAATGCTGGGTGGCTAGAATTTTGTGGATTCCTGCGTATTCCAGAAGTTTCCATCACAGAAATGTTATGAAAATGCATGATTTCAGGCAAAGTTTGAGGTTTGCTTGGCGTTTTGGGTAAACAAAACTTATGGAATCCACGCAATGAACACCACTCTGGACTCCCCTAGTTGTCTAGTTTTGATAAATGTGTAGGTTTGCTAGGTTTCCCTAGGTGCCACCTAAGTTAGGGCCAAAATCCACAAAAACCCACTTTGCACAAAACCAGTCAGTTTTGGGTTTAAGCAGCTGATGTATCCATGTTGCACTTTCGGCTGTTTTCTGTGACAGGCACTTGGCCTACCCACACAAGTGAGGTACTACTTTTATCTTAAGACATGTGAGAGCATACAATAGTAGAATATTTGATATTACCAATTGGATTTCGCTACATTTGTGCCTTCCAAATGTAAGCCAGGGTGTAAGAAAAGACATTTTGAAAAATACCCTCTAAATCCTATACTTGGACGGGTACCCACAAATTCACAGATGTACAAATAATCACTGCTCCTAAACTCCATATCTTGTGCTCTTTTCAGAAATACTTAAGTTACCTTGGTACCCATTTTTCACTCTACATATTTCACCATATGAATTTGTCTATACTGCGTACACAATTAAAAACCATTTTTCGGTGCTGCTTAGTTGTTGGCTCTGAGTACTTCGGGTTCTTGGAAAACCTACACACTCTATATATCCACACAACCAAAAGGGTCTAGCAAACATAATGGCCACATTGCTTTTGTAAATCGGCCATCATGACAAAAAGTTACAGGTGAAAACATGATCACAAATGGCTGTTTTTTCCAACTAATTTTCAAAATTTCTTTATTTCAACAGTTAGTTTCTTTGGGAAGACCTTGAGGGATCTACACATATGACCCCTTGCTGAATTCAGAATTATGTCTACTTATCAGAAATATATAGCCTTCCTGGATCAGCCATGGTGTTCACACTGGTTTCCACCACAAACTGGAAGTAGGTTGAAAGCACAAAAAAATAGGAAAAATGGGCTACCTCCTTGAAAAGTGCCAAAACTGTGGTAATAAAATTAGGTTTTTGATTCAGTTCTACATGATCTTGACAGCTGGTAAGATTGTGACTTTAGCACAGCATACCGTTCACTGATGCAATTTCTAGAAAAAAATAAACCAGACACTTTGGGGCGGATTACGATGGCAGGCGGAGGCACATCAGCCGTGGTGGCGGGAAATGCCCTTTTCCGCACTCCATCGGTGGTCTTTGCGTCCCCCGTATTATGATGGGCGTAGATAGCCCATTTCCCGTCCGCTGCGGTGTTCCGGGTTCCGCCGAAAATCTCCGTCTGCACCGGTAGCGGACGGAGCCAAAAGAGAGGTACCGCCGTGCGGAATGCGGTCACGACCGCCGGTCAAATCACGAAGCCTGAAATAGCCCACCACACCGCTGTGGAGAATCCGGCCATTCGAGGATGGCAGTGGCAATACTGCGGATAGCTCCATGTGTTCCAGTCCGCTGGGGAAACGGCGGTCTTTGGCCTCCGTAGCAAATCCGACCGCCGCAGACGGATTTTCAGCTTTTCCGCTGCTGAATCCTGGAATCAGACCGCCGCGGTAGGGAGTTTCTGGCGGTGCATCCTAATCTGGCCGGCGGTTATGCCGCGGTACCTGCGGGCGACATTTCCCGCTAGCACGGCGGTTGGAATGCTTTTCCGCCCGCCATCGTAATCCGCCCCTTTGTTCCACAGCACTTTTTCCAATATTTCCCCCGAAAACTCATTTTTTGGCAATTTTCTTAGTCCCCTCTAGAGGAATCTACAAACCCTGGGTACCTTTAGAAGCCCCAGGATTTGGGGAAAAAAAATTGGTGTGGATACCTAATGTGGAAAAAATGTTAGCTGTCAGAACACGAGCTACCCTAAACAGCCAAAGATGGGCTCAGCATAGGGGGGCAAGCAGTTAAAGGTTTAAATATGCTAGCAAATACTGTGCAAGATAGGCCATAGGAGATGGGAAGCTGCATATCCGTAGCACCCTTACCTGCAGAAGAGGGAAGGAAAGTACAGATAAATA
The DNA here is from genome assembly GCA_963921515.1 of Calotriton arnoldi. Lineage (NCBI taxonomy): Eukaryota > Metazoa > Chordata > Amphibia > Caudata > Salamandridae > Calotriton > Calotriton arnoldi. The sequence continues at coordinate 3,244,404 of CAWUFW010000927.1, forward strand.
TTTCTAACCTTCATAAAATCAGAATATTCTTTTATCATTTTAGTATAAATGTTATCTCAAAATTCTATAAATAAACGTTCCCTATGTATCAGTATGTTTCACTTCATTATGTACATTAGTTAATTCAACTCCTGCGGAGACATATCCCATTGGAGTCAGCAAGCACAACAACAGGTCAACTAAGACTATTAGTATTATTTATAAAGCAATTAAACTAGCACATTTATGGCATTTGCTGTACTCCATTTTCGATTGAGGCGAAAACAAAATCATAGTGAGGCTTAAGCATTGTAAAAATCAACAAAAATGTTCCTCAAAACAATAGGTTTCTTCTTTTCTTATTTCTTTCACAGCAAACATAGCAAAACTTCAAAATGATCTTGCTTTTTTCCAAGAGTTTTTCTCAATGCATGCTTCAGTAAATTGTATTTTATTTCAATAGTTATGTTCACATTCACTTGATCTTTACAGTCTTTTTAAACATTTTAAAATGGTTCTTCTTCCTCTTCTGATTAACATCCAAGTTCACTTTCAAAGGTGTATTGGCTATGATTTATTGGACTGTAGAACTCGTACTCCGATTCCTCTTCTTCCTCTGACACTGTAGCTAGAGCTACCCATTCAGGTGATGCATAGTTTCTGTTTGGTGTTCTTTCTTGCAGGTCTTTTAGCAACAGGTGATTTGCTCACTATTTTCATTCATTGGCTTCAGTCTCTCTTGTTGACAATACTTTCCTTTACAGGTTCTTTTCAATGGCATATTTCTCTCTGTTCTCTCATTTTCACTTGCTTCTCCACTCACTAATAGACTTGAACCCTGATCAACCCGACTGCATGATTCTTTCTTCCTATAGGGGTTCTCATGACTCAAATTTTCAACTGAAGTCTTTCATTGTTTGGGTCAGAGAGGCTACTTTTCTTGCTGCCACGCATTCCTGATATTGCGACAGCTCTGCACTCTGATCCTCAATTAGAAATTGGACAACAGCACCACTGGTAGAGGTACCCAGATCTTCACTAGAACTTTAGCTTTCACTGATCTCTATTTTATTACTTCATTCTCTCCACCACTTTAAAATTTGTAACTCAAATCAATCAAAGTACATTTGTAGAGCGTAACAGCTACCTCAACGGAGGTGTCCCGGCGCTAGTGCAGACTGACAGCAGAGATCAGTGAGGAGGAGCTACAACTGTGAGAAAAGCAGTCTCTAAGGTCTTCCTGAATGCTAGTTCTGACTTGATCAGGCGCATGTGGGGGGAAAGGCATTCCAGAGTTTGGCTGCCCTGACTGAGAATTACCTTCCCCCTTGACGCTCTTTGGCATACCGTGGCACACGAAGCAGACATAAGCGTCTAGATCTCAATATGCGGTTCTGGTAGTACAGGCTAAGCCTCTGCTTAAGATAGCAGGGGTCCACACCTCTTGTGGCTCTAAAAGTCAGTGTCAATGCCTCAATCAACCCTCTTGCTTATCGGGAGCCAATGTAACCATCTCAAATGGGGGGGAAATATGATGTCTGAAGGGCACCCTACAGATCAGCCTTGTTTCTGCATTCTGCACAATCTGTAGTCTGTGAACCAAATATTCCGGGAGCCCAATGTACAGACTATTTGCATAGTCCAATTGGGAGGTAACCAAGGCATGTATAGTGATCTTATGGCTTTCCTCAGGCAGGTATCGTAAAACTTTCCTCAAAGACCATAACTTCCAGAAGCAAGTGGCCGAAACTTGTCAGATGTGCGACGTAAAAGAGAGATCAGTATCCAGATTTCTCGCAGACTCGGCAGGCATAGGAGGGGGGTTCAATTCCTCCGGCCACCAAAGATTGATTGGTGGTGGTAAGCTCTGATTGAAGAACAAGACCTCAGTCTTTTCCGCATTCAATTTCAAGCAGTTATCATACATCCACGTGGAAATCTGATTCATGCATTCTTTGAATTTGTTGAATGCCGCAGGGGAGTACTCTTTGAAGGAAAAGACCAGCTGCGTGTCGTCTGCGTAGGAGACTACTTTCACGCCCCAGGTTAAGATAACGGTGGCTAAGGGGGCAATGTAGAGATTAAAAAGCAGTGGGCTTAAGGCCGAGCCCTGCGGTACGCCACACACTAAAGTTTTTGGTGAGGTTGAGAAGGGTTGTAAAAAGACCTGGTGAGAGCGGTCTTCCAGGTAGAGCCGAAGCCATGAGAATGCCACTCCCCTCACGCCCAGATAATATAAGCGATCCAGCAAGATCCGATGTCGAAAGCTGCCGACAAGTCCAAAAGTACTACCATGGCCGCATCCCCGCTATCTACAGACTCTCGTACCGATTCGGAAATTTACAGCAATGCGGTTTCCGTGCTATATCCTGCTCGGAAACCCGATTTCGAGTCATGGACGAGGTTATTTGTTTCTGCAAAATTAGAGAGCCGTTTCTGAACCACCTTTTCAAGGATTTTCGTCGGGGCTGGCATGAGGGAGATCGGTCTAAAATTGCTCAGCATACTCTGATCCGCATTGGGTTTTTTCAGCAGGGGCCGCAAGAATGCTTGTTTCCAGATGCTAGGAAAGATACCCAGTTGCAAGGAAGAATTCCAGATCTGGTTTAATGTGGGATTGAGCCATGAGGCCATCCTTCTAAAAAGGCGAGAAGGACATGAGTCCATAGGTGAGTTCCGCCAACGAGTCTTCCAGAGAGATAGGGAGAAATTCCAAGCACAGAGAGTGGGAATCAGTGGCCAGTAGCTCCTGGTGAGCCAGTGACCTCCCATCTCATGGGAACAAGGAATAGAGTTTCTGAATCTTTTCTTCAAAGAACTTGGACAGGCTTGTGCAGAGAGAAGATGAGGGGAGAACGGTGCTGTCCGTGGCTTCTGTAGTGATAAAAGACTTCGTGATATTAAAAATATCTTTAACTGAATTTTCTGAGCGCTCGATGCAACTGAGAAAGTAGTCCCTCATCTTGCTCCTCCACAATGTAGAGATCAGCTGGGATGCCTGGGGGTAATTTTGATCATCCACATGTAAATTGAAGTCCCCCAGGACTGTGATATTGGCATATTTTAATGTCAGCTGGGCAACGGTGTCACAGAGCTCTGTCATGTGCCTATGGGGACAATCAGGTGGCCTGTAAATCAGCAGGCCAGCAAAGGAGAAGGTAGGTGAGCACTTGATGCAAAAGGTCAGGCCCTCAATAATGCCAATTTGGTCTAATCTTGATGTGGAGATCTCCCAGTTGTCTCTTAAGACAATAGCAACACCGCCCCCCGCACTCCCTCAATCCCTGTTGGCACACACAATTCAAAAACCTGGGTGGACCGCCAAAGCCACGTCGGGGTTAGAACCCTCTTTCAACCAGGTTTCTGTAAGGAACATCACATCCCAGGTATTATCGACCAATGACAACCAGATATCATCCGCATGTTTTGCGAGAGATCTACAGTTGATAAGGAAGGCTCTCACCCTCGATAATCTATTGCAGTGGGATCTGGAGATAGATGCTATTCCCCATTCTGGCTACAAGGGGGTTTCCAGCTGGAAATTGCAAGCCTTGCAGCAAAGCTCCTTACTTTCTGCCCCCAGATCCAAGCAGGTCCCATCCCTACAAGGATCCCCCTTCAGAGCCATAAGAGAGTCTCTGGACCAGGTAATGGTCTGGGTCCTAATGATTTGGGCAGCGTGGCTGGCGCTGGCTGAACGGGCGCAGACGGGCTTGCCTTTGGCGCACCCGCTGCGTGTCCGCGTTGCGGCTTTCATTAAATAGCTGAGGGGAAAGTCGGTCTAACAGCTAGACCGCTGACCCTCCAAGATGGCGTCTGTCAAATGTCCCAACCGAGTGGAGGAAAGATGGCGCTCCACTCGGGACTCGAGAGAGCCTACAATGATCAGGCCCCCACCCTACTTTCTGGCAGTGACTACAGTGGAACACACCGAGGCAACACACAGTAAGTCAATAATTAGTCAAAGCATTTAGTAATTGTACACCCTGCAACACGCAGCAGTGTACTAGTAAAAAACAGAAATAGTCGGGATAAAAATATTCAATTCTCACTTTAAAACTTGCTTTTAAAATGCTCTTGCCTCACTTAATTAGCAGCTAAGTGTATCTCAGCTTGAAAGTCCGCCCTGTAGAGCCACAAGGCAAACTTGAGGTTGACTTTCAGAATAAGTGGTTGTTTTTACCACTTCATCTGCCACCTCCATTCTTTTTGTGTGATCCACTGCAGGATTCTAGCACATTTTTCACCACAGTGTTTTTTTGCGAAAATCACCTGGTAGAGTCCACACCAGCGCTCCCAGTTTTTCCTCAAGTTTTCAGACCATTATCCTGTCTCCAGGGTTCATTCAGTGGCGCTGAATTTCCTTTGTTGCTTCTGCTGCCGAGTTCATCCGATGAGACAGATTTTACCTGCTCTACCCATGATCATTCATGTGGTGACAATCCAGTCTTTTAATCTGGGGGTACATCTGATGCTCATCAAAATAAGAGGAAGAGCATCTGGCTACTTTCAACCAGAAGAAGCACAGACTTTTGCCAGTTTGTTCTTGAGAGTTACATTCATCCTCTCACCCACTCTGGGAGATTGTGGACGATAACTATATTGAAACCTGTGGTCAATTGGAAGGCAGAACAAATTATTAGCAAAATTTCATTTTTGAAATGTGAGCCTAATCTGTCTCAATAGAAGTTGGTAGGCTGAAATGTGGAATGGACTCCCTCAACAAAAGTTTAGAAACTGAAAGGCTATCTACACCAAACAAGAACTCTATTTTGAAACTGAAATGCTAAAAGGAATTTGCTCTCTTCGTAGAGAGGAATGGAGAAGAATGCTTGATGTAAGTCAATGACTGTATACCATTCTGCATCTGAAGGAATTTGGAACAAAATCACTGCTGGATACAGTACCACAGGACAACCTGGAACAACAATTTAAATCGCAACACTATCCGCTGCGAAGTTAATCACAATACATTTTGCAAAGCAACAAATTCACAGGTCTTGAATCATGTAAAATAAACTGATGTCTATTCTCCATTTGTTCGGTTTTAACTAGGATATCTGCTGTAACCTGATCAACAATGTGTTTATTACTGATCCCTACAACTTGGGCTTCTCTTTGTGAGAGTGGAGGTTTTGGGACTTCCACAGAACGAACTGTAGAATGGCTATCCCCTGTATGGATTAAAAAACACAAATGGGATAGGATGGGCCACTTTGGTCTACTTCTAGGACCGCTCCAAATAAATACACTTCCTCCCCTCTCAGGCACCGTCTTTGTGAATTATTTCCCTTCACTTGCTTTGCCATTTTCTATCTTTCCTGCCCTGTGGCAATTTGATCCGATTTCTTTAATGCCTCAAATTTTGAGGGACTAGGTAACAGCTTTCTATCATTCATTGTCTCAAGAAATCTTGATTCCCAATATTAAAAAGGTACCTCATAAAGGAAACTATATGGTTATCAGAAACGCTATAGTCATCCCATTCAGAAATTCAGGTACACATATAGATCCCAATGTCCATCATTTTGTATGCAGGTGTTCCCTCAGCAGGTAATTTCTGGCACTCAGTAGAAGGGACGACAGAAACCTTAGGCTTTTTCAACTCAGTGCCCACTATTTTTCTCTGTAAAAGATGTAAAAAAAATCAATAAAAAATAAAAAATAAAAAAATCACAAAACAAACTAGTGAATAAGTAATTCCAGTGTGACTGTCAAAGGTCAACCCATCACATTGTAGCTCCGTCAACAAATCAATGAATAAGCAGCACAGCTTTGTAGTGACATCTCACCAATCCCAGCGAGGCTCCCTGGATGACTAATCACAGCGCTACTTCTCTGTGAATGAAAGTTTTTTCCAGTTTTCTCACTCAATTTTACACAAAATAACCTTGTCTGCCCAGCCTGCATTGGAAGGAAATCAGCAAGTTAAGGCAGGACAAGTCTTCCAAATAATAGACAAAAAACAAGCAAGAACAGGACCTGTCACAGAACCGTCTTAAATCACAATTCACACTAGGATGACCTGTCCAGCGGTAATTCACCCTGGCTAATGTACCTACTCCCATGCACTTAGGAGCAAAGCACATAAATCTATATTAAACACACAACCAAGAAAATGAAACTTCTTTTTTTGTTGAAATATTTTTATTGTCTTATTGCTCTTAAACAGTAGCAAAATTCAACTACAGTCGCATGGTAACACACAGTGCCATCTTAGAAAAGATCATTATATCCGTGATACATTCAAGGTGCCATTACTTTATTAGCCAGGGATATTTAGGACGTTTCGATTGGGTTCCCCCCGGTTCCCCTCACACAGTTCAGCGTTTGCCTCCCCGTATTCAAAACAACATTTCCCCTCAGTATATTTCATATGCTAGTATCTATTATGTTTCATTCAGAACATATCTAGTCTAGATCATCCATCACATCCAATCCATAGTATTTTCTCCTGCCGCCCCACACCTTGTTGAATTATATGTGACCCTCTCTGTGGCCATGTACATATCCATTCCTGTTCTCCATTCTCGGATCGTTGGCATGGTTGTATCCCCCCCCCCATCGTCTCGCTATGTCCCTTTTCGCCACCAATATTCCTAGTGTACTAAATAGCAGTTGTGATCTGTCCACGTCCATGTCGTTCTGGATTCCTAGCAATATAAATTTTGGGTCTGGGGGTATATCCGTCTTCAGTACTTTGTTAAGTTCCGTTATGACTGCCTTCCAGTAAATCTTTATAGTTGTGCACGTCCAGATAGTATGATAAAAGTTTCCCTCTTCCTGTCCACATTTATGACATATTGGATCCATTGCTCGCCCTATCGTGTGTAGTCTGGCCTGGTCGTAGTAAGCCCTGTGCAGTATTTTGTATTGAATAAGACGGAGCCTGGACTTGAATGCAACCTCTCTGGGGTGCATCAGGGCTGCCTCCCAGTCCATATCCTCCAGTGTGCCTACATCTTTTTCCCCCTTGTGGTCCTCAACTTGCCTAGTCTGTCTGGGGCATTGTTATTTAGGGTCTTGTAGGTGGCTGACACTGCCTTTGTCGTGAGAGGTTCCTGGAGTAGTCTCCCTTCCAGTGGTGCATAGTCCGGCAGGGAGGTGCCTTCTATGTTTTCTGCGTGCCATGCATGCTTTAGCTGGGCATATTAAAGGAACTGGGTTGGTTGAAATGAGAATTCATTCTTTAGGGCGTTAAAACTCTGAAAATTACCTTTGTCGGTAATGTCTCCTATCTTAGAAATGCCTATGGTGTCCCACTCTTTGAACCCTCGCAGTTTTTTCAGTTCCTTCACCAGTTTCTGTGCCACAGAGGTGTTTCTTTGGTAATTTTATGGTCCCACCCCATTGTTTTAGTTGCCCTCCCCCAGGCCTCTAAAGTAACTTGTGTGGCTGGGAGCAGTTCTCTGACGCCCTTACCGCTGTATAGGTAATGGAGGAATGTTCGCTGTTGCATGGTCTCTCTCTCTCTCTAGTCTGTATGTTGGGTGTTCGCCCGATGTGTGTCTCCAATCATTTATTGGTGTTAAATGTTCAGCCAAATAGTAGGCTTCCATGTCAGGCAGTGATATCACCACATTGTACTGGTTTCGTTGCAATGTGTGTAATGTGATTCTCGGTTGTTTCCCTAACGACAGGAGCGAGTGTAATTTGGTCTCTATTTCACGAAATATCGATCGTGGGAAGGAGTGGTATGTGTTTTGCAAGGCATAAAGAAATTGCGGGAGGGTTATCATTTTAAACATGGCCGCCCGTCCCTGTATAGTGAGCGGTAGCGTTTTCTATCATTGTGTGTCCTCCTTAAATTTCATGAGTATACGTTGAATGTTGTTTTGGCAGCAGAGGTCTCGGTCTGTGGGGAGGAAGATTCCTAAGTATGTAAATCCGTTGTGTGCTACTTGTAGATCCCTGGGGAGTACGGGCCAGGTCGTCACCTTGCCAGGGCTGTAGATCACTGATTTGTGCCAATTTATTTTATAGCCCGAATGTTGTCCGTATGTGTCCATTATGTGAAATAAGATGGGAATCGTTGTGTCAGGTTGTGTGACATATAAAAAAATATCGTCCGCATATAAAAAGATCTTTTCTTCCATGGTGTCCTCTGGACTGATTTGGAAACCATGTATCTCTGGATGTTGGCGGACCAAACAGGCCAGTGTCTCCACCGTCAAGGCAAAAAGTAGGGGGACAAGGGGCATCCCCTATGGGGATATCTCGAGAAGTTCGCCCATTCACCCGAACATTCGCCCTGGGGGCCTTGCATAGCAATCCCACCCATTTCCTGAATTTTGGTCCCAGGCTGAATTTTGTCAAGATGGCCTCCAAAAAGGGCCAATGAACAGAGTCAAATGCCTTCTCTGCGTCGCATGATAATAGTAAATGTGGGGTGCCACGATTTCTAACACTCATCATCCAATTATGAGTTCTACGTAGGTTCCATCTGTAGCCCGGCCCGGCATAAATCCCGATTGATCATAGAGTACCAGGGCAGTTATAACCTGGCGTAGGCTTATGGATAGGATAGTCGCCAATATCATTACCTCTAATTAAGGAGGGACATTGGGCGATAGGATTCACACTTGTCTTTTGGTTTCCCCTGTATGTAAATCGGCACTATTGTGGCCATACGAAGATCCAGCGGAAGTATACCCTCATCATACGCGTATGTAAAAGAGTCAATAGATTGGGGCTGAGGAGGTCAGCGCATTGCTTATAAAACTCAGCCGGTAGGCCGTTAGGTCCTGGGGTCTTCCCTGGGCGTAATTTAGCTATGGCAGCCTTGACTTCCTCAATAGAAATGTCTCCCTCGAGTCCCGCTCTATCAATATCGTCAAATGTCGGAGTGTGCACCTCTGCCAGGTATTCTTCAATATCAAGCGAATTTGCAGCAAAGTTCTGCATTATCTGATCATCCTTGACATGTGTCACTCCCTGTGCATCGGTAATACACTCTACCCATCTGGCTTCTACTTCTTTTCTACTAAGCCAGGCTAGGAGTTTTCCTGACTTGTCACCTACGTCATATAGTCTGTGGAGGGTCGCTAAAGCCTGTGCTTTGGCGGCCTGGCATGCCATGTCTTTGTATTCTTGCTGTACGTCTATTAGTTGCCTAAGTACTAAGGGATCTTTCTGCGCAATGTTCTGTTTCTCTAGGGCGAAGATTAGTTTTTCTAATTTTATTAGGTCTTCCTGTTCCTTCTTTTTCTCCCACGCTATGCGATTTTTGGCTCAGTCTCTTAAAACTGTTTTATATGTTTCCCACATTATGACTCCTGATTCTACCGAGCCTAGATTTTCTGCGAAGACTTCCGTGTCTGCCCTTAAACCTCCTAATACGGTCCTATTCTGTAGGTCCCATGTGTTTAGTCTCCAGTGTGTGCGCGTGTCTCAGTGTGGGCCTCCTATTTGTACATGTAGTGGAGAATGATCTGACAGACCTCTAGCAAGATATTCTGCTTTACTGATCTCCCCCACTTCTCCTTTCAGGAGGAAGACGTAGTCTAATCTTGAGTAGACTTTATGGGCCCCCGAGTAGTAGGAGTACTGCCTTGACCTTGGATTAATATGTCTCCATACATCTACTAAGCCCAGCATGTCTGTGAAGCGTGCCAGCGGTGTGGTTGTGGATGTTGGGTTTTGCCTCCCCATGGGATCTGTGGGCGTGTGCATGACATTGTTAAAGTCACCCCCTATTACGTGGAGCGAAGCCGGGGAGTCCAATAAGATCTCTGTCAGTTAATGTAACGTGCGTACTTGTAGTTTTGGAGGGGCGTATACGCCGATGAGGGTCAGTTTGCGTCTACCCCACTTCCCAGTCACCCCCACATAGGTGCCTTGTGGATCTGTCCATGTGCATGTAGGGTGGAAAAGGGGTGATTTTTTTAAATCAGGATCGCCATTCCTCTAGAACCGGAGGTGTATCCTGCATGGGCCAGAACCGTGTATGCTCCTCTGCCGATGAATCTGCATTTCGTGCCCTTCAGGTGTGTTTCTCGTGATAACACTATATCTGGATGTATTCGTTTAATGTATCTGGTTACTAAACCCCTTTTAATCTTGTCCCTGAAGCTATTAGCATTCCATGTTAATAAGGAGAAAGGGTCATTATCTAGCATTGTCATCTTGGTTTGGGGTGTATTCGTCTGTACGTCTGGGGTATGTATAACGTTGCACCCTGGCTCGATGTTGTGGTGAACATCCTGCGTGAGTCCTGCGACTCAACTTAAACATTAACTCGACTAGTCTAATCACCTCCCAACTGGCCCCCCTCCCCACCACCCTCCTCCCCCTTTCCACACTCTTCCCCATGTTCCTTTTCCAGTTCCTGTGCTCAAGGGGAAGGAGAGGTCTGTCGCCCGCCCAGTGTCAACCTACACTAGGAGTTCAAACTCCCACAGCGTAAAAACTTAACAGTTAGGAAACTAAGATAAAAAGCAAGAAAAAAAGAAAAATGTCTCAGGCCTCTCGGGCCTGTCACCTTCACTTGGACTCTGGCCACCTGTCCTAGTAAAGTTCCAAGAAGGCGGTTGGGGGTGGCTTCATGGTCCTCGCTCCTGCGGCCAAATTTTGTGGCAGTTCCTAATTTCTTTTAACTCGAATCGGGTGCATCTTCTTGTGTTGGGGGTTTCCTGTTTCCATGTCTTGTTCTAGGGCCATTATTGCGGTTACTAACGGGTGTTGATTTTCCTCTTTTTCTTCTGATAATTCCCTTCTATCCGAATCTGTTTGGGATTGTCTCTGGCTGGCTATGTGCGTACTTTGGAAGTCTCTCTTTTTGTGGATTCCTTTGGGGTCGGTGTCCTCCTTCTATATTTTCCTGTTCCTCTGAAGGTGTATGGAGTTGCCCCCAGCATGCGTGTTTTCCTGTGTTCCAAACTCCTTATCTTCTTCGGGGGCCCCTTGGTTCTCAGATCCATTGCATGTGCCCTTTCTCTAGTCTGTTGCGGTTCTTCCGACCTTCGAAGGTTTGGTCGTTCCTCCGCCCAATTCCATGCCTCTTCTGGGGTCTGGAAGAAGTAGGTTTTACCCATGAAAATCACCTTTAGGTTAGCTGGGAATAACAGCATATATTGAATTCAGTGCGATCTGAGCTTTGCTTTAATAGAGTCAAAGGTTCGTCTCTGCCGTTGAGCTTCCCTACTGTAGTCTGGGAATATGATTCGTGAATTTTCTAGCCTGATTTCGCCCAGTCGCCTAGCTTCTTTTAGTATCAAGTCTCCATCAAGGAAGTTTAAGAGTCTGGCTATGATGGGCCTCGGAGGCGCACCCGGGGGCGGTTTAGCCACCAATGCTCTGTGTGCTCTCTCAATCACAAAGCATGTAGAGAATTTGTCAACGGGGGTTATATTTTTGAGCCAGGAGTGTAGAAATTCCGGGACACTCGTCCCTTGGACCCCTTCCTGAAAGCCCACGAAGCGTAGATAATTGCTCTGTTTTCAGCATCTTCGATACGCCATAGGATGTGTTTACTGGATGTTTCCGGAGGTCCTTTATTGCATCTTCTGCTCCTGTTACTCTGGTTTCGAATTCCGTAACTCTCTTAGATAAATTGCGATGGTCTTGTCTCAGTAGTGTAACTTCTGAGCCCACTGCTCCTTTTTTTTCTTCTAATGCGGTTCTGGATGCTTGAATTGCTTGTAGCAGTGTCTCTGTATCCGAGACAGGTGGTGGCGGTCCCTCTTGAGGTGAGGTGACCACCTTAGTGTAGCGATCCATCTTCCCATGTCTTGGGGGTTGGGGTTCCTTATCTTTGTCTTTGCCCATTGCTGGGAGAGATGTGTCCTTTTCTTGATGGGGGTCGGACTTGTTCTTTTGATGCTTCTCCTGTTTTTAAGGCCTCGTCAGGTGTTTGCTACTGCTTTCAGTTGCAGTCAGGGCAGCCTGGGGAGTATCAGGGCGTCCACCTCTGTGCCTCCCCTCTTTTGCCTCCAACCACCATCTTCCTAGGGGAGGGGATGTTATCTCCCGGCCGTTGTTCTTTTTGCCACCAGGTTAGTGCCTCATCAGAATCCGGTCTGAGCCACTGCCTTACTCAGCCCCGCACAGTATTTGTCTTCAGGCCTACCATGTGTAGCATGACTGCAACAGCCTAAAAACCTGCTGCCAAACTTGTCAAAATAAACCTTTTTGACAGGTGGGAGTCTCTGTTTTAGTAAGTCACCCCTAAATACACCTGGTCACCTAGACCCACAAAAGCTATTTTCAATTTCAGGGCTGTATCTAAATCCTAGAAAACGGCAAAGTACAGATTTAATCTGCAACTTCTGACAGGAAACTGCTACAAAAAGACATTCAAACACTAGTCTTAATATTTAGTAAAAATCCAATTTTATGGTAAAGTCGGAGTTATCTTAAATATTTCGCATTTTATCTGCTTGAACCTCCCGTAGGCTAATTAGCATTAGCCTACTGGCAACTTGTCTGCCAGTGCTCGGTCTTAATGAGGTGTGAAAACTACCCTCAGAGCCGGACCAATGGCCTGATTGTACAGAGGTGTTTTCTTCACATTGCAGAAGACCAGTTAGAGTGAACCCAGAAATTTCATTAAATTATAAAGGGGTCTGCCCTTTCACAAGTAAATGTAAGGTGAGACTTTCAGGAGGCAACCCTTTGCCCACCCCAGCCAGGCTGGCACCAAACACAGCGGGAGGGGAGCTACCCCCAGAATCGGTTTTGAGTGACCAGAGAGGAGGGGACTGCCGATTTCCCTGGCCACACAGGCTCTGCACAAGGGAGGAAGGGTTTCTTCATATTGAATTTTAGGTGTAAAGTGCACTGTGCGATTGCTTTCAGTATGGCAAACAGAAACTGCTGAAAAAGTGGGGAGGGCTGCCCCTAGGGACTTTTACCCCATTGGTTAAGGAGAAGGCAGGAGTCACCTCCACCCACTAGATGGTGCTAACCATAAATGTGACACCCTACTCCAAACACTTTCTGGGCCTACTGAAGAACAGAAGAGGAATGGACCTGCTGCCTGTGACCTGAGAGGAGCCCTGAAAGACTGCATCTGCTCTCTCTTGTTCCCAGAAAAAAAAGCATCGGACTCCAAGTGGACTGACCTCCTGTGTGGCTACAGGGACAAAACAAGTTGCAAGAGGACTTTTTTCCTGAAGTGATCAATTCCATCTGGACCTTGCTGGTGGCGTCTGCAAGAGCGAGTCTCGGAGGTACTAGGAGATGTGGAAATGACCCAGAGTAGCTGCTCCAGAAAACCTGCAAAGTTGGGATGCAGAAAACTTTTCACCTTCAATGACCTCTGGAGCAATCAGTGGGACCTTGCAGCAAAGGTTTCGGTACACCTTCCTCCAGCTTCAGGCTTGCCGCGCTGGAGGATTTTGAGCTTCATATTTATATTTTAAAAAACAGTTGCTCCCCCGTTGCATGGTGGAGAAGAGGTCCATCACCCGGAAGCACCATGTGTGTGCTAGAGCAGCATAGCAGGTTCTTCTCCTGTGGAGCACAGCACCACCATCACATAAACCCAGAAGCACCCGAGACTGGCCGCTGGACTCAGGAAGCCTTACCGCACGAGTGGAGTGACGTGGACCTGCTGCCTCGCTGCAGCATCTAAAACTTTTGGTCACCACTGGGTCACTGATACACGCGCCCGTGCCTGCCGAACTGTAGCTCCATGCTCTGACTATAAGCACTACTGCGCTGGGACACTGACCTTTGACAAAGCCATTGTGGAACTTCCAAGACTTATACTTTCCAGTACTTTTCTGAATGATCGTCTCAGTGAATGGGGAATAGCCACCTTCCTTAGATTAGGAAGTGGGACCTATAGACATACCCGAACAATGCTAGAGTGCCAGCCTTACCAGGGCGGTGTGTATTACTTGTTGTGTGTTGTATATAAATACATACAATTTTTTTCATTAAAATGTGGTATCTGGCTAGACATTCATTTACTGGGGTTGCTGTGTGTGTTTTGAGTTGTGAGCCTGTGTGCACCCTGTATCTACCTAGCCCACCACTTCCCCTGTAGCAGACTTTGACTCCTTGACCCGCACTGCCACCGAAAGTCAAGTGCTGAACGGGTAGTAATTGGCCCAGTTACTCAGGACCATTGTTCCCTGTAGCATGCGCGCGCAGACTACCTTCTCTCAGCGCGCACATACTCTCACACAGCGCGCACTTCACTGCTCCCTGTAAGAAGAAGTGACCATTTGTGAGCAGAGCGAAAAAAATGTCAATTTCTAGGAGCTGAAGAGCATTTGCAGCGAGTTTACAAGGCCAGGGGGAGGAGCAGAATGCGTGTGAAAGGCAAAGTCTTCCTCTTGCCTGCACGTGTTTTGCCACCGATGAGAAAACTGTGCTTCTTGCTCCAATAGTGTCGGGTGGAGGTCCTGCCAGGATTCCTGGGCTGCAGGATTCAGGAATGGATGTATTGTCGGCAGTGACACTCAGAAATCGTAATATATGGAGTCTGTTGTAACACACAGGATAAAACTGCCCAAAGTTTGTGCTGTGTAAAATTGCACAAATTGAAATGAGGATTCTGGCTGTCACCAAAATCTATTCACATCCTTTAAGTAAGCAGGAAGCATTAAACTTTGATGACATAAATAAATACCAATCTAGTGGCTGAATTGTATAGCGTGAAACTAGAAAATCCCTCCTTGGCCAAGTTGTGTGATCCTAGGCAAATACATTATTTTACTGAGCCTCCTTTTTGTTTGTTATCACATATGAGAGCATCTCAATAAACAGATGAAAAAAAACATATGAGAGCACCTTCAAATACTTGAGTTCAGGATGTACGCTGCACAAAAATCTTCTCTTGTGTTTGATTAAATTACTTATAAAGTTGCTCCATTTATAATAAGAATCTAGGTCATGTATTCAAGAAAGTAGATAGTGTGGAATCAAGATCAACTGACTTATCAGCCGTGGAGGTCCTCGATTCCATGAAGGGGAGAGCCTGGGAAGAGGGGGGATTATGTGTGAAAGGGGGGCGAGACTCGTGGGGAGCAAGGCCAGAAGCAGAAAGTTTAGTGGAAGAAAAAAAATAGATGCCATGCCAAGACCCATACAACTACCTAGCCATGATCACACTGATGATCCACAACTCCATGGAAAAGAGGCTCACACTCTTCCAGGTAAGATGACCCTCCCCCCATTGCTAGTGCCTTATGACTTGTTCACCATTAGGATCGCTTTGAGGTATGCTTTCTTATTGCAAACTGTAGAAGCTAATACCACCACCCAAACCCCCTCTTCCGAGGCCATAAAGGCTGCATTAACCAGCTCTAACCCTTCCAGGTTATTATCACCAGGACACTACTTTAACTTCAGTAAAATCCTATGATGGTACAACCTTCTGAGTCCTGTCCTTTTTTAAACCTGGGGTGTAGGTGCCATTAGAGTAAACAATATATAGGTGAAATGTATCTGTTTTTGCAAATAAAAGTTTTGAGTGGTGATTGCCACAGATTTATATAACTGATCACAACGCTCACAGGCATGATCATTTCCTTAGTGCACATAGACTTGTCTGCAGCGCACAGAGATCTTACACTGCCGCACGCAGAGGAAAAAAATTAGAGGGAACATTGCTCAGGACCCATTGTAGGCTGGGCCCCAAGACATAAGGAGTACAAAGCCACAACCCCCACAGTTGGACACAGTAGCTTCTACTTGCCATTTGGCCCTCTGAAAGGGGTTCTGACAGCACCTAGTGCCATTTGGCAATATTTTTACTTAAAACTTCATATCTCCTGTTACTGAATTTCTGTAATTTTGGTCTCATTTTGTTTATTAAAAAGTACTAAATTTTTCCAATTAGATTTGAGATTTTTATTGTTTTGTGTTTTTGCTTTATATCCATGTTGTTACTACAAAAATATTAAACACACTGCCATACATTAAGATAGCTATGGCACAGAGCAGGCAATCAGGGGGTTAAGCTCAGACTAATGTAGTGACTTTGGGGTTCACCCAAACAGGTTAGTGTCATTCATGGAGGTGGGCAACTCCCACCTCAAATAATAATCCACTTTCTTACAGAGTAGTTCTCTGAAATAGTGTTGCCTGTACTTCTGTGGTTTCAGTTTGTCCACTCAATAAATAACACAAACTTTTGATTGCACATGATGCATCTCTGGCTTTACTTCCAGCTCAATTAGGAGATTTATTTGCTATGCTGCTATTTTCTCTGTTTTCAATATCTGCCACTAGCAAGGAGTAGTGCATAGTGATTGAGGACTTTCGTACTCCTAACAGTACAAGATAAATGCCCGCTAGTCTTGTTAGAGTATATGTTTTCATCTTGCATCCTGCGATCTCTCCCTTGGGTTTACAAAATAAAAGGGCTATTGTCCCCTTCAGGTCTTTTGATGCCTAATCAGATGCCAACAGGTGAATGAAGCGATACAAAAGGGGATGATGGACGGAACGTTTGAGCCAATCAAACACTCACCCCCAGTCAACTGATCTGGGTTTAATCCATCATCATTCTTTAGCTCACTCCACCACCCCAGTTCAGACATGGCCATATGCAAATCAGTCTGACCCTGTGCCTCATGGGAACAGTCCAGCCCGAACTGCCAAGCCATGTCTTCCCTGGACCGTAAACAAGCATCCTAGGACCGGTTTCTGGCATTCCAGCCGTCATCAGCCAGGCTTGCTTGAATCCAGTGGCAAAGTGAGCAAGGGACCCACGTCTGGGCATACCCCCGCCAACTTAGGGCGAACAAAGCGATACAAAAGGGGATGATGGACGGAACGTTTGAGCCAATCAAACACTCACCCCCAGTCAACTGATCTGGGTTTAATCCATCATCATTCTTTAGCTCACTCCACCACCCCAGTTCAGACATGGCCATATGCAAATCAGTCTGACCCTGTGCCTCATGGGAACAGTCCAGCCCGAACTGCCAAGCCATGTCTTCCCTGGATGTGGGTCCCATTCCAGCCGTCAGGGACCCACATCTGGGCATACCCTGCCAACTTAGGGCGAACAAAGCAAACACAAGGAGATGATGGACGGAGCGCCGAAACAGCATAGTGTATACAGTGACTAATATACCAGACAGGCTTAGTCAGACACATGTGTACAGCGACACATACACCAGTCTAAAAGAGTGAAAGTATTTGTGTGCGAGAGAGGCAAATGATATGCATTGAACCCTATATGTAACTGCCACGGTGTATGAATGTTCCTGGCATAATGCTTCTGGTGCAAAGCAGGTTATGCATTGCCTAAATAGTATCTCTTGTACAATGGGCAGAAAGTGTGCACAGCACAATACTGTGTTATGGAATGTATGCAGCACTTCACAATCCAAACAAGGCAACAAAGCACTTCGATTCACAATAGTTTTCTGTGTGTCTTTTCAGAGAGCATGGTTGATAGGTTATGTGCAGAAACTGGACTAAAGTGAGCCATTAGACATCAGGATGGTTTAGTGTGTTGAACTTTTGCTGCTGGCAAATAAGGTGATGTGCTGCTTACAAGCAGCGGCACCCCTCAACATTTTGAGCAAGTGCAGTACTGAGGCTTGGATTGCACAGGGCTTTGTGCATGCACATTCAAAACCTTTTCAAAGCTGTTAGAAGCTGTGTGCCTGTCTAGAGCACTGGTATTTAAGTTGTAGCTGGGCTGCTCCAAACACCAATGACCCACTAGGTAATGGATACATCAATATACCGAGAAAACAAAAGAATCTACACAATCAGTGGATCTCTTAGTGACAGCAGCGGGACTTTTAGGACACTGAAATGGAATATCACCTAAGTGGCAATGGTGTCAGTGCTTGGATATTCACTCACTCATCCACCTAGACGCTCCTCTCATTGAGATGAGCAACCACTGCACAGATCTATCTGTAACCTACACATCACTCATATACACGTTCTGTGAACAATGAAAGTGTGCACTAGACTGCTCTGCTGAATTTGTTCTCTGGGAAATGGAAGATTGCTCTTGCTGCCTTTTCTGAGAGATGGGAGCTTGCTTTTTCACTGTCATGCTGTACCTGTTTTGTGATGAAGCAAAGATTCCACTGTTCCTGTCGGATTTGTATACGTCCTCTGGAGGGGAAATTTGCTCCCGTCCACTGACGGAGGAAAGCTTGCATGTGTATATGCACAAGCTATACTTGTTCTGTGACAAAGTGGTGTTTCTTCTGCTGTTGCCCCATCTTATGAAAAAAAGAACTGGCAAAACCAATAGGTCTCATCTATGCGAGGGCAACTGGCTTTGCCAATGTATTTTAGCCATGTTGTAGAGCAGCACAGCTGCTGTGCAGCATAACTAAAAGTTTCAAAAAAGTGGTACGATGCAGCCAGGGCTGGCCAGGTCAATTAGAGTTTTTATTTCTTATGTCAAAAAGGGGTGGGCGACACAGACCACAGGAGGTAGGGTGGCAGGTACCGAGAAAGTAAAAAACAGTAGGAGGCAAACAGTGAACTTTAGATTCTCTTGGATGCTTGCCAGTGCTTATTATGGAACCAACTGATAAAGCAGACCACACTAGGTAGGTGAGGGGTCATCATCTTAACTGAAAATCACCGATGTACGGTAATCCCATCAGAGACTTGGTTGTTTATTCCAGGAGTTTTATGCTTCTTGTGTAGCTTTGTCTGTTTACAGAGATTGTACAACATTCCTTCTACTCTTCTTCCTCCCTCTTTAGTGTGTTAACTACCTGTGCTGTACAGGTCCTGTAAGTGTGAGAGAATAATGTAATGTTCCACCAGCTACTGCCACTTGTACTTTACTTATTATTTGCATTAGGGAAGGTTCCACTGCATCTGTCCGTGTTACTGTGTTGGGGAGCTCAGTATAAAACTTTCAACTACACAAAAAAGACAAAACAATTTGCATTGTCAATGCTGGTTTCAATGCACGATGCAAATGCAAGAGGCAACCCTCATAAATGTGAGCAGAATTTACTTTTTGTTTTATGATTGAAACAAGCAGTTTTTGAAATGGACTACAAGACTTTGTAAAATTGTAAAACACGGCTTGCAAGTGGCTTCTTGTCATGAATAAAGATTTGGGCCAGTTCTGGTATTTTTGTCAACAGAACTTTGCATGCTTGAATTTTGAGCCCGTAATGAAAGTGTTAACAGCAAAACTACATATCCCACAATGTAACATACTTGTTGACTAAAAAGCCAAGAATGTCTGAGGATATCATATGTGACAATCCTACATGGCAGACTAAAATGCTAAATAATATTTAGCTCTTGGTTTTCTGCCTTTTTTCTTGTATGCAATCAAGGGTTAAAAGCCCAGTGTGCGAGATGGCAGAGAGAGCCTTTCAAATTCAGATACAGGCATCTCACTGTTAATAGCCTAACATGAACACTCCTTGGAAAACCAAACTAGCAGGCTTAAAAGAAGTTATTTTCCTGAACAATGCAAGCAGCTGGACATGTCTGAAACGTCACTGAGGAAGTAAAAAAAAAAAAACCCACAATGTGCTTGCACCACTCTTCCCTAGTTCCTCTTCTTCAGAGGTTGGTGTGATTTAGGTGGAATGCCTACTACACCACTGTGCGCTATGCTTTGAAAAAGTGCAGCGCCTGCTGTACCGTGAGGAGTGCCAGTGCTTACTACTATGAATCCCATCAAAGCCCCATCAGCTTTCTATTCTTCGAAGGTTGGTAAACAGAGTACCAATGAATTGTGGAAAAGTGACACCTACTTTTTACAGCGCTCAGAAGCAGCGCAAGTGTGGTATGAAGCTCTATAGAAAAACAATATGCCATTATTATGTCATCAGGTGGACAGGTGTGTATCAGATTAGGAGCCCTGTTTCAGCAGACATACAGGTGTGACACGCAGGTGACCGATTTGGCTCCTCCTTGCATCTCCTGGAGTAAGCCTTGACTGCTAGTCATTGCAACCTTTGAGAGACAACTTTAGAAAATGAACAACCCTGGAATCCAAAAGGAATGAAATAGTCTTAACCTTTGCAACACCAATGGTAAATATTACTATATTGCACTGCACAGTAACCACCTACTGTCACAGGGCCTGGTCTAGTGAGTACAAATTATCCATGGAACTAGGATAAATAACATCCAGTCTCTGCTTCACCACTTCACATGAATAAGCTTGAAATAAACAGCATTTTAAAGCTGGGGAGGGCCACAAAACAATGGCATTTCCCTTGTCACCAGTGTCACTGCCACCCTGGCTGTGGTCTAGTGGGAAACATGGAACCTGGAGAAAAGGTTTTTAATCCTGGCATCCCATTTGACCAAATCGTGTACTCTTGAGCAATCACTTTTTGAACCTATTTCTTTACTCTTTTAAAAAAAAAAAAGGCTGGGCATATTTACAATCAAAGTAAATGTTGCTAGTAAGTGTATGGTCAAAAAACTAAATGGACTGGCTATTACCGTTGACTAGAGAAGGGTCCAGTCTCATGGTATATTAACCAAAATGCAATATGGTGTTAAATGTATAGCCTTTGCAGCAAACAGCAGTGCTGTGCAGTCTCAGAGATATTTCTTTACAAAATGTTTGATCGTGAACAAATCATACTCTTTCTGTAGATCTGTCCACTGCTCTGACAATATGTCAGCACTTTGAAACATGCTTAATGGAAAAACGTAAGTACCCAATTGAATACTTCCAGGACAGCTCCCCAGCATGGTTATCATCCACAGATCAAGGACCGTTTATTGGCAGGTGGCTGGATTTGCATCTCCATAACTGAACGCGCTCATGAAGCAGGACCCCTCCTGTGCTGCTGCTCCTCCCTCACAGCCACGGACAGGTACCCCTTTCACAGTTCATAAAGGGCCAAAAGAATGAGAGTTGCTTGCCCTTTGAGAGGGTTACAAATTGCGAGACATCAAAATGTGGAACAAATTTACGTACCAAATTACATGTGTGTGGGCACCAGGATTTCAGGATAAACTCACAAAATGGTTGGCTAGAGGCAGACAAGCCACCGCAAGTTCCCGCCAGGCATGAGCCAGATGCCTGGCTCAGCTCTAGGTCGGCTGAATATGCTAGTATGGAGCAGCCCATGCCAAAGGAAGTCTAACCACGCACACTAGCTCCCTGAAAAATCCGTTTGCAGGGCAGATAGCTAACTTAGCGGAAGAAATTAGAGTACTTAAGGCAGCAGTAGGTAGCCTCTCAGAATCTTTCAGTAGAATACTTAATGAAGTCCAATCGCTCAAAAAAGTCTTAAGCCCTAATTTCAATAACTCAGTGGAGGGTAAGGTGGGGCCATCAGCAATGCGGCCTACATTAGGTAAACCGCAGGGTGCTAAAACTGAGATCCCCATATAACGGGAGAGCCAAGGGGGGCGAACAAGTACTTGAATTGAATTGAAACAGGATTTGTAAAGCGCCTGGTTACACAAGGGCATCCCCGCGCTGTTGCCTGCTGGCACACTGAACTGTAAGCCGTTCATTTAGGGACGAGTAATGTTTTAATCTGCTTCCGGAAGATGAGGTAGTTAGGTTGGTCACGGATCTTACGGGGCAGGCTATTCCAGATTTTAGCCACATTATACGAAAAGAGGCGGCCGCCACTTCGTGCTCTCATTATTCTTGGGGTTGACAGTAGATGTTTAGTGTCTGACCTGAGGGCTCTATATGGACGGTACCGATGGATGAGGGACTGAATAGCCAAGGATCCCTTGCCTGCAAGTGACCTGTGGGCTATGCATAATGCCTTAAACTTAATGCGCTCACGGATGGGGAGCCAGTGTAGAGATGCCAAAGCTGGTTTAGCAGAAGACCGCTTTGGGATGTTCATGAGCATGCGCGCAGCGCAGTTTTGAACAATTTGTAGCTTTCAGGATCGAGGAGCCAGGGGCTCCAAGATAGAGGGCATTAGCATAGTCAAGGCGGGACAGGATGAGAGCCTGAACTAGGACTCTTCTTGCAGGGAAAGGGAGTAGTGGGAGCACTTTACGGATCATTCGCAGGATCCCGTAGCAGCTTGCAGCTACTTTTTGCCCTTGTTCTTTAAAATCAAGGTTCTGGTCGAGCCAGACACCCAGACTTTTGATTTGGTCTTTGGGAGAAAGGGCAGGACCAAAGGAGCTGGGCCAGAGTAGCCCAAGATTTGTCTTTTCTTTGTTCCCTAGGAGCATTAATTCCGCTTTTGATCCATTGAGTTTCAAAATGACTCTTCCATCCACCTTGATACTTTTTCCAGACAGAGGACAAGACCAGAGCTGGAGGGGTCCCGCTGGTTGACAGAGACAACCAACTGGGTGTCATCAGCATAAGTGATGATCTGGATCCCGAAAGGTAGCACCATCTCTGCCAGGGACCTCAAATAAACGTTAAAAAGTGTGGGGCTCAGGGAGGAGCCCTGGGGAACCCCACAGTTCAGAGGTATGGGCTTAGAAGAAATACCGTCTTCAAGAACTTCGAAGGATCGGTCTTCTAAAAACGACTGCAGCCAATTAAGCATAGACCCCGCAATTCCCACCTCGCTTAGTCTTTTTAACACCCGTATACTTAGTCTAATATCTTGGAATATCTTGGAATATTGCCGGCCTGAGGCACAGGGGCGATGACCCTGATTGGAATAATTTTATAGAGGAATTTGACATCTGTGCCTTCCAGGAAACATGGGTCATAGAGCCTATATAACATCCTGGATACCTCAATTTTAATGTTCCGGCAACCAAGGGAGTAAGAGGTCGGCCATCGGGGGGGACTTACACTGTGGGTCACACAGGATATAGGTTTCAAAATTTCGGCCCTCTCGACAGCCAGTAATGACATTCTCGCTATTAGGCTTGTGTCTGATCAATATGGCCCCATAGATCTATACAATGTGTATGCAAGAGGCCACAGTGGAGGGCGGAAATCTGACACTATTCTGGCACTAGGCGATCTCCTAGAAACCCCCTTAGGGGCTACTCATGTAGTTATAGTTGGGGACCTAAACACAACATTCGAACCCTTTGATAACGAGGATAATGATGTGGCAAGGGAGGAGGATGAACAATGGGGTATACCACTACTGGAACTTGCACCTATCAAACGTTGGACTGAGTCTGCCATTCAAATGAAAGCTTTCTGCTTAGAACATGGTTTAAGGGCAGCAAATGGTAGAACAGTTTCCGGTAGACTTGGAGCAAACACATTCAACAGTGGACACCACGCTAGCCACATTGACTATGTTCTTGTTAGTTTGAACTTATGGCATACTCTTGAGGACATGGTGGTGAAAGATCGCGTGGAGAGTGATCATGATCCACTGTGCTCTAGGTTTGTAATAAGGGACACAAGGCCACAAGCACGGTATGATGCAGCACACACGACTTGCGACCTTCAGCCAACAAATAACATGCGGCAAGTTAAATGTTCTATGATCTTAGAGCGCCCTGAAATTCTGTCCTCCATTGCTAATGAGTTGGGAAAAACAGTAAATGCGATGGTGTCATCCAGTTTTAACCACCATCTAACAAATGATTTTATTCAACTGCATAATATCTTATTTGCAAAAATTAGGTCGCACTTTCAAAGACCAATCCAAACCAGGACAAGGGTAACTAAAGCAAAAGATCGCTGGTATAATACCGAATGTAGATATGCCCGTGGGGTCCTCAGCGAGGCTATCAAGTCAGGAGATGAGGCCAGAGTGCGAGCTGCTAGGGCTATGTATAGGAAGGTCACTCTCTCTGCCAAGAAAGCCTGTGACGAGGATAGGTGGATGGAATTAAAACGTGCCTGCGGGACTAAAAACTCACAACGGTTCTGGCACTTGGTCAAATGGGGGAGTGGCAGAGTGGCCCCACCCCTAGAAAATCATGTTGGCCCGGAAGTGTGGATTAGTTATTTTTCTGCCCAATACGCAAGCGATGAGACAGAGGCCTGTGGCCCTGATCTGACATTTTTGTGCTAATGATAACGTATTTGATGAAGCAGATGTAGATGCCGCCCTAAATTCACTAACAGGTGGTCGAGCCCCAGGCTTAGACTGTGTTCCTGCTGATATTTTTCTCCAGGACAGGCCTAAATGGTCTCAATATATACTTTTATTAGCGAATGCTATTGCCCATGGTGCTCCCATCCCAGATACCTGGCGGGGGGCAGAAATAATCCCAATCTACAAAAAAGGTGACAAATCGATGCCCGCCAACTACAGGCCTGTAAGCCTCATAGATTCCATACAAAAGGTGGTAGCTCGGCTGGTGCTGGACAAGATCCATGTATGGATGGAAGATAATTCCATCATCAGCCACCTTCAGGCAGGCTTTCGGGCTCACATAAGCACAACTGATCAAGTTTTTTGCTTTGTCACTCTTCATTGGCGAACAGTAGTTCTCGGCAATGGCAGCATGTATGCTGCATTTGTCGATTTGAAAACAGCTTTTTACCTGGTCCCACGGCTCAAACTATGGGAGGTTCTGAAAGCAATGGGGATACCTCAGGACCTACTCTCCCTTATAATCCGCCTTCATGAGGGCAACTTTGCACAGATACGTTGGGGCGCACAGGGTGACAAGACAGATCCCTTCCCTGTGTGTAAGGGCATCCAACAGGGTTGTGTGCTAGCCCCCACGCTTTTTTCTCTTTTTATTAATGGTGTGGCAAATTTTCTGGCTGCCACCAATACTGATGCTCCAAGTTTAGCTGGCAGAAAGATTCAGATTTTAATGTTTGTAGACGATACTTTGATTATTTCCAAAACACCAAGTGGCCTACAACTTGCTCTGCGAAGATATGAGGAATTTTGTCACCTACGTGGCCTAAAAATCAATGCAGACAAGACAAAGTTCATGGCTTTTAACCAGCATCATTCTTTTAAGGGCAGTATATTTATGGAAGGGTTCCCACTTGAGCAGGTTGACTCATTCACCTACTTGGGCATTAGATTACACAAGGACATGAGTTGGAAGTCGCATGTAGATGCTATGGCACTAAAACATAGACAGCTAGCGGGTATATTAAGAAAGGAATTTAGAACTACCCTGACAAAACCGCTCAGTCCAGTACTCCAAATCTATAATATCAAGGTGGTGAGCTCGGCACTATATGGTGCCAAGCTGTGGGGTTTAGGAAACCTTCCGCAGCTGACTGTTGCGGAAAACACATTCTTCCGAGCGATAACTAGTCTACCGCAAAGTACACCAATTGTTCCTTTAAGGAGTGATTTAGGTAGAAATGCTATAGCAGACCTCGCTAGACTCCGGCCGATTTTGTACTGGCGTAGGCTGTGGAGTACGCCGGAATTGAAAGTATATGCTGAAGGTTTAAGGGACGTTATAGAAAAAGATCAATTCCAAAAGATCAGCTGGCTGAGAAATCTTAAGGGTCTGTTTTATGGAATGGGCCTTGCACATCTGTGGGATAGCCCCAACGACTCTTTGTTTCCGACGAAAGACAAGCTCAAAGAAATATACTGGGAGATGGTTGCATCTGAAGAGAGTAGGTGCCACGACTCCACTTCACTCACAGGATTCTTCCTACAGATTAAATCTCGCCCAAGTCTTGAGCCGTTCTGGGATGCTATTACAAAGCCACTGGATCGGAAACTCTACTCCCAATTTAGACTGGGGTCCCTTCCTTTAAGTTGTTTCACATCCAAATGGTCCAAATCAAAGAACAATAAATGTAATACATGTAGAGATCAGGTAGAAACTCCATCACATGTATTGTTTGTGTGTCCTGCATACGCAGCCCCGCGCAAAACTTGGCTAGCGCAAACCTGTAGGAACATGGGCATAAGATCGTGAAGCATAGCCCTTCGTATTCTTTGTACAGATCCATCACTCAGGTATGCCATCCCGGTAGCAAAGTTCTTAAAGTGGATGTGGCTAATCCGTGCGCAGCAAACTGTGTTTGAAAATTGATACCTATCTACGACCTTGTACGCATATTAGGCCAACTGTGAATTGTGGGTTCCAACATGCCTAATTGTGCTGCAAATGTGATTCCTCAGGACCCTTCTGTATATACTGTTTTATGTATTTTTAATAATGAACTAAATGTCTGACTGTATTTAGTTATCTGAAGACGGCTGTCTACCTTTGTACAAAAATCTTTTTATTCATGTTTTATCTGTATACTGTTTTTAACTTTTTTATTTGCAATGCTTTTATGACATGTATTGTTGAATAAAGCAATTATTGATTGATTGAGAACAGAACTTTCATGTGGCTTCTGCCTGCCACCCAGGCTCTAACCTAATGAATCAATAAATAAAAAACATAAATCTATCATTTAAAACAGGAGAGAGAAAGATATATCCATCTAGTGGGTGAATGGCATAGTTTGATATGAGAACCTAGAATTTTTCCCAGCTTCCACGCTTGACCTAATTGTGTGATTCTAGGCAAAACATTTTATTTCACATTGCTTCCTTTGTAGGTCTTGCCTACACAGCGCATGCTCTGTGCTGAGATGTATTGTTTACAAGTTAGTGGGCTAACAACCAGCCCACAGCATACCATTAGTTGTTTTTGTTGTCACTCACATTTGCAAACTTTCCATTGCTTAGCTACAGTAAGCTTTACATTATTTCGTCTGTTAGCTCCTCCCTGGAGCATGGACCAAGTACATGTGTTCTTCCTCCTCTTTTTGCAAAACACTATTTTTTCTATTCTATAAGAGTTTCAGTATTATTCCTGAAAGTGCAATGTGCTTTCCTACTTTTAACAAAGGCATACAGCTTCTTATTTATGTTGCTTTCACCCTAACTGCCGTTTCTATTGATGCTTTAGTTACTTACACCAACAATTGTTCTTTTCTACGCCTCCCTACTCTACACAATGTACGTCACTCTATACCAATATATTCAACGCCACTCTCCTCTACACCACTATCTTTTAGCCATGCTGCTGTACAACATGGCTAAAAAACACTGGCAAAGCCAATAGCTTTCACATACGTGCGTCCTATTGGCTTTGCCAATGCTTGTTCTTTATTGCTTTCGAGAGCACTTTGAAATACGTGCACCTCTCTTGGTCGATTTAAATATAATATAATATTACTAAATATAAAAACCTAGCCCACATATAGGTGCACATGAGAGCTGACTTGCCTCTTAATTCACTAATGGCATTGTCGTCATGGCGCTGTGGGGCGAGGTGAATATAATTTAATGTTTAAAAACTGTCACTTGTAATAAAAGCCTCTCAATGCAGTGATATTAACTGATGTACTAAGTTGAAACGCTTCTGCATGTTCAAAAAAATACAATTGTATTTAATTCTTTTTTCTTAGAAGAGTCATATTTACCATATTTTGATAGTATTTTTATTGCACAGTCTGCGGGCCAAACATGTTCAGGGCCGGCTCGTCCACGGGCTCATAGCGAGAGCCCATCCAGACCCTGGGCTCGGCTCTCCCTGTTAATGTGTTGGCCTGTCCACCTGTACGGTTGGCCACTCTGAGCAGGCAGCCTGGAACTACTGCCCGCCTACAGGATAAACAGTAGTGTTTATGCTCCTTTAAAGTGCACCTTACACGTGCTGTGCCCTCGCCTGCGCCTCCTCAGCGCCACCTTTAGAATTTCCAGCTACTTGTAAACATCCCTCAAGCTGCGATGCCCACCTCCTACTACCATTGGGCAATCCGCGTGACTGCCTCCGCCTATAGCGCCACTTCAAGCCTTGTGACGTACAAATAATAACAGCATCGCACTGCACCGCGGGTGCCCTACGATAACACTGTCCTGTTCAGGGTGGGCGTATCCATATTCAGTAGGTGGGGGTGATGGGCGAAAGAAAAACAAGCGCATCAAACTAAGCAACTGCATGCACGTGACCCGAGACCTCCTGCCTTGGGAGACACATGCCTCCGTATTTACCTGTCCCCAGCCCATACCACACAGCGGGCAGCGCCTAGAGGGGATTTAGCTCGCAATGCGCGATATGGAAGCTTCAGACCATACTACATGCGTAAGGCAGCACAGCACCGAGCCAACCGATAGCATGGGCTAGGGAGACCGCGTCGGCCAACGCATCGTATATATCTGTTTATACCGTTCCCCGTTGCAAAGCACGCAGCACACACAGCCTGCAGGCGCGGTACAGGCGGATTACACCTCGGGAGATAAGTATTCTTCGTGACTGGTTCTGCCCCAGAGCCCTCTCTAGAGGCATTTCAGCAGAGGGGATGCACGCTTCCCGAGTACGAGCACCGGGAAACCCTGTGCAGTCCTCGCCGAGATGCCAGCCAAAGAGTCGAGGCGCAGGCAGCAGCTGTGCGTGTGCACACTTCCCATGTAAACACCGAGTGATGGAGGTGTACGCAGCCAAAATGTGCGTCAGGAAAGAGTCGCGAACGCCCCTCCCTCAGGACTGCCAGGCGTAGGGCACGGAGGCAACAGCAAGGCAGGCGGCTCTGAGCAGGCAGCAAGGGGCACCCACCCCCAGCCCCACACTCACCCCACTGTCCTCAGCATGTCCGCCCAATCGGAGTCCTTGGGTGATTGAAGCCTCTGACATCACTTCCAGGAGGTTTAAGAGGGCACGAGGGCCGGGGAGGGGAGAGTAGGGGGGCCTTCCTGTGCGCAGCTGCACCCTGGGAGTTGTAGTCCCGCCCCTCCCAGCGGTGGTCCTGGGCACTGCAGTAGGATGAAGGCGACAGTATAGCAAACACAGGATCAGCTGCTGGAGCACGAGGTGTTCTGTGCTGAGAAATGTGCACAGGCAGGTAGTAGCTTCAGGGCATCACTACGTACAGTGACCGTCAGGGACTCCTATGGCTGGTGGGTGTATGCTACCCAGCACACAGACTCAAATACCAGGTGAGCACAGTGTGTCCCAAGCGCATTGGCTCTTTTACCAGGTAAGGACAGGTGGTGGTCAGGACAGACACTGCTAGGCCAGGTGTGGGCAAAAGGTGTGCAGCACACAGTTTGTTACCGCCTGGTACAATGTGTTTATTTATCACAGTTATCGATAAAGTACGTCAAGACACTGAGCATAGTCTGGCAAAGCATTTTTACTAAATACTACATTGATACAGAGTACATGTTGACATTAGCAACTTTTATTATAAACGGGATTTGCACTACAGTTGCAAAGGAGGGAGAGGTATTCAGTAAGTACTTTTAGAAGTCCATTTCAGGCAACATATGCAGCCTCTGTAAGGTTATTAAAAAGTATAGGAATATATTCTGTCAGTTTTTACTCAAGAAAATAAATATTTAAAAGAGACCATTAATACATCAAAGAGGCTTTAGTCATGCACGCACACGTACATATTTCGTGTAGGCTTCTGGAAAAGTATTGCTGGGATTGTATTTGTTTGAAGAACTATGGGATCTTAAACATCTAAACAAACTCTCTGACACTCACATGCTTAGATACATGCAGGCACACCAAATGGAAACACAAATGTAAGTCCGTTTTTATATAGCGCAGCTACTCACCCTTACGGGTCTCAAGGCGCTGGGGGCCGGAGTGGAAATGAAGTGAGCTATTGCCCAGAGTCACATGGTGCTGAGCTGAGCTGCCGCCGGAGCCGGGGATCGAACCGTGAACCCTGTGCTCCGAAGTAAGCTGCCCTGGCCGCTGCACCACACCTCTCCACATACACCCACCACCTATACCCACCACCTACATACACCCACTTTCCACCACCCTAACCCCACAATCCTATCATCACAATTCCATCACTCTACCACCCTACTACCACTATCACCCTACCACAACTTCCCTACCACAACCATTCTACCACCATCCTACCAACATCACTCTACCACCACCACCGCAGCACCACCACCACCCTGCTTCCACAACCACCATGCCACCCTACCAGCCTACCATCACCCCGGAACAACCATACTACCACCACCACCACCACCCTACTATCATCACCACACTACTACCACCCTACTAACACAACCACCACCCTGTCACCACACTGCCACCATCCTAACCACCACCATAACTACCAGCCTACCACTACCCTACCGCTGCCTCCCTACCAGCACCACCCTATCAATACCACCCCATCACCCTTCCACCACCACCACCACCCTAACCACCACCAACCTAACCACCACTACAAACCTACCCTAACCACACTACCCTAAACCCCACCCAAACCATCACCACCCTACCCTAGCCACCACCACCCTAACTTAATCACCAACACCCTAATCCCTACTACCCTAACCACCAGCACCCTAACCACCACAGCCACCCTACCACCACCACCCTACCACATTCATCCTACCTCTTACCTTACTAAAATCACCCTAACACAAACTTACCACCACCACCCTACCCATCACCCGAACACCCACCCTGATCCGCACCACCACCATAACCACCACCAGACTACCATAACCACCACCACCCTCAACACTACCCTACCCACCATCACTATCACCATCACACCGTACCCTAACCATGACAATCATAACCACGACCACTACAACCCTAACCACCACCACCACCCTAACCATTACTACACTAACCAACATAAACAACTTTACCACCACCACCATCTTACCCCCCCTACCATCAGAACCACCCCAACCACCAACACCCTAACCACCACAACGACCCTAACCACCACCCCACTCTAACCACCAGCACCAAAACCACATCCACCCTACCACCACCCTACCAACATCACCCTACCACCACACTATCACTAGCACCATATCATCAATACCCCCCACTATCCTAACCACGACAACCTCACCGTCAGCGACAGCCTTAACACCCACCACCTTAACCACCACAACAACCCTAACCATTATGCTAACACCTACCATTATCCTAACCACCACCACCAACACCACCTTAACCACCACCACCCTAACCACAATAAGCACCACCCCATCCACCAACACCATGCTATCTACCACCACCATCCTAACCACCAATACAACCACCACCACCCTAACCTTCACCCCAACCACCACCACCCAATAATAACCCCCACTACCCTACACTAACCACCACCACCCTACCCTAATCACCACCACCACACTACCCAGCACCTTAACCTGCACCACCCTAACCAGCACCACCACCCTCACTAAACTCACCACCACCCCTACCCTAACACCACCACCCCCACTGCACTATCAGTACTCTACAACCACGGGGGGCGTGGCTTGGCCAGCAATGAAGTCGGACGTGTAGCGGCGGAGCTCCGTCAATAGCTCCCTTCCCTGGCTGCAATAATCCGTTAATACATGAGTTGAGGGGGCCGCTGCCCGCCGAGGCTTTCCATGTGACGGCCCTGCTGCCCTGGTGGGTGAATAAGTGGTTGGCGGTGGTGCAACGCCGAAGCGGGATCCACTGACTACTCAGCTGCCGTGAGCGGCCCCGGGACATCGGGCACATAGAGGTACGTGGAGCCGGGGATTGGCTCCGCCCCCTAGGCCCCGATCTGCGCTGCAGCCCTTACTTGCCTCCCGGATCATCCACGGCCGAGAGGTTCCCGGAGTCCGCCTAAACGACACCGGGAGGGGACGTGATGAGTGTCCCGCCTGGCACTGGACTTCGCCCCGCCGATTCCTAGGTCATCGCACGTGGAGCGCTGCTGCCGGCGACGGCTTTGTACGCGACCGGCTGTGAAGACTTGAAGCTCGCAGGTGAGGCGCTGCTGCGGGACCCGCGGTGGGGGAGCTGACACCCCGGGATTGGCCTGCCCTCCCCCACGGTCGCTAAGAGAGATACGGTGAAGGAATTGGGCCCCGCGGCGCGCATGAGATCAGTGGCTGCTCCGCCCCAGAGCCTGGGCAGACGTATTGAAGGCCCATCATTGTGGCAATACGCTGTGGCTGAGGAGTAACACCACCACATATCCGTGCAGAGTCAGCGCGCTATCTGCCCGCATAGACACCTGTGGCCTGTGCTGCCTGAGCGCTGCGACTGTGGCCTCTCAGAGAGGTCTGAGTTGCCAATCAGATTGTCTTAAACAAGAAGTATGGAGTCATTTTAGGAGCTCTAGAGGGTCCCAAATGGGGGATGTCCCATTATTGAACGCCCAGCTTTGAGAAACCTGCCATATTAGGTGCCTTGTCCTCAGGGTCCATTTTGTTCTGATCTGGACAGGCTGCTGCTGTAGCTATAGACAAGTGCATGGTGGAATAACGTAACTTGCCACGTCTCCTAAGTTCTGCTTTATGGGATCATGCTACCGGACCTGGCAATGGCGGTCCCACCCAGCTGCCTTCATATCACGGCCTAGCGGCATCGCCGCGTGCAACGCAGTCGGAGCACGCCTGCCCCTTTAGGCCGACCCGGCCCTCGCTTGTGGTGGACGGGATCTCGGACGCCGCTCCAAGGGCGACTGAGGAGAGGCACGTCCAGTACATCGCTCGCTCTTTGCTGCCTCATGTCACGAGGGGGTCGTGCGAAGACTGGCACCGGAGGTGCGACGGGCCTTCACCCACAGACCTGGGCGCAGGCGGACAAGATGGCGGAAGCGGAGACAATGGACCCTATGTCCCATAAGCTGGATGCGGTTCTGGCGGCAGTCGAGAAGCTCGGAGAGACGATGAATCAAATTCGCACTTCTCTAGAAGGTAAAATTGACAAAGTGGCACTTGATCTGACGCTGTTGCATGCAGACCATCGGAAACTCGCAGACCGTGCTGCTGCCACTGAAGGGGAAATTGCGGAGGTTTCACCGCGAGTGTCCACGGCCGAGAAGAATATCCGTGATCTGCTCAACCGAGTAGAATTCCTGGAAGATAGAGCGGAAGATGCCGAAGGAAGGGCTCTCCGCAATGATGTGCGCGTTGTGGGCCTTCCGGAGGGCGCGGAAGGGAAGAACGCAGTAACCTACGCGGAAGATTGGATCCGTTCGTTGCTGCCGGGTCAGGCCCTGTTCCCGCACTTCGTTGTTGAAAGAACACACAGGGTGCCTGCCAAACCCCCACCTCCGGGCTCGAACCCAAGGCCGTTCTTAATCCGTTTATTAAACTACAGGGACAGGGACGCGGTTCTTCAAGAGACTAGAAAATTGCAGGACATACAAGTGGACAATCATAAAGTAATGATCTTCCCTGACTACACCTTTCAAGTCCAGAAACAGCGCCACTCTTATTTAGCGGTGAAGAGACGCCTGCGGCAATGTGATCTTAAATACTCGTTGTTGTTTCCCGCGAAGCTGAGGGTCGTCGCGAATGGAAAAACCCATTTCTTCGCCACGCCGGAAGGCGCAGAGGAATGGCTGGACTCCTTCATCCCATCGCAAACTGGCCACAGAGAGAAACCGCCAGGGACTACTCTACGGCGCCGCAGAAGGAAACGGAGAAAATCGCAATCCTCCCCCATCAGGAATCTGGTCTGACCCCAGAGTTGATACTGAGCGGACAACTAGAGGCCGTGCAGGCCGTGGTGAACATCAGTGGATCTCCGGAGGGGGAATCCGACTCGGACTCCGATCATCGGGGGCCACGCAGCGACGAGGAACTCTCGGACACTTTCCCTGTCTCCTAAGGCTCCTGTGAACTGCCACATGTCACTCTGCAGACCTCCGATAACATTGCTTGATTATGTGCACATGTATCGCTCACCTTTCTTTTCCTCCACACTCTGAGCGACGTATGGACCTTTTGGGCACGCAAGTATAGCAGACTCAGTATGCTGTTTCCACATTGTAATGATCAAGTCTGGTATTTCTGCACTGGTCCATATTGCGGGGTGGGTCCTGGGATTATTGGTGCGCTCTTTCTGTCAGCTTTGCAATGTATGGGAATTTTATGTATAATACGCAGGCAGTGGTCCCGACCAAAATGAGGTCTGGCCGGGGACAGGCTCAGCTACATATGACGGTTCCTTCCTTTATTTGCTTTGGTTCGTAGGTTGCTGTACACAATAGCCTCCCCCAGACGTTAGCTGTGTGCTGTTGCATCTCAAGTTTGGGCAATTGCCTGTTGCAAAATTGCTCTCATGGTATTTTTGGTTGTAAGTTGCTTTTTTGTTTTTTCTGCCATCATTTTTAGACAAGGGTATGACTATGGTATAGTAAGGCTGCGCAGTGAGGTACACACTAGAATGGTCTCTATACACTTATTGCCACCTTCTCTCGGCATTCGGCCGGACAGGCCTAGATGCCCCCTTGGCATTCACTGGTCATGGCACCCGTTAAAATAGGCACATGGGACGTTCGTGGCATCCACAGCCCGGAACGTCGCTTTCTCATATACTCCTACCTGAAACGCCATCACATACAAATAGCGCTCCTTCAGGAGACACATTTAGCTCAAACAGAAGTTGCACGACTACGTAGATGTTGGAGAGGGCAGCTGTATGCGACAGGCTATTCTGCATACGCACGGGGAGTCCTAGTATGGGTGAGACCGGGTACTCCATTTAAAGTGGAGGATGCATTGGTGGACGAGGAGGGTAGATATGTTATAGTTAAAGGGGTACTTGATGGGAAGCCGGTAGTATTTGCATCACTCTATGCGCCCAACACTGAGCAGGCAGCCTTCTTAGATCTTTTATCGAGGAAATTGACCACATGGCATGATCTCCCTATGATCCTGGGTGGAGACTATAACTGTGTACTGGACGTCTCCCTGGACCGGTCCTTCCCTCCATTGCCAGGCACCGCAACACACACAGCTGCGAAGGCGTTGGGGCACTGGGCACTACAGTGGCGCTTCTCCGATGCATGGCGATACAGAAACCCACTAGACAGGGTGTATTCCTACTACTCCGGGGCCCATAGACTACATGTACGCTTGGACCGCTTCAATGTCTCAAACGACCTCCTACAATGTATTTCGGACTCCACCTACATGGGGTGTACACACTCTGATCATAATCCGCATATCATGGGGTTACAATGGGAGGATGAGTCACCACCAATCCCAATTTGGCGCCTTCAGCCGGATGTCCTCCTGGATGCGCCCTTTCGGGACTTATTAGCTACCACTGTGGCACAATATTTCGAGGATAATGCAGGAACAGCCACATCACCATTAGTGGAATGGGACACCCTTAAGGTAGTTGTTAGAGGACATTGTCTGGGGTCGCAGGCCGGTATGCGTAAACAGCTGGAGAAGGAACTCACTACTTTAGAGCGCAGGCTAACCGTCACAGAGCAAGCAGATATAGATAATACTCGGGGACAGCTGGGTTGCCTCCGGGAGGAACATGCGCGACTGTTGGAGCGATTGAGATGTCTTAACTACGCTGCACATTCGGCAATGACCCATAATATGGGCGATAAAGCAGGCAAACTGCTCTCATGGCTCATCCGTCAGAATGAGACGTCGGCGCCCGTAGCATCGGTGAGGAAGTCGACTGGGGAAACTGCGTTTACACAGCGGGACATACACGGTGCGTTCGTGTCACATTATCGGGATCTGTATAAGTCACGCATGCGAGTCACACCCCTAGAGATACAGACATACCTAGACGGTCTAGATCTGCCGCGGCTCACGCGCCCACAAAGCGAAGAACTAAACGCCCCTCTCCACTCAGAGGAGATTCGAGATAGTATTTTCTCCCTATCTAACGGGAAGTCGCCAGGACCAGACGGCCTACCGACTGAATTTTATAAGGTGTACGCACACATTTTGGTACCACAACTGCTAAAAATATACGAAATAGCGCTAGATGATTCTACCCTCACTGCCACGCAGAATGAGGCTCTGTTGGTCTCCCTCCTTAAACCTGATAAGAATCCTGACCTTTTAGGCTCCTATCGCCCATTAGCGCTCCTTAATACAGATTATAAAATTTTTGCATCACTATTAGCTAGGCGCCTCTCACCTCTCGTAAAAACGTTGGTGCACCCCGATCAGAATGGTTTTGTTCCTGCGCGCTGCACTTCCCTTAATATACGCATATTTTTTAGAGTGCAACAGTATGCTATGCATGCCTGGCCTCGTTCGGGCTGCCTGGTACTGGATTTGGAGAAGGCGTTTGATTTCTTGGAATGGCCTTATCTGGCAGCTGTGTTGGATAAATATGAACTCGGGGAACATTACTTAAATATGATTCGTTTATTGTACCAGCGGCCCACTGTTCGGGTCCGTACTGGCAGGTTAATCTCGGAATGCATTAGAGTGAGACGGGGAACTCGTCAAGGGTGCCCACTATCTCCGCTATTGTTCTCCCTAGCTATGGAGCCTTTGGCAATGTTGCTCCGGAGAGATGGCGAGGAGTGGGGGATACGGTTGGGAGATGGGCTGCATGCTGTTTCCCTGTATGCAGACGATTTGTTATTGTATCTTCGTGATATCACTGCAATCCCGACATCCATTGCGGATATTTTTAAAACTTTTGAGGAGAAGTCAGGACTCCGGGTTAACTGGGTCAAATCAGGGATCTATTCTTTCAGCGCTAACACACCGGAGGTGGCTGTATCACTAACTGGCATGCCCCTCACATGGTACCCTACCACATTCAGATACCTCGGTGTTTTTATATATCGATCACCTGAAGACTTGCTGGAAGGTAATTTAACGAGAGCGATATCAGCCGTACGCGCCCAGATGCAATTCTGGAAGACGCTTCCGTTAAACGTAATGAGCCGCATCACCTTGCTGAAAATGATTGTACTCCCTAAGCTACTATATTATTTTTCAAATATCCCACTCTATGTCCCGCCTAAGACATTTCGAGACCTGGAGCGATTGTTCCGGGACTTGATATGGAACAAGGGGAGACCGCGTGTCGCTTTGTGGAAATTATACGCTCCTACCAGTCAGGGAGGGCTGTCGGTCCCTAACATGGAATTGTACTATTTAGCTGGCCAGCTTCAATGGGCGACGAAATGGTTGAATGGCAAGAGCCTGGAAGACACAGCAACCATGCATCCGCCCTGGACCCACTCCCAAATTTGCCATTTGTTCCATCCCATC
This sequence comes from Calotriton arnoldi, assembly GCA_963921515.1. NCBI lineage: Eukaryota > Metazoa > Chordata > Amphibia > Caudata > Salamandridae > Calotriton > Calotriton arnoldi. The sequence continues at coordinate 3,281,123 of CAWUFW010000927.1, forward strand.
GCCAAAACCCCACGGCCACCGCAGTTGCATTTGGGATTAGCCCATAAATGCTATAAAAGAAGTTTATATCTTACCCGACAGACACTCCTGTACGCCCCGATTTTACCGCTGCTGGGGACACCAAGGGGCAGACTGGGTACCTCGGAGGCAGCTCTAGTGACCTGGCATGCGGCAGAACTCGACACATTGGGCGACTTATATCGAGATGGCGCATTACTAACATTCGAGCAGCTAGTTGACGACAATGACTTACCAGCGGGTCAATTTCTCTTACACACCTCCCTCCTTAAGGCTCTGTCAACTGCCTGGGGAGATTTGGCAATTGAGCCATGACACACCTGTTAGTACAATATCTACGCGTAATGGGAGCGGGGTCACATGTGGTGCATTGGTTAGTGGAGGCCCTTCTCACACATACACTGAGGCCGATGCAACGGCTTAGAGCAATGTGGGAGGTGGATAGGGGCCGGCCTTGGACAGACAAGGAATGGGATGCCATATTAGCGGGCGCTAGAAATGTACCAAGGAACTCGAGGTTTAAGCTTATTCAAACATATATCATACAGAGGGCATATCTTTCGCCGGACAAGGTGAATAGATACTTCCACCTCACCACCTCCACATGCCCACGCTGCCAGCATCCTGATGTAGACCTGCTTCATATGCTGTGGACTTGCGCATCACTTCAGCATTATTGGCAAGAAGTAGTCATGATCCTAGCTTCATGCACAAACACGGTGCTACCGTTGTCATGGAAAGTCTGTCTTCTAGAACTTTACGCTAGATCCAAAAAAACTAAAGTCACCTCGAAGTTCCGAGATCTGGGCCTCATCACTGCAAAACGTCTCATAATCAAAAAATGGAAAAATACAGTCCAACCAGAGATACTTAGCTGGAAGCGCTCACTCATAATATGGGCGCAGGCAGAAAGCGCGGCACTACATAGAGAAGAGACTGCGGGGCTTCGTAAGTTCCCCATTGCGCAGAGCTGGGATACCTTGCTCACTGCCTTACAGACCGGCAACTCCATCGCAGTTGACACCGCCCCAACAGTCACTCAGGGATAAACCCTTTCAGCCCCCCCAGTCACCCAGATAGATGGAGTTGACATGTCTCAAAGTATGCAGAGTAAATATATGTCGCTCCCCCCCTTGTCTGCCATGGATAGTCACATATGCCACACTTGCCCTCAGGCATAAAGACCCTCTTTGTTGACTAGCTATCATGTCCTGGTAGGTGCACTATTTCAACCACTCATTGGGTGCACGGCTGTGCGAAAATGTACCGACAATGCGCATTTGTCCTTAATCATGCTTAATGGATAGTGTTTGTATGTAATAGCTGGCAGAAGCTTTTTTTTCTGTTCTTAAGTTTCAGTTTGAAATGTATATTTTTGAAAATGAGACTTATTGGTATTCGCTGACGATCATTGTCTGCGCTCTATCACCATTCAAACCTTTTCTCCTCATTTGCAGTGAATTGACGAATAGGCCTGACTGATAAAGATGCACAAGTATGTGGTACATACTCCCCTGGTCCTGTTATAACTGCTCAGATAAGAGGTGGTACGAACATGATGCGGATAGCAATGGCACTGAGTTATAAATAATGATATAGCTCAGCGGTGGGCAACGGCACGCAGAGATGCTAGAACGTGAGCTCATGAACGATATCAATGTTTGTGAAGATGAACGGCATATCAGTGTTGATTGTATGTTGTCGCGATGGATAATGCTATTCTGTATATAGGATTTGTATTTCTGTTATGAACATCTAAACATCTTTGTACAAATTTGTGATGATAGACATGATAAAAAAAAAGAAAAATACCAATAAAGAGATTTAAACAAAAAAATCAGTACTCTACAACCACCACCTTTACACCGCCATCCTTACACCACCATCACCACCACCCAACCTCCAACACCCTAACCAGCCTACTACCAACCACCCTACCACCACCACCTTAACCAGCCATCACCACCCTACCACCACCACCAGCATCCCCACCACCTCCCTAACACCACCCTATCCACAACCCTAACCACCACAACCTCCTTAACTACCACCACCCTACCCTAACCACCATCACCCTACCGGAAGCACTATCACCACCTTAACCACCACCCTAACTATGACCCTAACAACCCCCACAACCGTAAACACCACCACCCTAATACCACCACTAGACCACCCTACCACCACCACCACACCACTCTACCACCACACCTCCCATCCACCACCACTGTACCACCACCACCCTGCCACCATCACCACCCCTACTTGACCACACTACCACCACACTCACTCTGCCACCACCACTGTACCAAGAACACCCTACCACCACCACCACCATCACCTCTGCCACATTACCACCACCACCCTACCACCAGCCTACTACCACCACCACACTATCACCACAATTGCTACCATAACTACTCTACCATCACCACCATCCTAACCACCACCACCACCCTAATCACCACCTAACCACTACCACCACTCTAACCACCAACCTAACCACCACTGTCACGTGGCTGCTTAGGCCCGGAGAGAAAAGCTGCCATTTTATATTTACACGTTTTTTAAGTTGCCTTCTTTTCTACACTTTGACTTTTGACACAGATTTGCTTGCATGACTGTGCAGGATATGGTTCTTAAAAACCACATTTGCTTACATTTCAACTTCTTCAAGTCGTTATCAGGACATCTTGAACATTTAGTACAAGGGATAAAGCTCACTGCGCAAATGATGTTGTTTGTTGACCGTCCGTTAGGCGACATAGCCATCATAAGAGGATAAACAACAACAGCCTGGCTGAGTTCTCGGCACGGTAGCATGGATCTTATTATTATTTAAGCAAGAGCACTTTCGTGTTCAGATCAGAGGAGCACTCTGCTGTCACTACGAGGAATTCCAGCTCAGCTGTTCCTGCTTCCATCTGCGAGGAGGGTTGTCCAACTTGTGACCAAGACGGGCCCCTGAAGACACTTACCCTCAGGTAATGGGGAGTCAGATCATCCAGTAGGGGATTTTTGGCAGTTCACCCCGCCCTAGACAACTAGGTTAGGGATCTCTTAGTAGGAGTACACTATACACAGTACTTATATGCCAGCATATATACACTGCTTTAGCACAATGGTGGAACTGTTTATCCTTTTCACTGTTCTCGTGTTGCTAATAACTCTCATGCTAATAACTCTCATTTGTTTCTGTCTATTAATCGTTGCGGCACATATATTTTATACAAGACTCACAATGCTTCAATAAATATTGAAACGCATACTTGTGTACTTCTTGCATATATCTTTGGATATACACAAGTGACTGAGTGAAAGGGTTCTAGATCTGTTACCATGATTCCTTGGGGAGTCAGGGTGGTCATGTTCTGAGGTTGCACAATCCATTTGTTACCTTCCTAGGTTCAGGGGTACATATAGTTAGTTGCACTGTGATCTAGCAGGACTATAGGCCAACGCATCTTGTGAGGGTGCATGGAATCAGTCTGGCACCATCCCAACGTTTCTGTTTCCAACAAACACACAGTTCCTACTGATGAAGTAGAAGCCGAACGAAACCACCATCCTACCACGTTCCTACCACCACCGCCTTAACCAGCCCACCACCAAACTACGACCACTCTATGACCACCACCCCCTGCCACCTCCCTACTACCACCCTACTCACCACCCTAACCATCACCACCACCCTAACCACCATCACCTTAACCACCAAATGGAAGCACCACCACCCTGCTAGAAGCTCCATCACCCTACCATAACCAGCCTACCTTAACCACCACCTTAACAACCACCACTCTAACCACTACCACCTCCATACCGTAACCACTACCACCCTAACCACCACCATCACCCTGACCACCACCACTACCCTGCCCTAACCACCACCACCACTGTAACCACCATCACCACCCTAACCACGACTAACTTAATGACCACCGCTCTATCCACTCTAAGCACCACCACCCTAGCCACCTCCTAACACCACTCTAATCACCCCCACTCTAAACACCACCACCCTAATTATGACTAATCTAACCCCCACCACCCTATTGATCCTAACCACCATCACCCTAGCCACCACCCCTCACCACTACCACCACCATCCTAACCACCACCTTTTTCACCACCACCACCCTTACCACCATGACCACCCCTCACCTCTGCCACCAGCATTCTACCACCACCACCGCCCTAGCATACCACCACCACTCTAACAACCATCACCACCCTAACTACTATCACCCTCAAGACCACCACCACCCTCATCACCACCAACCACCTCACCCCACCACCCTCGCCACTACCCTCACCACCCTCATCGTCACCATCACCACCCTCACCACCACCGCCCTAACCACACCTACCATGACCACTATCATCACCACCATCACTGTAACCACCACCACCCTACCACAACCAATGTACTACCACCCTATTAACATCACCTTATCACCACCCAACTAGCAGCATCATACCACCAGCACCCTACCAACACCCTAGCACCACCACCACCTAGCCCACCACCCTACCACTGCTACCACACCTCCCAACCATCACCACACCACTATTTCACCACCACCCTACCACCAGCACAACCACTGTACCTACTACCACCACCATCACCCTACCACAACTGCCCTAATTAGCCTACCATCACCCTGCTACTGCCACTATCACCTCCACCACCCTACCACAATGACCCTCCTAACCACTACCACCACCCTAACTACCAGCACCATCCTAACCACCAGCACCACCCAAACCACCAGCACCACAATCCTAACCACCACCACCCTAAACACCACACCAACCACCATCAACCTACCAACCACCACCACCCTACGCACCCCCACTCTACCTTAACCACCACCAGCCTACCCTAACCACCACCACCCTAACCAACACCAAACTAACTTCACCACCACCCTAACCATTACTACCCTAACCACCACACTAACCACCACCCTAACCAGCACCCTAACCACCCTCACCAAACTCAACTCCACCCTACACCTCCACTAATCCCTCCAACCTCCCATCACCCTACAAAGACCACTCTAAGACCAACCTGGTATGGCGCCCCTTGCCAAAGCACTCCCTCTCCCCTTTTTGGGGAAGGATCCAGTAGGTAGACCTTTTAGTCTCAGAGACCCCTCTGAGAGAGTCCACTGCATAATAGGGAGCCTCTCGCAACGGAGATGGGGAATGACGCCACTTCCCTGGGATCACAGTTTACTGGACTTTGGACGCAGCTATTACGCGTTTACCGGTTTGTGCCCCGTCACCCTCCCCTCTTCTTTCTTGCTGTGTCTTTCACCCTCCCCTCCTCTGTCCCCCCTTCATTCTATGTCTACTCACCCTGTTCCTATCCCCTCTCTCCTTGTATCTCCCCTTGCCTGCTTTTTCCCTTACGTATATGTCCTTATTGTTTGTCTCGACCTAACATGTAATTATGTAGCTAAGCTCTAATAACTGTGTAACCTTTGTAACAATGTAACCTGCAACTATGGTCTGATTCTCATGTAAAGCGCTCTGATACCTCCGGGTCTTGCCAGCGCTATATAAATCCTTTCAAATGTTGACTACTAGTCACCTATGCTACCCATATACTACTATCTACCTCTTTTGTACTGAATGGCGAATACCGAATGTATGTATACTACCTCAACCATCTAATGTTTAATAACTGTATATTGTAAAGCGCTCTGATACCCTCGTGGGTCATGTTCAGCGCTTATATAAAACTTTATAAATAAATAAATAACCTACCACCACCCCAACCAACACCACCGTAATTTCACCATAACCACCACCCCAGCCAACATCACCATCGCCCTAACAAACCTACCACCACTTTAACCAGCCCACCCCACCATACCACATCCCCTTAACCAGCCCACCAGCACTCTTCCACCATCCTACAATCATCACCACCACACCACTTCCCTACCACCACCCTACCCACCATCCTAATCATCAGCCCCCTAATCACTACCACCACTCTGTGCTGTGCTTACCCATGTGTGGTTCTCCCCCGCATCACTTTCTCACCCATGTGCTTCTCCCCTGTTCCAAGTTGCGCTCACTCTCTCTCCTGCCCTTGTGCTTCTGTTTTCCCGTGCTCCATATTGCTCTCTCTCGACCCTGTTACGAGCTTCTCCCACCATCTCTGTGTTGATACCCACTCCGCCCTCTGTGATGCTTCCCCCACCCATTGTCCGTGTTGCTTTCACCCTCTTTCTCCCTGTGGCTTCCCCCACCTACTTTAAAAAAACGCTTTGTACTACCTTTTAGGTCGAGCCTAGCGCAGCGCGCATGCACTGCCTCTATGGGAGGCTTCATGTAATCACTCGAAACTTTTCTGTGTGGGTCTGACTCCCCCCACGCATTTGGTTGGCTGTTGGCTGTGTCAATTTGAAATAGGAGGCTGCAAATGGCTAAAGGAGGGCGCATGTCCCACCTCTTTTGCAAATGTTAACTCCCACGGCGTTTTGCTCTCGGGCGCGAGCAGAGGCGCGCAGGGTGGCAGCTGCATTCCTTTTGGTTCACGTGCCTTTGCTTTTGCTTGTTGTTGTCTTTATCACCATGGCGCCCTTCACGGACCATGCCACTTATTTTACATGCTCCATATACAGCATTCAAACCAGCCAGAGACAGCTGCGGGGCACGGGCTGAAGGAGGCGATTCTCCCGCACCACTCCAGTGGCGATTGCTTGTTTAATTTACTTTGAAGGTCAGCGCGGCGCCCGCTTCACGAATGCCATGCTTTGTGTTTTAACTCACTTTTTTTTAAATTAACTTTCAAGGTGAGCACTGCGCCCGATTCACGGACCCCACGATTTTGTGTTTTAACACACTTTTAAAAAAAAATTATTTCAACGTGAACACAAATCGCCCGATTCACGGACTGCATGCTTTGTGTTATAGCACGTTTTTTTTTTTTTACTTTCAAGGTGAGCGCGGTCCTTGCTTCACAAACGCCACGCTGTGTGTTTCAGCACGTTTTCTTTTTTTTTACTTTAAAGGTGAGCGCGGCCCGCTTCGCAAACACCGCGCTGTGTGATTCAGACCCTTGGGCAGGCGTCGTGCGCTTGCTCCACCATTTTGTGCTCCCTTCACTGCCCCAGTGGGACTGGTAGTTGCATAGCCCTGTCTCCCGGCTTCAGGAATGTTCAAGGGCTGTTATTTAAAAAAATATTTGTGGCGGTCCATCGGAGTGCTGCGGGGAGCCTGAAAGTCCCGGATCCACCTTCAGCCCCTGACCCTTTTGGCCACCGATGTGACGAATTAGCAGAATTCTTCTCCACCAAAATTCAAAATATTTTAAAAAACTTCCCACTTAATACCAAGGAACACTGTTCTGAGCCTCATTACTCAGAACCACAGAGTAGTGCCCATTGTCTAAATTCCTATGTCCCTCTGACAGAGGAACTTCTTTCCCCTATCCTAGACTCGGTCAAGAGTGGGTCTCCGCTCGACCCCGCCCCATTTAACATACTAAAGTCAGCAACACCTATCATTAACTCTTCCATCACTAATTTAATTAATGCCTCTTTAACATTGGGCATAGTTCCTCTGGATTGGAAAAAGGCCATGGTAAGGGCACTTCTGAAGAAACCCCATCTGGATCCGACAGAGATGAGCAACTATCGTCCCATCTCCCTACTACCTGGAATTAGCAAGGTGGCAGAGAAATATGTAAACGTCAACTCTCTGCTCACCTTGAGTCCGCTGGACTCCTCCACGCCTCCCAGACGGGTTTCCGCCTGGCCAGGGTACGGAGACTGCAATGATTGCGGTGGTAGAGGAGGCTAGAAGGATTCTTGACTCGGGGGGGATCCGCGGCCATTATCCTTCTGGACCTAAGTGCAGCCTTCGATACGGTAAACCATTGCACTCTGGTACGCCGCCTTAAAAGAGTAGGAGTGACAGGATCGGCTTTAGCCTGGCTGAAATCATTTCTGGAAAATAGAACCTTTCAAGTATTTGAAGACAACATCCGGTCCCAACCAGTACCACTCCGCTGTGGGGTTCCCCAGGGCTCATCCTTGAGCCCTACACTTTTAATGTGTACATGTCCCCATTGGCAGAAATTGTAACTCCATTTGGAATTAAAATGGTCACCTACGCAGATGACACCCAATTAATCGTAACATTGAATCAGGTGGAACAGTCCTCGGTAGACTTATGCTCCTGTCTCAAAGAAGTGACTCATTGGATGAACAGAGCACACCTCAAACTTAATGGCGAAAAAACAGAGCTCTTATTGCTGGGCGATCAATCAATATTCCACCCCAATTCTATGTGGCCGACCTGCATGGGACCAGCACCTTTGCCAAAAAAAGAGATAAAGAGCCTGGGCATCTGGCTGGACCAGGACCTTACTTTTAGAACACAAGCTAGGAAAACCGCCGCTGTTTGCTATGGTCTGCTCCGAACCTCGAGAAAAATACTGCCTCTTTTACCTGGCCACTCTAGAAAGCTCCTAATTCAGGCACTTATTCTATCCAGATTAGATTACGGTAATGCCCTCTATTTAGGAGCTCCCAAATCAGTTATCACTAAGCTACAGGTGGTTCAGAATTCGGCAGCAAGACTTCTCACGGGCACAAAAATCCGATGCTCTGCCAAACCTGCCTTGAGATCACTTCACTGGCTCCCGGTACAGGAAAGAATCCATTTTAAAGCCCTTTGCATTACGCACAAAATCTTTCAGGGCAAGGGTCCTTCTATTTTAAAAAACCTGATTAAACCATACAAAGCCAATAGAAATCTACGTTCAGATGATCTCTCCCTAGCCGACACCCCAAGAATCAAGAGGACACGGACGGGTGGCCGCCTCTTCTCCTATAATGCCTCCAAACTTTGGAATTCCCTTCCTCTCACTATTCGTAAGGAAACAAACCATTTGATATTTCGCAAACATTTGAAGACCTGGCTGTTCCCGTAAACCCATCTGTCCTCTGGCCACTTCCGCAGCGCTGGGATGCTTCCGGGTAGCCATGCGCTTTATAAAAATCTTTTTCATTTCATTTCATTTCATTCATTTATGCGGTGAGTATAGGGTCGGAGGACCTTGGGTTGCTCACCTGCCTGTGGAGAGGCACGCTGGAGCGTTCATTTCTCCCTTCTTGTCGCGGTTGCCTACAGGGCAGGCTGGAGAGTTCATTTCTCTCTTCTCGTACCGGTTGCCTACAAGAGTGCAGTTGCGTGTGCTGTACATATTCTGTCAGTCCAAGTGAACATTGGACTAATGCTGACTGAAATAATGTACACCTGTATTAGCAAGTGAAGCTTGCACCACTGCTGCACATGCTCTGCGCCGTCTGTGTGAGAGAGGACCCCGGCACTGCTGCTTAACTTGTTTGTTTGAGAGCAGATTGCATATTTCTTGCCCTTGCTGTACCCGTTTTTTGTGGTGCAAGCTTGCTCTGGAGCTCTGTAGGTTGCACTTGTGTCTGTGTGTGAGTGGAGTTTGTACTCCCAGTGCCTCTGTTGCACCCAGCATGTTTGACAGGAAAATGGATACAGCTGCATCCCAGGCTATGTCTGTTTTGTATAAGTGTGACTATTGCTGTACCTGATTTGTATGTGTGAAGAAAGAGTGCACTGTTGTATACCCTCTTTGTTCGTGAGGGAAGCTTTCACTGTTATGCTTGTGATGTAAGTGCATATATTCATCAAGAGTGGTGTTCTCGTGTACAAGCCTAAGACAATATCCAGGCCCTGTGGAGGTGTAGGAAGAGTTGAAGTAACAGCTGTTTTCACCAGCAGATTCATAATCAGGACACTTTCTCATTATGAAATCATTCAAGGTTTATTGTCTCTATAATGTGCTGCACGGCTAAACAATTATGCGGTCCCAAAGGCGAGACCTATTGGCTATGCCAATGCTTGTTTTATTTGCTAATTAAACTTGGATCAGTATTTAAAAAGAAAAAAAATCACCCACACAATTTGTAGACACATGCATGCATGTTGCACGCACATACAAAATGACACAGCGCATCACCTGCGTCTTAGCACCATTTGTTTGGTTTCCTCTTTAGTCATGCTGTGCAGTATCGCTAAAAAACATTGGCAAAACTAATAGGTCCCAAAGATGAGACCTATAGGCTTTGCCAATGCTTGTTTATGTTGGTGCCTTTCATGTGGCTCATTCTTTCATTATTGATATGACCCGATGTGTTAGAATCCACTCTCTCCAAGCACATGGAGAATAGCTTATTATTGGTGGCAGGGAATTTTTATTCTACATCTGAACTGTTAGCAGCTACACTCCTTTGTATACTGTGGAGTGAGACAAGCAATGGAAAATCCCACAGATTGAGCTCCTGAGTGTGAGATGGTCTCCAAAAGCAGCACAGGTTTTAGCATTAACATTAAATATTGATCTTAGAGCCCCAAATGGAAGGACCCCCTCGGATCGCTATGGTAAAATGACCTATAATGGACTAGTCCACTTGAGCAGAATTGACTATTTCCTAGCTGACTTAAAACTCTGGCCCGCTGTACTGGATAAGTCACTAGTGGACAGGACTGATAGCGATCATAAGGCCCTGAGCCTGACACTACTAGACAATTCAGAAGTGAAACCTGCACTCCTGGGTAGCACGGACTTGGGCGCCCTTTCCCAGATGAATAATCGGTAGACAGTTTGGTGGGATTGGGTGTTAAAGAGCCCCCTAATACTGGAGACAGTCAAGATCAAGGTAGAGAAGGAGGTCGAATTTTTATATACCCTCCCCCAGAAGCTAAGGATTGAGAAAATGAAAACAACTTATGAAGGCCTAAATCCACAAATTAGGGACCTTTTGGGCCAAGTTAAACGAGTAGATAAGAAAATGCCCAAGACTGTGACTTGGTATAACCACGCATGTAGGATAGCCAAAAGCGAGCTCTCAGCTGCAACAAAATCTAACTCCAGGCCAGATCTTGTGAGGTGTAGAACGCGAAACAGGTCGGAACTGGCCAAAGCAAAAAGAGAATGGGAGAGCTCTTTGTGGACCCCCTCCATGAAGCCCTGATAGCTAAAGCCAATAAGTATTTTTGGAGAACAGCGGCAGTATATATAAATGATCCCAAAACCGCTTTAGAATTTTGTGTTAAACCTCAAGAGTGGGTGGCCCACTTTAGTAAGGCTGTACTCGTGGCAACACCATGGGGCAGGAAGATGGAGGTCCTTCAGCCGAGGGTGATCTAGATAACCTTAGTGCCCTTGAGATCGCATTAAATGAAACTATTGCTGCAATTAATTCATGTATCACCGCTAGAGCTCCCGGCCCGGTTAGGATCCCTAATAATTTATATAATGCAAATCCGGAAGTGTGGGGCTCTTATGTTAATCTTTTGTCAAACGCTATACTCTCTGGCATGGATATCCCAGTATCTTAAATTTTGCAGAGATTATTCAAATTTTCAAGAAGTGGGATCGGACCAATCCTGGGAACTATAGCCCCATTAGCCTGATCGACTCCTTGCAAAAGATTTTTTGCCAACAGGTTCTTGTACATCTACAGGAGTGGATCATGGAAGAAGATGTCCTGTCTGATCTGCAGGCAGGTTTTAGAGCCAATGTCAATACCATCAACCAGGTGTTCCACTTTATTTGCATCTTTTGGAAGGAGGTAATAATCAACAGGTGCAAACTCTACATTGTCTTTGTAGATTTACAAACTGCCTTCGATTTGGTGCCTAGGGGTAAACTTTGGAGGGTGCTCGAGGCCCTGGGTATCCCCGCAAACTTATTGGACATCTTGGTGAGATTGCACGTGGCTAACCTGTCCCAAGTAAGATGGGGGGAAGACAGGCAATTGACGGAACCTATAGGTGTAAACCATGGAGTGTGATGCGCCAAAAGTCGGGGGGGGAGGGTGCCTGGCTTTCCTTTTCTCCGATGACACCCTACTGATAGCAAAGTCACCCCAGGGACTTTAACAGCTATTAAATAACTTAAACTCCTTCTGTGATGAGCGGTGGCTGGAGTATAACTGTTCTAAGGCAAAATGTGTGATTTTCCCCAATCGAGAAAAGATGCATTGTAAGAGCCGCATGTTAGTAGGTGAAAACCCCATCAATATGGCACCCAATTTTGATTATCTAGGAGCTAGACTTACCCCCAACCTAAATTTGGTCCCACAACTTGAAAAGACATGTCTTCTTTAATCCAGCAGACTACAAGTATAGCCAAGATCCACAGACGGACATCGTCAAGAAGGGTGGCCCCAGCCGTAGAGATTTACAACACCAAGGCTGTATTCTATGGGGCAGAACTGTGGGGATGTACGAACACAAGTAGTTTGTCAACAGTTGAGCATAAATGTATTAGATCCCTTTTGAGTCTTTCTATCAGCTCTCCTCTGACCCCTGGACTTGGCACAAATGAGGATTTCACATACAATTTAATGTAGACTCCTAACCTTTTGGCATCGGTTGTGGTCTACCCAAGTCCGTGAACCTTATTGGGTGGGCCTCAGCGATCTTATGGTATCTCCATGTGTTGTGAAAATCCCTTAGTTGAGATCCATCAAATTACTCTTATGGAAGTTGGGGATTTAAATCTTTTAGACTTCACCTAAGAAGATGTGTTTGATCCCTAAAGCTAGGGTCAAAGAAATTTACTGGGAGTTCATAGCCATGGAAATTGTGACAAGGTGCAAGGGATCACTTTCTCTAGATTTTATAGACATTAAACCTTGCCGAGGATATGAACCAACCATTAATCAAATTGTTTCTGCCCTCGCTTGGAAATTGTATCTTCAATTCAGATTCCTGCCCATCAAGGAATTCTGTAGCAAATGGCTAGCCAAGGATTTACCAGATGACCTGTGTCCAGCATGTTCAGCGGGGCCGTAAAATCTGCTTCATATTTCATTTTTTTGCCCATGTTATTACAGTCTACGGGCAAAGTAGATCTTGGTGGCTGCGCCCACCAAATCCACGACCAAGATTAATTTATAGCATAAGCCCTAGATCATGGAAAGTTATTATAAATGTATGCTGCGGTTAATGTGATTTGACTTGATGTGACCATCTTTAGATCCTTTTGTGTTGTATATTCCTGTAATCCGCTTTTTAACCTAATTTTATGTATATTTACGTGTAATATTTATGTGTGAGGTACTTTTATGATCTTAGTGATCGAAAATAAAGTTTATGATGGTGATGATAATTATAGGACCCGATCACAAGTGGGACAAAAGTTGGTTAGCAAATGCCATCACATTGCAGCCACATATTGTAAACTTAGACACAGGTGATAAGTGAATTCCTTAATTACCAGTGATCTTTTACTACATTGGAACAAATAGGTAGTGCTACAGGAAATGAAAACGTATTGAAAGGCCTCATTCTTTTCCATTGTTTTCTCATCCGGCTCCAGGTCTGGGGGTGCTGCAGCCCCTGTAGCACCCCTAGTTCCAGCGACCCTGTAAGAAAGTGCGGTTTGAGTTCCCTCTTGAAGGCAGAGATTGATGGGGCCTATTTGACTTCTACAACTTGTGTTCAGTGTACAGTGACTTTACTAGAGAGTACCCACAACAGCGACTAGCGCTTTGGGCAGGTCCCGGCACTTTGACATATAAAACAGGTGGGAACAGCAAGGGCCTGACACAGTGACTCCAGTGCCAGTGGGCACACTATGTGTCCAACATACCCACTTTTTTCACCAGGTGGGGGGGGGGGGGGGTAGTGCTCAGGGCAGAGGGCCAAAAGCTAATTGGGCAGTGTTTGTTTTTGGTTTCAGTTTTATATAGCATGAACTTGTCCTGAAGTCGTCAAGGCGCTTTACAAGAGAATCAGATGTTACACGTGTTTAGGCACTGCATGATTAGGTGATTGCCCAGAATCAAAGGACGTCACGCAAAGGCCGGGATTCAGACATGGATTCCGTGTTCTAAAATCAGCAGCTCGTGCTGCTAGGCCACATCTCCTCCCTATACTCACACTAGAGTGGTTACCTTACCAAGTGGCACTAGTAAGTGGCCAGGTAAGTGACTCTTTACTAGCTGCTCACAGTGCGTGCACATAAAGCAGAGTTGGGCGCAGAGAGTGTGAGTCACTATGGCTACTGTACTGGGGGGTGGGGCAGAGCACGTGCCCAGCTCAGTTACTTCGTCACAAAACAGATCAAGCACGAATCTTTTGGAGGAGGGCATTTATTCTCTTAAAATGCACGATCAGTTCTGCGCCAGGCAGGGTAACAGATAGTGTCTGCTAAAGTGCCTGGTATACTCAGTCGCCACAGGGCCTCTGAAACAAGGGGGGTGCACTAAGGACAGCAGAGTGTGATCCAAGAACAGTGACTCGTATGCCAGATAAATACAGCAAGTGCCCAGCACAGTGACTGTACCAGATGGGTTCAGTGCGCCCAGCACAACACAGGGATTTCTATACAAGTGCACACTGTGTATCCAATATACGAACACCAATACCAGGCAGGCACAGTGTGTGCGCAGCAGAGTGACTCTTATCCAAGTTTGGCACTGTGTATACTATATAGCTACCCCTACATCACTACCTGCCTGAACCACGTTTTTCACTACATAAATAGATCTTTCTCGGTCTGAGGTAAATACAGAGGTCCTGATGCTAGCTGAAACATATTTCAACATATTCAGCGCTTATTTTTTAAACAATTAAGTGCCAGGGCACAGGGTACTTAACAGGGGTCTCCTGCAACTGGCACCGCTCATTTGTGACCTTAAACTGCATGGTTAAGTCCTAGTTTTATCATTAAGGAACATTAAATAGCTAAATGTTCCACTAACGAACTTGCTAAAAAAAATTATACACTGCGCCACCATGTGGTGGACTCTAATAAATACATCCTGATGTTCACAAATATTCGCCAGTGCCGTGCACCGGCGAACACCGGCACAAATTAAGCACTGAACGTATTCCTCTTTGAATGGCCCTTCAGTCTTGCTATGCATCCAAGCAACGCTCTGTAAGTAAGAAACCTGCGAAACACATTAGATGCAGAGATTATATTTGTTTCATAAGCCAGTAGGGAGGCAGGGAGGGATCAAGGGCATGAATCCACGTCAATTCATAATTCTTCCACGACTCAGCACCGATCACATGGTAGAGCTAACAGGGGCCCTACCTGGTGATGGTGTGTCAGGACTGCTCCATCATGGCTCCCAAAGAAGCTCCTGGATAGCCTGCAAACAATCCAAAATCAAGTACCCACTTTATGCCTCACTTTGTGAACACTTAGATATAAAACCACCCGTAAACGAGCTACATTTGGGGCAAAATTCCCATTTCTAAATCCGCCATAATCAGATCTGAAACGACAGGCAGCGCCATTATTTTCGCACCCTCCTGCCCTGGATTGTAAAAAGGGAGGAATGCAGGCGAAATGCGCTGAAAAACAAAAATCCCTCCTTCCGGCCACTGAGTAATGAAAGAAAGGAGAATTCCATGTGCCGCCGGGCACCCAGCCCTATTAGGGGCCAGGCAATGGAATTACATTAATTGTAATTAAATTAAGCTAATTACAGTGGTTGACAAAGCAACTGTCCCAGCAGGGGCCCCTGTGCCTGGCACCTGCCTGCTGAGAGGATCCTGCAGAAAGATGTGTGCTAGGATGGGAACGCCCCCTGCATTATGTACAGTCCTGTTCCTGTGCCCTGAGTGGCCGACTGCATGTATCTGGTATCCTGGTTTTGATTTTTGCCCTAGCCTTACACTAATCTAGTGTGTGCACATACACCTAGGCCTGTCCCTTGACATGAGACAAGTCCTGGACCTGTCCTGTAACCTGAAGGGGCGCCATTAGCATGCCCTCATTGTACAAAAAGTGGTTTACTGTCCCTGTCATGGATGTAGCACATGCAGAAGTGGTGGCAGCGTAGCTTGTTTTGCGAATCCAGTTTTGGCCAAATCTTTGTATGCGTCAGTGGAGTGGAGGCCTGCTGGCCGGCTCATGTAAAGTTCTGCTTCTATGCGCTTACCCAAGTTCTAGTGCTAACATGCTAAGTGTATGTGTGCATGTTCTATGAATGTGGCCTGCGCTTTACATGCATGGTGTATGTAAGTGGGACAGAGTAATGGATGCCTATGAAATCCATCGTGGATGTCCCGAGCCTGACTTGCTTCTCTAGATAAGGATGGAGTTGTTTTCCTAGAAAGTAGAAGTGTATTGCTTACATTCCTGAAGCTAGAGGGGAGACCTAGACATTGCAGCGAAGGGATACGGCTCTGTAGCAAATTGGGTTACTGGTTGGGGGGGGGGTGAAACCCTATTTAAACTGTGTTAGAAATTGGGTCTCTAGTTGGCAGAGGTAGGCACCCTGTCCAAGTAAGGACCCCAATTCTAGTCAGAGTAAGTTAGATACATGCTAAAAGATAAACTGTGCTCACCATCTGGTAGCTTGGCACAGAGCAGTCAGGCTTATCTAAAGAGGAAATGTGTAAAGTATTTGTGCAACACACACACAGTAACACAATTAAAACACCACAAAAATACTCCACATAGGTTTAGAGAAATAGAGAATCATTTTATGAATAAAACAAGACCAAAATGACAAAAATCCAATGAGTAGAACCGGAGTTATGAATTTTTAAAGGTTGACTCACAAAGTAGTGCTAAGGGGTTACTTGAGGTCGCACTTGACCGGGGCAAATCCAGAGTTACAAGCTGACCACGATGGAGGGCAAGCCGGCTACAGGACTCATCCAGGTCCCACCGGGAAAGTACCTTGGATGGAGCAAAGCGCCAAGGTCAAAGTCTCGATGCATTGGTTCCGAACCACCAGGTCGGATGGAAGCATCGATGCCGAGCCATGCAGTTGGGTCCTGTGTCGGCACCAAACCCCTTACGATGCAGGTGCTGTATCGTTGTCGAACTTTGCAGTCGAATCCCACGTCGTCCACGAGCCGCACAGGGATGCCCTCCGTTCTGCACTGCGTTGGCGTCGAAAGGCACTGCATCGGTTCCAAACGGCACAAAGTCGTCACTGCGCCAGTTTTGAAACTAAATAGCTGCAGAACCCACTTCAGAGGCCCAGAACTGGATTGGCACCTCAAGCAAGAGAGAGCTCGCAGATGGCAGAGTCCAGAAGCAGGGTTACAGGAAAAGGTTGATGGCCATGAGACTTCAGAACAGGAGGTAGGCCAGCAAGCCCTTGGAGTCACTCTGGGTTCAAGTGAGATGGGTCCAGTCCTTGTCCTCAGCAGGGCAGAGATCAGCAGGCAGCAGGACAGCTCAGCAAAGCAGAGAAGCAGTTCCTTCAGAACAGTCAGTCAAGCAGAGTTGCAATCCTTGTAGATCAGCAGTCTTTACTCCTGGAAGAGTTCTTCACAGGTCCAAAAGTGTACTGTCTTGGTAGGGTTAGAACCCCAGTACTTATACCCAAATGTTTTTTTTAAGTGGGAGTGACTTCAAAGCAGGCACTTGAAGTGCATAGGCCCCCCTTTCATCCCAGTCCTCTCTGCCAGGATGCCAGTAGGTGGTAATCAACTCTTTGTGTGGGACAGAGGACACTGCCTATTCAGGTGCAAGTGTCAGCTCCCCCTACCTCTTCCTGCCCAGGAAGAGCTATCAGAATGTAGATGAATGCAAATGAGTCCTCTGTCACACCCACCCTTCCTGTGTTTGTGGCTGTCTAGAGGGAATGCACAAAGTGTAGCTGTCACCTAACCCAGATGTGTATTGGAGACAGGATGCAAATCACACAGAGCAGAAAGAGCAGAGAAATGTCCACTTTCTAAAAGTAAAAGGAACACATGATGGACGGATTGCAAAACAATGCAAACATTCACCCCCAGTCACAAAGATCTGGGATTAATCCATCATTCTTTTGCTCACTATGCCACCCCAGTTTTCACCCAGCCATATGCAAAAGAGTCATGAGCCTGTTCCTTATGGGAACAGTCCATCCTGAACTGCCAAGCCAGGTTCTCCTTCGACCAGAAACAAGCAAACTGGGACCGATTTCGGGGCATCACCCTTCATCAGCTAGGCTAGCTTGAATCCAGTGGTGCAGCGAGCACGGGACCCACATCTGGGCATACCCTTCCCACTTACGGTGACAAAAGGAATAGGAACAAATGATGGAGGAATGCTGAACAATGCAAACATTCACCACCAGTCACAAAGATCTGAGTTTAATCCATCGTTCTTTTGCTCACTACGCCACCCCAGTTTGGACCCAGCCATATGCAAATCAGTCTTGACCCTGTTCCTCATGGGAACAGTCCAGCCCGAACTGCCAAGCCAGATCCTCTCTGGACCAGAAACAAGCATCCTGGGACCGGTTTCGGGGCATCACCCTTCATCAGCCAAGCAAGCTTGAATCCAGTGGCGCAGTGAGCACGGGACCCATGTCTGGTCATACCCTTCGCACCCATGGCGACAAAAGTATAAGGAACAAATGACGGACGGAATGCTGAACAATGCAAACATTCACCCCCAGTCACAAAGATATGGGTTAAAGCCATCGTTCTTTCGCTCACTACGGCACCCCAGTTTGGACCCAGCCATATACAAATCAGTTTTGACCCTATTCCTCAAGGGAACAGTCCAGCCCAAACTACCAAGCCAGGTACCCCCCGGACCGGAAACAAGCATCCTGGGACCGGTTTTGGGGCATCACCCTTCATCAGCCAGGCTAGCTGTAACCCAGTGGCGCAGTGAGCACAAGACCCACGTCTGGGCATACCCTTCCCACTTAGAGCAACATATGCAAAAGGAACAAATGATGGACGGAATGCTGAACAATGCAAACATTCACAACCTGTTGTATTCTCCTTAGGGTGTCCATAACAGGCTTTCCAAATATCATGTCCTTATATAGGCACAATTCGCCCTGCCCTTATATAGGCATAGAATCCCAGGCCTTATTTAGGCATTAAACCGTGCACTCCAAATACAGGCATGGTCTCTGACATCCGTCCACCCTAACGTCACAACGAGTTCATGAAGAACAGACCCTTAGGCTGCGGGAGTTTCCCTAGCCCAGGACTATTGATTTCTTCAAGGCCTCATATATTATGCATGAACCATTATTCCTTAGGGGTTCATCCATGACGTCTTTCGCTACCCAATTCACGTCAATGCTAACATTCCTAAGGTACTCTCAGGTATAAATATACCTTCCCTAGCCCTTGTAAACTAGAGGAGACCTCGACTTCAGAGGAGCCCGAATCCCGGCCTGACGCACTGAGAAGACGCTGCCATTCCCTGCACGCAGAGAGCCCAGCTTCCAGCTTCCAGTGATCTGACTTCCCTTGCGGGGTGTTGGAGTTCGAGTCTGGCAAAGAGATTCCAACCTCTCTCATTCTTCAGGTATGGAGCTGATAAGAACCTAGAGGGACTCTTGGCATACTAGGCATACTAGACTAAACATACTCTTAGTATACCATAGTAAGGAATACTTCACCTACTTCATACCTCGTCCTACACCTAGGTTAGGTTAGGTACATTGGGGTAGAACTAGCTTAGCACCGCATCGTATGAGTACTCACATTTTTAGTCTGTGTTATTTATGTAACAGCAATTGTACTAAAAGATAATGCTATCGCAGTATTATTTATTTCTACTGCTCACCCTGTACATTATTTATCTCGCATACTGTCTTGTGATCGTAACAGCACATTATACTTACTACAGAAACAAGACTGTTCAATAAATCTTTTATTGAAAACGCCCGTCTATTATTTCTGTGTAACTCTGAGGAAAACTAAGCATGCACGACTGAGCTGAGTGAAATAGTTATCTAGTGTTTCCACGACTCTGGGACACGTTCTGATTCTAAAAGAGAAACATATTGGTCATGTTTTGCGGCTGCCAGAAACTACTCCCTTCTTGTTGTCAAGGAGTTTCTAGTGGCCTCTGAGCTAGCTGGCACAAGTAATTAAGTTTAATATACTCGATAGGGACATACTGACCTTAGTCCTATGTCAAACCTATAGGATATATTATTCCAATGCGCAGAGCCTATTAGGGAAATAGGAGCTACACTACAAACCAGTCACAAAGATCTGGGTTTAATCCATCATTCTTTGGCTCACTACGCCACCCCAGTTTGGACCCAGCCATATGCAAATCAGTCTTGACCCTGTTCCTCATGGGAACAGTCCAGCCTGAACTGCCAAGCCAGGTCCTCTCTAGACCAGAAACAAGCTTCCTGGGACCGGTTTCGGGGCATCACCTTTCATCAGCCAGGCTATCTTGAATCCAGTGGCACAGTGAGTATGGGACCCATGTCTGGTCATAACCTTCCCACCTAGGGCGACAAAAGCAAAAGGAACAAATGATGGACAGAATGCTGAACAATGCAAACATTTACCCCCAGTCACAAAGATCTGGGTTAAGGCCATCGTTCTTTCGCTCACTAAAGCACCCCAGTTTGGACCTAGCCATATACAAATCAGTCTTCACCCTGTTCCTCATGGGAACAGTCAAGCCCGAACTGCCAAGCCAGGTCCTCCTTGGACCGGAAACAAGCATCCTGGGACCGGTTTTGGGGCATCACCCTTTATCAGCCAGGCTAGCTTGAATCCAGTGGCACAGTGAGCACGGACCCACGTCTGGGCATACCCTTCCCACTTAGGGTGGCAAAAGTAAAAGGAACAAATGATGGACGAATTGGTGAACAATGCAAACATTCACCCCCAATCAAAAAGATCTGGGTTTAATTCATTGTTCTTTTTGCTCACTACGCCACCCCAGTTTGAACCCAGGCATATGCAAATCAATCTTGACCCTGTTCCTCATGGGAATAGTCCAGCCTGAACTTCCAAGCCAGGTCCTCCCTGGCCCGGAAACAAGCATCCTGGGACCGGTTTCAGGGCATCACCCTTTATCAGCCAGGCTAGCTGGAACCCAGTGGTGCAGTGAGCATGAGACCCACATCTGGGCATACCCTTCCCACTTAGGGCAACAAAAGCAAAAGGAACAAATGATGGACGGAATGCTGAACAATGCAAACATTCACAACTAGTCACAAAGATCTGGGTTTAATCCATCGTTCTTTTGCTCACTATGCCACCCCAGTTTGGACGCAGCCATATGCAAATCAGTCTTGACCCTGTTCCTCATGGGAAAAGTCCAGTTAGCATTGTTCAGCATTTCGTCCATCATTTGTTCTTTTCACTTTCTAAAAGTGGCATTTCTAAAATAGTAATGTTAAATTCAACTTTACCACTAAAGAGGATTTATCATTACCTTTCCAAAGATGTGAAACATGATGTAGCTACTCCTTTTTAATCAGAAATTACAGCTTAAAAGTGTTGAAAGGAATTTCCAATGCTACCTATGAGAGGAGTAGGCCTCACATTGTTGAAAAACGAATTTAGTTGTTTATCACTACCAGGACATGTAAAACTTAAAAGTACTTGTACTACTGTCGTGTGGTTTGTGGACTCATAGACGGCATTGCTAAGTTAGCTTAGGCCTGGCTGCCATGATGCCTCTTTGCGCACGTTACTTTGTGCCCTTGTTTTCTAGACTTTGCTATTTTCGAACTGCTTGCCTTTTATCCTTCTTCATGATAGCTCTGGGTCGTGTCTGCACATCATGTACAAGGTCGGAAAACAATGTCACTTGTTCTTGCTGATCTGGTCAGTCCCTCGAGCTTAGACATAACACTGATTGCAGCTGCACTGGGGAAATTCGTGTGCTTTTAATATTGTGATTTCAGTGTCAGGGGCACTTGGAGAAAAGCCTTTCCAGAGAGCAGAGCTGTGCTTGTCTGATGATGTAAACCTAGCATCTAGATATTGAGGTATGGGGGTCTGCCTGACATTGCCCAGAGGTCTTCTGTTTTTATAATAAACTAGTTATGAGCACGGGGAGGGTGGACAGGCCATTTAGCACTATATCCACTGTCTTTATAAAATGCTATCCCCGTTTGTATTCTATGGAATTGTAACTATGCTTATTATATTATTCTTATGCATTATGCTGATAGTACTTACACGTGTACTGTATGTTAGAGCACGATAGTTGAAATAAACATTTTAAACTATACAGTGTCTCTTATTACGCAAGTTGTGGACAGGTATGAGTGAGTTACAAAAGGGTGTCCTTGCTCCCGCGAGTCCTGAGAGAGAGATACCGTGTTCTGGGTTGTCTAATCATTGGTAGCTTCGCTGCTAATGAGACGCTAATGCTAGCCGGATTAGGGTCGTAGGTACTAAGGTTTATGGTTGGCTCACCACTATACTCCGAGGTCCTATTATCCTGTGCATAGCTCTGTATATGTGCAGAATCCCTACGACACTACCTTTTAATTGCACAGCACCCTGCTCTTGGGGCTACCTAGGGCCTACCTTAGGGGTGACCTATGTGTAATAAAAGGGGAGTTTAAGGCTTGGCAAGTGTTTTTAAATGCCTAGTTGAAGTGACAGTAAACTGCACACACAGAGCTTGCAATGGCAGGCCTGAGACAGGTTTGAAAGGCTACTTGTGTGGGTGGCACAACCAGCACTGCAGGCCCACTAGTAGCATTTAGATTATAGGCCCTGGGCATATGATATACCACTTTACAAGGGACTTATAAGTAAAGTAAATATGCCAATCATGTATACACCAGTGTCACCGTGTTTAGGGGAGAAGCACATGCACTTTAGCACTGGTTAGCAGTCCTAAGGCCAACAAAAAGATACAGCAAAAAGTGGATATAAGCAGGCACAAAGTTTGGGGGAAGACCACCCTAAGGATGAGAGGTCTAACAAGCAGCAACCACAATCCTTGTCAGGTTGAAGTTAGAAGCAAACCTCAAAATAACCTGTGCTTAACCCTTTGGTAGCTTGGCACAAAAGCAGTCATGTTTAACTTACAGGCAACGTGTCAAGTAATTATGCAGCACTTCAAACAGTGATAAAGTGAAACTCAACACAAGAAAAATGCCACACCAATTTAGAAAAATAGAGTAAAAGGTAATAAATAATTTAAGACCAAAACAATAAAAATCCAATCATAGAATCTGATATATGCAATTTTAAAGATGTTTAGTTTAAGTGAACACAACGCCAAAAAGCACGAAGCTCCAACTGTGTTTATCTGATTGCACTGGACCAGGACAAAGTCACAAGTTTAGACCGACTGCAATGGCATGCGGGCAAGCTACTGGGACCCAGTTAGGCCCAGTGAACAAGAGTACCTTAAATTCTGCTTGTGTAGCCCCATGTCGAGGATGCATCATGCAGCGGTGGTTCCTTGGAGCTGCAAGGCTGCAATGAGAGGTTCTGCGTCATTGCCGAGGATGCCATCGACGAGAGGCTTGCGATGCGAAGTTCTGCGTCGAAGATGTGTTGCGTACCTGCTGGTTCCGACTAACCTGTGGGGCTTGGGATGCAGAATCCTGCATCGGCGTCGAGGATGCAGTCTATGAGGGGCTTGAGATGTGAAGGCCTGCTTCGAGGATGCGTTGTGCAGCGGCGGTTCTGAAGAAGCTGCGTGGCTTGTGATGCGGAGTCCTTTATCAGCGTCGAGGATACCGTCAACGAGGGGCTTGTGATGCGAAGGCCTATGTCGAGGATACGTCATGCAATGGTGGCTCCTGGAAGGCTTTGGGCGAAGTTCTGCACCAGGGATGCATCATGTAGCAGTCTCGATGCAGAATTTGGTGAGCTGATGCGTCGCACAGCAGCTCCGATGCAATGTTTTCAAGAGGCCATGCATCGCGATGTGTCAGTTCTGAAGGCACCACAGTTGGGCAGGCAGAGCACCTTCAGGCCCACTTCCAAGGGCCTAGAACTGGGGTGGCACCACTTGGGAGGGCAGGAACTACAGAGTCCAGGTGCTGGGTTCAAGATGGAAGAAGCCTGCTCTGTCCCTGAGGCTTCTGATCAGGAGGACAACCAACTAGCCCTTGAAGTCACTCTGGTGGTCCTGGGTTCAAGATACAGGTCCATTCCTTTTCACTCAGGAGGAGGGCAGCAGGGCAGTAGACTGGGAGTCCTTCTTGTAGCAAAGTAGTGCCAGCAGTCCTTCTTCTGAGTATTCCACAGGTCCAGATGTTTACTGACGTGTTGGGTTCCGAGGTCCAATATTTATACCTGGTGCCCACTTTGAAGTAGGAGACGTTTCTTGAGGCTTCCACCCCCTGCGGTGTCAGGCATCCCCTTCCTCCCTGCTCTGGCACCAGCTTGTCTGGGAACACAAAAGACTAGTCGCAAGCCCTTTGTGAGAGTGCTCAGGCAGACTTTGTGATGTGGAAGTGTGGTAGGTAGAAGCCCCACCTCTTTAAGTCAGAATGCCCCATCCTGCCAACACCTAGCTTCCCACTGTCTGGGAGCAATACACAATGAACAACTGCCAGCTACACCTAGTCATGTGACCCAGGAACAGGCTGCAAACACCAAATGGTTAGGCCATTCTCAAAATAGGATTTTCATAATTGTGACAAAAAATTGAACTTTACCTTTAAAAAGGGCTTTTAATTACAATTCTTTAGACACCAAACTTCACCGTGTTCCTGCTCCCAATTGAAAGTTATCTCTTACTTAATGTAATAAGGTAACCCAATGTTATCCTATTGGAGAGGTAGGTTTTTCACTACCAGGACATGTAATACTTAAAAGTATGTGTCCAGCATTTTAAATAGGGGGAGAGGATATGGTCTTGTGGCTAGGGCGGTCAACCTCAAATCTGGGAAACCGGGTTTGAGTCTCGGCAATGACGCTCAACATCCTGTGATTCTGGGCAAATCACTTAATCTCCCCTTTCAAAAAATAATGTGTCCTTGTGTAACGCAACTGGTGCTAATGTAAAGCACTCTGATACCTGATACCGTCGGGTCAAGTTTGCGCTATATAAAACTCTGGAGAAAAAAAAAATACACTGCCCTCTGGGCTGTTCAGGTCCTACTCTAGGGGTGACATATATGTTAACATATATGTCACCCCTAGGGTAGGCTTTTTAATAAAAGGAAGGTTTATGCCTGGCAAAAGGTTTATTTTGTCAGGTCGAAATGGCATCTTAAAACTGCACACACAGGCCTTGCTATGGCAGACCTGAGATATGTTTAAAGGGCTACTTAAGTGGGTGGCACAATAAGTGCTGAAGGCCCACTAATAACATTTAATTTACAGGCCCTGGGTACATGCAGTACCACTTTACTGGGGATTTAGAAAGAAATATATACTAATTGGGTGTAAGCAAATTCTACCATGTTTAAAGGAGAGAGCAGAAGCACCTCAGCACTGGTTAGCAGTGGTAATGTGGACAGAGTCCTAAGGCCAACAAAAACAAGATCAGCAAAATAGGGGAGGTGAAGGCAAAACGTTTTAGGGAAGTCCATCCTAACGCTGACAGGTCTAACAGCCCCCTTTAGAAATTTGATTAGCTAGGGCATAACCAGGATCGGGACTTGCCAAGAGGCACGTACGCAAGATGGGCACCTGGCGGTTTCAAACAGGCAACAACGAGAGGCCCAAGCAAACGTGCAATAACATCACCCTGACAGCTACCAGGGGCTTGAATTATGATGTGGGAAAGACACAGGCAGAGTCTTAAGATGGCCGCCATGTCCCAAGCCACTCTCGTTTACAGCATCAGTCAGATCCTGTAGCTGCCAAGGAAAAGTTGTTGAGCGAAGCGGGAGGTCCTGCTGTGGGAGGCAGAGAGTGGCGACAGTAGCGACAGGCCGTCTGATCTTCTCTTGGTAGTCCTCACAGCTTCAATATCGGCGCAAAGGCACTGTGGCCAGGATTCCAAGATGGCTCCTGCCTCAAGCTCTTGCTGATGGGCTCTGGCACCGCCTGAGGTGTAGGTGTGGATGTTGAATGGAGCGGGCTCAGTTGAATGGAAGAAGCAGCAGACTGCCAACCTCTGGCCCTGGTGGAGCTGATATTGGAGTTAAGCTGAATATACAAGGTAGGCTGCTACACTACGTCTTTGTGTGCCAGAGGGTTTGCTCATCTCTTCCCTATTGTGCCACCCTTGGTGGCAGAAGACCTCCAGTGAGCCTCGAAGAGATAGCAGCGACCTCATATAGCTCATACAGCTGTTTAGGGCAAAGCTGCAATAGCATAATATTAAGGACTGTGCATAATAGCGGACAGCACCTAACAACAGACTATCACAACAATGGTAGGCCTCCTGCCTGAACCTATGGACTCTTTTGGAGGGGGCTCCCTTGACGCTGAAGGCATCTAACTGTGAGGGACACCCCCTCTCCTCTTCCACTGCTGCTGAGGGCCTTATTGTCTGTGTGGGGAGAAACCTCCTGATCTATTGATTATGGCATCATCTAAAGCTAAGCCAACAAAATCATTGTCATTTAAAGATCTGCTCCACTTTCAGAGAACAAACAGGTGTAGGGTGAAACTGAGGCCCACTGTCTGGTCCCTCATCGGAGGAGGCAGAAGCAAATCTCCGAGCACCTGACACTAAAGTTGAGGTCTTCGCATTTTTGTCAGAGTTCCACAAAGAAGTCTCGTCATGGCGTCAAGATATAAATGAAAACGTAACTCAACTAGATCATAAAATCCAACGTGCCAGAATCAGATTAGATCATTTTGAGAAATATGTTGTGGTGCATGCTCTCAAACAGGATGACGTAGTTTACAGGGTGACTGCATTGGAAACCAAGTGTAATGATCTTGTGGAAAAATTAGATGACATTGAGAATTGTTCCAGGTGGAATAACATCCCTATATGAGGCATCCCAACAGACATCTCCAATATAGACCTTGAACGGTACGTGCAGGCTTTTTTCAAGCACATTCTGCAGGATCTTTCCCGAGATGACATTCACCTTGATCAGATGCACAGGATGTTCTCCAAATTTCAACAAAGGAAGAATCTAGAAGCAGATGTGCTATCAATAGTTCCTTATTTTAAAAACAAAGAATGTATCCTGATGAGAAACGTCCATTACAACGCAAGCATTACATCGCAATGCCTTTACAGCGCAACTTTTACAATGCAAGTGCCTTTACATCGCATGCCATTACGCCGCATGCCATACAACACATGTTATTACAACGCATGCCATTACAACGCATGCCATTACAACGCATGTCATCACAACGCATTATAAGGTTAGTAATGGAGATTTTTAAGTTTTAGGGTGGGTATAGGTTTTGGGGTAGTTGGGAATAGTAATTTTTACCCCTACGCTATCCAACACTTTCCCTACTGTTGCACTCACTGGAGTGGGAATAGTAATTTTTACCCCAACGCTATCCAACACTTTCCCTACTGTTGCACTCAGTGGAGGAGGAACAGTAAATTTTACCCTACGCTAGCCAACACTTACCCTACTGTTGCACTAAAAGTATTATGCGTTGTAATGGTATGCTTTGTAATGGTATGCGTTGTAATGGAATGCGTTATAATGGTAGTTTTAAAAAATGCGTTGGAATGGTATGTGTTGTAAAATCATGCGATGTAATGGTAGTTGCGTTGTAAAAACCGCGATGTAAAAGCATGCGTTTTAATTGTTTGTGTTGTAACGTCATATATTCATCCTGATGGTTGCACGCAAGCAGGACGCCACAGAGTTCAGAGGTACTATGCTCACTCTGTTTCAGGATGTTTTCGCAGTGACATTGGCTAGATGGAGAAACTTCAGCGAGGTCACTGCCTTCCTGTGGCGTGAAAATATCCATTATTGCTGGTGCTTTCCCTTTTGCCTCCACTTTACCTTCAAGAGCTTGCAACACACTCTGCAGGGGGGGAGGGTGGTTTTGAAGCAAAAGAGATCTTGGACTTGATCGTCAACACAGAGGGGCATATTATCAAGAACGGCGTTAAAATTAGCGCCGCTATAGCGGCAAAAAACTGCCGCTAAAGCGGCGATAATGGGCTTGATAATATGCTCTTGAGAATTCCAATAGAAGCCCATGTTGACACCAGAACATGGGCTTCTATTGGAATTCTCAAGGGCAGTTTTCTGCCGCTAAAGCGGCGATAATTTTAACGCCGTTTCTTGATAATATGCCCCAGAGACTTCACCGTCAGACAGTAAATCCCCACACCTGGGCACCCGTGGAGGCTGGTGCACTCCAAAAATGAACAAGTCCCACAAGTAAGACAGGAGACTGCGACGCTTGCAGGAGAAGGAAGACCGACCGGCCTCCTCTGATGAAGGCAGTGGAGCAACTTGGCCCTGTCCTCTGTACTGCAGTCTCACTGGAGTTTTTCTCAAAGGTCCTTCATATTCTAAAAAAACACAGTTCCTTCTTTATTGCTACTTTTTGAAGGGTGGCCCTGATTGGTTCTGATTCACATGCCCTCCAAACATGCTGCTAATGCTTGCTCATCAGCCTTTGTCATATTTACCTGCTGTGATTCCTAGTATTAGACTTACTAGCAGCGACGGGGGCCCGGTTCCACAAGACCGGAGCCTGCTCTTCAGAGACCAGCGAGACCTGTGACTCCTTGCTTGCACGGCTGTCTTAGCTGCGGCTGAGAACTGTATGCTGCACCACTTTGTGGTTTTCAGATGTTTCTATGATGTAATTTCCTTTGCCTATTTTTCACTTTTAGCACGGGTCACTTATCTTTCTCACACACAGAGCGACCTTTTGCATAGCAGCATACCCTCTTGTGGTAGCTGGTGGGCAAAGGCAGCATCTACAAAACAGGAGAAGTTGTGGCTTTGTCCGCACTCCCCCCATCACCATGTCGCATTAATTGGCTATCTGCATTGCCTCAGATGTCTACCATATTGATGGTTAGGATAAATGTCCAGGGGCTAAACTCTCCGATCAAGAGGAGAGCACTTACATAACATGCTTAAGCATAAAAAGGTGGCTGTAGCCCTCCTACACCAGACATATTTTGCTATCTAAAGTTACCTCATGATTACAACCGTTTTGTTTCCTGTGAGGAAAGCAGTTTATTATATTGACTGCTTGTTTGACCTTACTGTGTAATAAACTCACAAATACGTCTTAGGTCCAGTCAAGCTAATTTGCAAAACCTTAGTTTAAACCTGGGTAGCTGTGGCTTCGAGCAGTTAAGCTTTGTCAAAAAGCAAGTGTAAAGCATTTACAAGTACCAAAACAGTGGAATAAGAAATAAACACCACACAAAGGAAATCCGACACCAATTTTCAGAGATATAAAACAATAAGCAAATAATAAATTACTGCTTTTCATTCAAACTGCAAACAATCATTGGCAACTTCTGCAGTTACTTTGAAAACGTTTGTAAAGTTGTAAATTACTACTCCTGCCCGCTTTGGGCATCCAACTCCTGTAGGGAGTGAGTCACAGCGGCTGATGACGCATGGCTGGACAGTTACTTCGGAATCAAAGCAGTATGCAGTCCAGTTCCAGGTTCTATGGGTGAACCGCCATAGGCTTCAATGGAGTGGTCCTCATTCAAGGGATACAGGATGCTGAAGATGCTGAAGAATGCTGGGGATGCTAATCCAGTAACACAGGTCTTCCTAACAGGAAACGGCCTTTACAATGTGGGTTTAGCCACGTGTGCCGTTTCCACAGAAGCAGAACCAGGCTTGCCTTAACCACGCATATGCCTTAACCACACATATGCGTGGTTAAGGCAGTGTGCGGTCTAGATGCGTGGACGGGCGGGCACAGGAAGAAGAAGGACCAGGAGAAGGGGCTCCGGGCCAGGTTTTTTTTTGATAATCAATTTTATTGATTTTATAAAGATAGCAAAGAAAAACAATACCAGCTCTTAGTACATTTGCAATTAAAAACATTGACGAGAGATTAATACCCCAGCATGTAAAGTCCAACATACGAGCAGAAAAAAACTGTGTCTTTGCCCAAGTCCATAAGTGATCTTCTGGAATGTTCAATCTTCGACCACCCCGACCCACTTGCCCCATACTCTACGAAACGTCTTCGGGCAGCCTCGGGCCGCATACATGGGTCGCTCCTGCGCAGCGCACCAATCCACCCCCCTGCGCCAACGCGCCATTGTGGGAGCACTCGGGCTCAGCCAGTTGGCCGCAATATCTCTCTTGGTCACCATTAGAGCCGTGTTTAAACAAAGCTTCTCAGCTCTGGAGCCATCCAGTCCCTCGGTAATACCCAGGAGTACGTTCATCGGGCTAGGAGGGATCTCCCAACCCAGAACCTCTGTGAGTTCCCCTGTTACTGACTCCCAATAACGCGTAATTGTGGGGCAGAGCCATACCATGTGATAAAAGTCGGTCTGTGGGTATCCGCAGCGGGGACAGGATGCATCAGGTCGGAGCCCAGCGCGGTGAAGACGCGACGGTGTGAGGTAGGCAGCGTGTAGGTAGTATATTTGAACTAGTCGGAGCCGCGCTGAGGCTGTGACCGTTTTGGGAGCCATCAGCACGTCTCTCCAATCAGCGTCATCCAGGGATCCAAGCCAACCCTCCCACTTGCCCCTGAGATGGGATAGAGAGTTGGGGGTGTTATTTGTGAGGGAGCGATAGATGCGGGAGATCCCCCCTTTCCACAAATTGCCAGTCATGACCTGGGCTTCGGGTGGACTATATTCGGGTAAGGAGGTCCCCTCCGAGATGTGAGCGTGAAGGGCGTGGTGCAGCTGCAGGTAGCTGTAAAACTGGGATGCGTGGAGGGAGTATCGAGTTTGTAGATCCGAGAAAGCGCGTATGTGGCTCCCACCCCTAACATCCCCAAGCTGTGAAATCCCAATGAGGTCCCAAGCTCTAAAGCCAGAGAGAGCGGCAACGTCCCTGAGCCACGTTCCGCACCACAGTGGGGTATATCGGGTTAATTTGCCCGACCAGTGGGTGTGGCGCAGGGAGGCTCGCCAGGCCAGGAGCACCCCGTGCGTGACCTCAGGCAGAGTGTGGGAGATGACGTTCCCGTAGAGCATGCCCTGAATGTTGGAGAAACCCAGGTTATGTAGCGCCAGGCGGTATGCCGGGTCCGACCAACCACCATTAACCCAGTCATGCACGGTAAGAAGCCGAGTCGCCAGATAATATAGATATAGGTTCGTCATTCCCAGACCACCGTCAAAGGGCGGGATCCGGCACTGGGTGAGGGCCAGCCTCGGTCTCCGACCTCCCCATAAAAATTTGGTGGCCAAGCCGTCCATCTCCCGGAACCATGACCGCGAGAAGGAGATGGGTGTGTTCTGAAGCATGTAGAGAAATCTTGGAAGAACCATCATTTTAAAAAGGGCTATTCTGCCCATAGGGTTCAGTGGCAGCGTTTGCCATCTAAGGAGGTCAGCACGAGCCTGTTTCACTAGAGGAGTGACGTTGAGAGACCAGGCGAGGTCGGGAAGGAGGGCCACCCAGATCCCCAAATACCTGAACGACTGCCACCGAAGGGGAATCGACGACTGCCAATCAAAGCACTCTCTCGAAAGATGGAGAGGGACCAGGACCGATTTGGCCGAATTCAATCGGAGGCCGGAGATTCGTTCAAAGAAATGGAGGGCCCAGAGGCACTGAGGGCCCGATCGAGCTGGATCTGACAAAAATATCAGAACGTCGTCAGCATAAAGGGCAATCTTATCCTCCACCATGCCGGGCCATCGTCATCCCGTGAGAAGCGGGTCAGTGCGAATCAGAGACGCAGAAGACTCCATCGCTAACGCGAAAAGGAGGGGCAAAAGGGGACACCCCTGTCTTGTGCCCCTCCTATTGGGGAAGGGGCGCGAAAGGGCACCATTGACCATTACCTGGGCTCGTGGTTTACAATAGAGTGTCCTGACCAAGTTGCGAAAGGGGGGTCCCGAAACCCATCTCCGACAACACTGCCTCCAGATATCGCCAGTCCACCGAATCAAATGCTTTCTCGAAGTCCACGAGGAGCAAAGAGAGATAGGGGGTCAATTGTTGCCGATGTGCAAGAGCGAGGTGGAGACGTCTAAGGCAGTGCCTGGTTCCCCGGGAGGGCATGAACCCACATTGGTCTGGGTGGACCATCTTATCCAGATAGGGACGTATGCGGTTAGCCAGGACCGAGGCGAATATTTTGAGCTCTGAATTAATGAGGGAAATGGGGCGATAATCAGAGCAGTGGGCCGAGGGAGGCTGAGACTTAGGAATCACCACAATGGTGGCCAGGTCCGTCTCAGGATGGAAGAAGCCGCGGTCAGCCGCTTCGTGATACACCTCTAAGAGGTGGGGAACCAGCGTGTCTCGATAGGACGCATAAAACTCCTGTGGGAGTCCGTCTGGCCCCGGTGTCTTACCCACGGCCATGCGTGAGATGGCGTCGTTAACTTCTTCCGGGGTGATCGGAAGATCTAGGTCCTCTGCCTTGGATTCACTGAGCCGTGGAAGGGGGAGCCTTTCACGCTGGAGGAGTTCCGGGAGTGTGAGATCTGGAGGCTGCACAGAGTAGAGAGTAGCGTAGTATGTGGCGAAGCACTGGGCCACCGCCACGGGGGTCCGCTGGATCTCCCTGTGTGAGTCAATCACCTCAGGAATTATACGATTGGCCATAGGGTAGGTGGCCAAACGATGCAAGAGCTTCCCATTTTTATCTCCCCACCCATACACTCATGCTACGGAGGACCTCCAGAGCAGCTTAGCGGCCTCCAGGGAGGCCTGCTTGATCTCATCCCTCAGAAACGCCAGTTTCCGATCCTGGGCCTCTGTTCTTTCCCCCGGTGGTTGGGCTTCAAGCAGTACAGCCTGGGCCTCCAGAAGTGTGAGGTGGGAATCCTGTTTCGTACGTTGGAGTTTGAGTTGGCCTTTGGCATAGCCGCGGATGGTGGCCTTACTGGCCTCTCATAGAGTGCCAGGAGATGAGACCGAGCCCTGATTAGTGGAGAAGTAATGGCGGAGTTCGTCCCCTATCTGTTTCCGGAAGTCTTTGTCCTGAAGGAACCAGGCGTTTAGCCGCCAGATCGGGCACGAGGACGCCTGGAGGTTGCCCATCTGCAGAGATACTGGGGAGTGATCTGATAAGCCCCTGGGAAGGATGGTGATGGCCTGAATTGACCGACAGTCCAAGGCCGGCAGGAAGAGATAATCTAGCTAGCATGTGTGTGGTGGGAGGCTGATTTATGAGTGTACATACGAGTGGTCGGGTGCCAGAGTCGCCAGGCATCTCCAAGGCCCAGCGTAGCAGCCCAATTCGAAAGGAGGGCAGACTGTGCAACGCGGGAGACGGAAGGGGCCGCACCAGTGTCAAGTCCTGGGTCTATAACCGCATTGAAGTCTCCCCCAACAACCGTCGTCCCTGGGGGTAGGGCAGCCACTAGTGTAGTGAGGTGCTGAAGCGTGGCGGACAGCAGAGAGGGGGGGGGAGTATACAGCGATTAGGTTCAGGGACCGGTCTCCAATGTTCCCCTCCAAGATAACAAAGCAGCCCCCAGGGTCATGTACCACTTTACGCACCACGAATGGAAGAGCGCGGCGTATCAGGATCACCACCCTGTGATCCTCGGGCAAAACCAGAGCGCCAGATCCCACCATAGCCATAGCGCGCCAGAAAGGGACAGTGGTTGCCTACCAGGTGGGTCTCCTGGAGCATCAGTATGTCCACAGTGTGTCGTTGGGCATATTGCAGGACCGCAGTGCGCTTGACCTTATCTAAGAGGCCGTTAACATTCCAGGACATAATATGAAGCGATGCCATCCCGGTATAGCTGTCAGACATGGAGAGACTGGGCAAAGGGTCGGACACCCGGCTTGGACAATGGGCGCGGTGGTGTATTTGTGCGGGGCAACAGGCGCAAATGTACAGTGTCGGTCACTGCGTACTTGTTTCGCAGCTGAGCAGAAGTGCTGGTGCAAGAAACAACAAAAACAAACAATACAACTCGGGACAACAGTCCCCCCACCCCAACCCAACCCCCAACCCCCCCCTATACTTCAGGAACGGAAGCATCTGTCGCCCTAACAGTGGAGAACTAAAAGAGAACCAAACTAGAACGCTTGGGAATGAGGAATCTTGGAGGACCCCTCCTCATAGCAGGATGTGCATAATCAAGTCCAACGGGAATTGAAGTGGAGTTGAGCTGATGCGCCGTCCCCGGCCGTGGAGCCAAGCCCGGCAGGCAGAGACGAGTTCAGGCAGGACCCGTGAGAAGCGTCGGGCTGCGTGAGAGATCTGTATCTGGCAGGTCCAACAGCGATGTCCGAGGCGAGGCACTCCCAGGGTCCAAGCGGCCGGAGGAGCCAGATCTCCGCATGACCAGGGAGCCCCCGGGGAGTGGCCCAGGCGTCGGCTGGTGAGAGGGGCCCAATGGTGAGTCAGAGCGGGCTCGCCTCTGACTGCAGCGCCTGCGGGAGCGGTTGAGGCTGGGGGGCCGGGACCTTCCGGCGGGCGCCTCCAGCTGCACTTACGGGTGATGGATTCCGGTTGCCGGCCTGTAGGGGGCGCTTCTCTGTGGCCCATGTCCATGCTTCCTCAGGGGTATCAAAGAAGAGGGTCCTGTTGGAGAACACAACTCGCAAGCGTGCCGGGAAGAGGAGCCTGTATGGTATGTTGAGGGCGCACAGCTTCTGCTTGACCTCCCCAAACGAGCGGCGCTGACCCTGGACCTCGCGAGTGTAGTCAGGGAAGATCATGATCGCGTGGTTGTCATATTTGAGGTGCTGCTGCTTACAGGCCTCGGCCAAAACAGAGTCGCGGTCTTTATAATTGAGGATTCGCATTATGACCGGTCTGGGGGATGCCCCCGGAGGCGGCTTAGGAGCAAGTGAGCGGTGTGCCCGCTTGATCGCGAGCCCTCGGGGATCCATGCGCGTAGCCACTTCTCTACAAAGTCTGCCATCCGACCCTGCTCCGCACCCTCCGGAAATCCCACCAGGCGAAGGTTGTTGCGGCGGGACCTGTTTTCTGCATCCTCCGCCGGCCGATGTAGCTCCTGGGTGTGAGACTGGAGACGAGCGACTTGGCCTTTAAGTTGCTGAACCTCATCCTCCACGGTGGAAATGCGGGATTCGGCTTCTTTAATCCGGGCTGTGGCGTTCCGAAGGTCCTGCCGGATGAGGGTCACATCAACCCGGACTTCGGCAATCTTGCCCTCTACGGAGGATTGCGAGGCATGGATGGCCTGAAGGATGGTAGATAGGTCCGCAGCAGGTGGGACATCCTTATCCGTGTTCCCTCCAGTCGCCCCAGAGTCCGTGGTGGTGAATCGGTCCATTTTAGTCTGGGTGGCAGGGGTTTTGGCTGGCTTGTCTCGACCCATGGTCGTCACCCAGCAGGGCAGGGGGCCCCAACGTGTCTCCTACAGAGGCCTCTGTAATGGGGGCCCACGGCAGTGCCAGAAGCCACAGGAGCAAGTCAGCAACAGGGGGGAAGTGGAGGAGGCCCTCTCCCAGGACCTCTCGCCGCTCGGTGCATGCGGCCGGTTCCACCGCCCCTGGGCGGTACCTCACACCGGAGGCAACGTAACAGAGGCCTGGTCCCAAGGTCAGCAGCGGGGGCCTTTGTAATGGAAGGCCCACGACCGGCACCAGGAGCCACAGGAGCAAGCGGAGGCAGGGGGGCGGTGGAGGAGGCCCTCTCTCAGGACCTCATGCGGCCGGTTCCACCCCCCTAGGACATTACCTCACACCGGAGGCAACTTGATGGAGGCCTGGTCTCGAGGTCAGCAACAGGGGCCTCTGTAGTGGAAGACCCACGGTCAGCGCCAGGAGCCACAGGAGCGAGTCGGGGGCAGGGGGGCGGCGGAGGAGGCCCTTTCCCAGGACCTCACGCCGCTCGTTGCATGCGGCCGAGTCCACCTCCCTTGGATGTTACAGCACACCGGAGGCAGCGTACCAGAGGCCCAGCCCAGAGGTCAGCCACAGGGGCCTCTGTATTGGAGGGCCAGCGGTCGGCGCCAGGAGCCACAGGAGCAAGTTGGAGGCAGGGGGGCGGTGGAGGAGGCCCTCTCCTAGGACCTCACGCCGCTCGGTGCCCACGGCCCGTTCCACCCCCCTTAGGTGCTTCTTCTTGTCAGGCCAGCAGCGCAGATTCAGTCCCTGGGGTCCGGCAGGGGCCGGACCGGCATCGCGGGAGCACGGCAGGTGAGTAGGAGCAGCAGGGGCTGAACCCCATGCCGCACAGTCCAGGAGCCAATCCACCCGCCCAGCAATCAGCCCAAGCGCGTGGGGGGGCCTCACTCAACACAGTCCCATCCCCCCCCCCGGTGCCGGGCACTCACCAGAATTCCAGGACCGTCGCACACTGGACCCCAGACAGCGTCAGTCACAGCTGGGCCCCAACTGTCGCCAATCTCCGTCCTCCGCCGCCCGAAATGGCGGCCGGCACCGCAGCTGCGCCGCGGGGGACCAGCGGACCAGTCCTGGGTGCCTCCGGTCGTCGCAGCTCGCGACTAAAGCCACACGCCAGGGAGGCCGAGCTCAGCACCAAGCAGGACCGAAATTTGTCAGCAACAGGCCGCCAACGCAGATTCTCAGCCAGCCGGGGGGAAGGGAATGCAGGCGGCATCAGGCGACGGCCAGCTCTTCGCTCGCCCAGGGGGCCCCCGCGGCTCACCGTCTGTGGGCTGCCTGCTGTGTCTTCAGAGGTCGTCCCCGCCAACACGGACACAGTGGTGCGAGTCCGGGCAGCTCTCTCCAAAAAGTTCGGTGCCACGAGTCAGGGCACGTAGGCCGCCATCTTGCAGGTGAGGGCACCCGGCAGGCTCGTCAAGTGCGGAAACGCAGGATCACAGGGTGCCCCACGGCCGGGGCCGCTGCCAGGAGCTGTAGCAATGGGCTGGCAACATGTCTGAAGGCTGGATGGCCGCAGGGACAGGCGGATCTTGGGCGGATAGCGGAGGGGTCCAGGAGCACTCACAAGGTGCGACCGCCATCTTGGCTTGCTAAGCCACGCCCCCCGGGCCAGGTTTTTTTAGGGGGTGGGGGGTAGTTTTTAGAGGTGGGGGTAGTATTTAGGTTTCATGATGGGGTCAGAGTTGTTTTCAGGGCTCAGGGGTTGTTTTTAGGGCTTGGGGATGGGGGGTCAGGGTTATTTTTAGGGCTCAGGGGGGTTGGGTTGTTTTTAGGGCTCAGGGGGGTCGGGTTGTTTTTAGGGCTCCGGGATGTCGGGGTTGTTTTAGGGCGGGGGGTTGGGGTTGTTTTTAGGGCTCGGGGGTCAGGATTGTTTTTAGGGCTCAGGGGAGTCGGGGTTGTTTTTAGGGCTCAAGGGGGTCAGGTTGTTTTTAGGGCTCAGAGCAGGGTGGGTTGTTTTTAGGGCTCGGGGTTGTGGTTGTTTTTAGGGCTCAGGGCGGGGCGCTGGGGTGTGATCTTTACCACACATATCCTTTTACCAGTCATTACTTTACCTCAAAATTGTGTGGTAAAGGAATGCGTGGTAAAGGACTGCGTTGTCCAGACGCATTTGTTGTACGGGCAGCGTTGTAGAAGCATGTGCGGTTTAGCCATGCGTACCTCTGTCATGCAACCCTTCCTAACTCGTCGGTACACAGTTACGGTGTGGTGACTTTGGTCACATGGGTCAATGTCTTTTGAAGTCCGATTGAAATCCAACCAAAAAAACGTTTCCACTGGTCTACTGGTCTCCAGTTACAGCAAAACCGGCGTTTTTCTTTAAGTGGTGGTAACTCCCGACTTGGATGACCAAACTGCACTTCAATTACTGTTCCGGGTCCAGCCGACATGGGTGCAACTTATGATGGTCAGTATACGGTCTCCCAAGCTGCACTTCCGCAGTCAGTGGGGGTCAGGCAATCTTGGCTACCAACTCGCCAAGGCAGACTTCTACAGCTTTTGTGGTCCTGTAGCTGTAACAGGAAGTCATCTTATTGACTCTAGGGGTCGCTTTTTCTGTCTGGGGCTCGGGGACATCTTTTCCTCAAGCCGGGCACCACAGGCACAGTCTTATCTTTGCTATTCCATGGAGCAGCAGATGCAGTCCAGTCATGGTGCAGCCTATCTTTGATAGGTTCAGGGAACAGCATGGCAGTCCTTCTTCAGTCCACTCGACTTGGGTATCGCAGATGGGCAAGTGCTGGAGAGCTCTGATACTGGGCCTGTTAATACAGGCATCCACAGTGGAGGTTTTTCCTGCTGGTAGAAGGAAACTTTGTTGAACCCATTAGGAGACCTCTGCAGGTACAGCATATACACAGCTGAGAGGTCCTTTTTCAGACAGACTTTTTGTCCTGAGGAGACTGACTGAAATTAGCCTGTAGGTCGAAATATTGACACTGGAGTGGGGATTTTCCAATATGGAATAGTTTTCCATTCTTGAATCAGTCAGTAATAATACAGGACTTCATATTTAAGTTGTGGATACCCACATTGTATATATGCATCAAATTTTAATGGTTTCACCACTGCACTTATGAGCACTGTGCCATCAGCACTTTTTGATTTATTTAGAACTGTTTAGATAAATAATAATATTTAGTTTTTTAGCGTAAGTTTATTTAGAACAATGAACAGCACTCAATGGATTACATAAGCAAAGATAATCAAATAAGGAAGGAATAAAGGTATAAAAATACAATACATAGCAAATGCAATGCAGTTAAAATATGTATATGTGAGTATAAAGAAAAAAACATGTTACGCTGTAAAAAACAATGTAAATTTATGGGGTGCATAAGGGCGATTGAAAGGGGGAGGAATAAGGATATATACAATTATGAGATAAAAGTGAGAAAACTAATAATAGAAACTGTAGACATTATTAAAAAGAGAAAAGCGAATATAACTTATACACATTTGTAACACTATATGATAAGTTAATAATGTAAAAATATTTTAAAAAGGCAGATGAATGAGTTCAAGGGGGCTTCCTTACTTCAGCAGACACAGTGATAGTTTTGTTGACCAAATTAACTAGAGTGAGATAAATAGGCAGTCATGGGAAACCATAACAAACTCTCTTTACAGCTATCGATATAGGAGCAACATATTTGGTATCTAGTCTATAATGGAAACATATAGCATTCCACCAAGATCGAAAGTTGACGTTATGAGCTTGTTTACAATTGGAAATTATTAAATGGAAAGCAACAGCTAATAATAAATCTATCAGTATATGACTTGGAGTTTAGTGAGGCCATTGAGGAGCTAAACTACCCAGGAAATTTCTTTTTATGGAATGCTGAGTTTCTGTCTAATATGGGATCAAAAATTTGATTAGAAGTGCCTCTGAATATGAAATAATCATCAGCGCATTTAAGTACTTTGTCAGAAATTGTCGTCCAGAAAACGTTGTTGACAGAGACTGGGCATACACATTGTAAATTGTTATGGGTATATTATCAACAAGAAGCTTAACAATAATCCATCGTCCTTCAGAATCATGATCTTGCTTAATAACTGCAATGTGTATTTTTTTATACATAGAATTCATTCTCCATTTTTCTTTCCTTTAGCAGGGCAAGCAAAAACATTTCCTAACCAGCTTGATGTGACTCCTGAAGAACTGCCACATCAGTTTTGAGATAGCAAGATGGGCTAACATCCTCTGCCATTTAATAGGGTTACCTAAACCCTTGATATTCCATGTAGTAACTTGGAATTTAATACTAAAACTAAAGCATGCACATTTAACATGTCTACAGTAACCAAATTAGCGTAAAACTGAATCAAATATAGGGCAGAATAAATAAGGTTTAGTAAAACAGGGAAAGAAGGAAGGGGTAGTGAAAAGAGGCTCGAGGGAGAAAAGGGGACAGAATATAATCACTGAAAGAAATGTGAGCAAGAAAATAGTAAGACAAAGAACATAAAGGAAGTACAAGTCAAACAAATGATGACTGAAAAACATACCTAATACAGACAGAATGAGAGGGAGAGTGGCAACACCGGAAGACGACAACGACAACACCTGAAATTCCATAGGACGGCAGGGCAGTCTTGACGTGGGTGAAAAACATCGCATAATGGTTGGACCAACAGTGAACAAGACAAGAGAAACAAAATACCTGTATCATAAAAAAAGATCTTATAGAATTAAAACATTGTTATATTATGAGAAAAACATCATGACAGTAAAACATTAACAAGTCAAATAGTTTAATAAGTATAAAAAGAAAACATACAAGAGAAAGAGATTAATAATTAAGTAATTCTTGAAGTGTCCATATCTTCTCCTCCATGTTGTTGAAGAAA
The DNA here is from genome assembly GCA_963921515.1 of Calotriton arnoldi. Classification (NCBI taxonomy): domain Eukaryota; kingdom Metazoa; phylum Chordata; class Amphibia; order Caudata; family Salamandridae; genus Calotriton; species Calotriton arnoldi. Next base: position 3,321,073 of record CAWUFW010000927.1, read on the forward strand.
TTTCTTAAGTGAGGCAAGCTCTTCGTAAGTAGTAGTTTTATCTTTGTAAGTCCCCTTAAATAGACAGGGGTGCATAAAACCAAATCGAGCTTTCATGGCTCTCAATTGAGGACGCTTGTCCAGGAACTGCTTCTGACGATCTGCAGTGACCTTGGCTACATCTTAGAAGAAAAATAGTTTATGGCCGGCCCAGAGGATTTGCTTTTTAATTTTAACCACGGACATTACTTGTAAGAGATCGGTGTATTGCAAGAAAAATAGTATAACTCCTCTCAGCTTTGTGGAGACTCTGGGACCCAGTCTGTGTGCCCTTGGTATATTGAGAGGAGGAGTTGTAGACATGTCAAGAAGTTTTGGTAGAAAGGTTTGAAAGTAGACAGTCGCATTGGAATACTCTGTGTTTTCAGGAAAACCATATATATGAAGATTATTTCTGCATTTCAGTTTTCAAGATCCTTTTTTTTAAGTAGAGACATTTCTGACTCGAGATGGGAAATACATGAAGCTGTAACCTGAAGATTGTCTGTTTTTTGCTCCACCAACAGAACTCAGGATTCCAAAGCAGATCATTGGTAGTCTCTTCCATAAAGGGTTTTAATGCACGCATTTCCTCAAGAATCACATTGATGAAGGCCGTGGCAGATTTCACTGGTGTGGGGGGGATCTTTTTTGGGCCTCTTATTTGACCCCAGTGGCATTTTACCTAATGAGGATGTCTTTGGAGTTGTGCCTGAGTGAGACTTAAGTTTCTGAGAAGTAGCATCATCCATATCATTGTAAGTAGAATCTGAGTCAGATAATATAATGTTGCTGGAGGTACCAGATAACTTAAGGTTTCTTGTTTTCCTACTATAAAATTAATGAGCTGAGAGAAGGGGAAAAACCAGGAATCTACTGGCTGCGGACAATGTACTGAGGTGAAAAAGTTACCCACGCACATTAGAGTTAATAAGAGCACATTGGATACGACCAAACTGAACACAGAGCAGGAGAAATCATAATGAGAACAACAATGACAATTATGGTGGGTATCTTCTCTGATGCAGCTGCAGAAAAAAGGTAAGTATTGAATGGAAACATAAAACAGCACTCTAGAGAGCCAAACCTCACAGAGAGATAGGCTCCAAATATTATGCTGTTAACATTGAGACATGCGGCCATATCACATCCTTATAATTGCTGGAAGAAGAAAGGCTCCATAAAACCAACTGGATAAGTCTGACAGGAGTACTGAGAAAACAAACATCTTGCAGGAAAGTAAAGAAGCATGCGCTCACCTCCTGAATATAAAAGTGTGCAATACATCTAGAACAGAGGGCAGACGTTTGAAATGCCAGCCAGGTGATGTAGTGGGAGCGCGGCTGGTTTGGCAGCAGTTTCCCCCTGTCTGTCCCTGACGCCAACCTGTCTACCAGAGCAAAAGAGCAGCCCCTCTCATATGTGTCCATTTGCCCTTCAAAGGTGGCTTTCCCTCTGCATCTTGCCTTTTGGGCTCACACCCTGTTTGGCCTTTTGGCCAGGGAGAGGTAACACCTCTTCCAATGGATGGCCATTTGTGTTACCACCTCCCCCCAGGAAGGCAGAAGGCTTTATTTCTTATGTTGCCATTTACATAAAAGTTACTTTTAATTTGACTTGAGCATCAGGTTGGGTTTAATGCAGTAATTCTTTTGATACCTTGAAGTACCAACTTTAGTAGTCCCATTCACAAGTTAGCACAGCTGAGTGGGCAGCGTGTAACAATGTACTCGCCAATGGGGCAGCTAGTCTTTCTGTAGTAAAAATGACAATTTTGAGTTTTTACTGTTAGAACATTTAAAGACAAATGCTCCACTTTTTAATATATAGCACCCTGCCTAAGTTCATGATAGGCCTGTCTTAGGGGTGACATATATATTAAAAGAAAGGTCTGGACTTTGTCATTATTTTAAATGACAAAGTCGAGTTAGTGGTTCCAAAAGTACTCTGCCAGCCAGCAGTGGCAGGCTGGGAGTCATACTATGCTTTGTCACACTCGTTTTGGCACAATAACTGCTGCAGCTGACGAGGGACACTTAAACTTACAGGCCCTGGGCACCCATGGTACCATATACCAGGGACTTATAAGTATGTTAATTTCGGCCAGTTGTGGGTGAATCAATCAGACATACATATTTTAAAGGTCAGAGCACTGGCACTGAGGCCTGTTTGGCAGGACTCAGTGCATTTTAGAGTCCAAAACTTGCAGCGTCATTTCAAACATTTGGGTGTGATTATGCAAGAAGAGCCATTTCCTTACAGTTCCCCTCTCAATCCAATGCTTCTCACTCTACTAAAACAAGGGGGTGGCCATACAATTGAGGCACAGTCTGAATTTCAAGTTGATCACCTGATGATCATATAAGGGCGCAGATATGTTGGGATTACAGGAGTGTTGAGGGCTATGTCTGTCACTCTGTTCTACCTGTATGCCCCAAATGAAGGGAAAGGGTAATATTATGCAGATTCTTTCCCTAAAGTGGCTAATTTCTCGCCAGGCAAACTCGTTTTAGGGGCGATTTTAATGAAATTGTCCAGCCCATGGTAGGCAGATTCCAGCCTCGGTACACTCATCCATTGATACTCATAGGGGCATATTCACAAGGAGCTATCGCCGAATTAATGCCACTTTATCGCAGCCAAAGTCGTGATAAATATACCTCCCCATTCACAAGCTGGTGCAAACAGCCCACGGCACCAGTTTACCCGCGATAGCAGCCGCAAAAAACATCGCCACAGAGGACCCGCGCAACTATCGCTAATGAGTTGCAGAGTGGGCGTTCCCGTGCCAAAAGGCGCAACAACATCACACCTCAACATTCTCAACGACCAGCCACATCGGCGATAAAAACACAAAACAGGCGATAAGGCGCATTAGCACCAGGAAATCTACACCTGCTCTGACCTGGTGTAAAGTCGGACGGCAGCCTGCAAACCAAAAGGGAGCACAGCCCAGGGCTACATCGGAAGGGCAACAGATGCCATGGAGCCACCCATCATGCGGCCCGGACACCCAAGAGGGTCACAACACCCACCGCCACCACACCCAGGGCCACCCCTCCCTGGCACCCCCCAGACCAAAGACATGCCACATCAGCCACACCTAAACATGTACAAAATATTCCGCTTGATGTCGCACAATCACAACTGGTGACATGCATGTGTCGTCACAGAAATGAGCAGCACACATTCACTTTCGAAGCAACACATGAAACTTTATTAAAATGAACACCGAAATGAAATGAAGACACATGGCCGCTCCCCTCGGGACAATACGTAGGTCACAGCCCGTAAGACAAAAACATGATGAGAAGGTGTGTCCTGCGCACATCAGAAGACAGAGAGAGAGCGAAGGAGAGAGAGAGGAAGAGAGGGAGGGAGAGAGAGAGGAAGAGAGGGGAGAGAGAGAGAGAGAGAGAGAAGAGGAGAGAGAGAGGAAGAGAGGGAGAGAGAGAGAGAGGAAGAGAGGGAGAGAGAGAGAGAAGAGGAGAGAGAGAGGAAGAGAGGGAGAGAAAGAGAGAGGAAGAGAGGGAGAGAGAGAGAGAAGAGGAGAGAGAGAAGAAGAGAGGGAGGGAGAGAGAGAGTGCCGCCCCTGCGCACCCAGTCCACACTGCTCACCTGTTGCCACCGGTGTGTCTCCAACCACATGCCGGTATGTATAGCAGGACACCAGGTCACACATCTGAGTCAGAGCGGTCAGCTGAAACAGAGTCCAGATACATGACTGGCACAGTACACACACTTGCACAAGACAACATCGCCTGCCCGCCCATGCACACCAAGGCAAAGGCACCCCAACCCCTCCCGCCGCCCATCGGAGCATGCCCGCCCATGCACACCCAGGCCTCAATGCTCACCTTCTGCCACCGGCACGTAGAGAGGAGGTCCCAACACGTGCCGCTGCAAGCCACAAGTCCGGGGACCGCAGACATGGCACCCTCCACATCATGCAGCCCCGCTCCGCAGGCCACCAGGTCTCACGTTTGGTGCTGGGTCTTGATTACTCCATGGCATAGGACATACCAGTGCACCCGGCACCATCACAGGCTGCACACCCGCTCAGCCCAATGGGTGCCACCAACTCTGGGATCCCGGAAGCGACGCCACGTGGCGGTAGGCCAGCGCTGCCCGCTGGCTCTGGCCTACACTGCGGTCCAGCAGGGCACACAAAACCTGAGCTGTCCGGACCGCCGGGACGGGGCATCATCGCAGGCTGCACACCCGCTCAGCAGCTTAAGGTGCCACTGACCCAGTGCACCCAAAGTCACTGTCCCGTGGCGGGGTGCCTGTGCCATCCGCAAGGCCCAGTGTGCCACTAACCCTGTGCAACCCCAGTCTGCGCCACGTGGTGGTAGGCCCGTGCCATCCACAAGGCCTTGTGTGCCACTAACCCTATGCAACCCCAGTTTGCGCCACGTGGTGGTAGGCCCGTGCCGTCCACAAGGCCTCGTGTGCCACTAACCCTGTGCGCAAAAACTCATGGGCCCTTAATGATTGAGAACCGTGGAGCGTCCGTCATCCAGTCACCACCGGCAGAGGGGAATGTGACGTCGTCGGCCCCTTATGTTGGCGGAGTCACATGGCCTGTGACGCCTGTGCCAGATGGGTGTGCTGTGCGTGCAAACCTGCCCTCAGGGAGTGGCTGTGACATGCTGACAACTAGACCAGTGACCTGCACACCACCAGCGAGTACGCCTGCGACGGGTAGCAATGAGGGACCCTCCTCGGAGCGTTAGCGGAGTGGTCTGGCCTGCCCTACGCCGGACCAGTGCAGGGCTTGCAACAATGACTCGTGGGCTCTGAGCGTGGTTCAGTCCATGTCCGGACAAGGAAGTGACTGATGCGTGTGTCCCTGTTGTAGTGTTCACGGGACCCGGTACACAAAATGCAATGTAGCACCGTCTGACTGGCATCCCACAGGATGAACATCATTGACGCAAGAGAAGTCACTGTCCCTACATTCATCCACACATTCACACATGAATGATGAAAGACATGACACAGCAGTGCGTCACTGGATGTTTATTGCACATCCAGTGCAGTTATGCAGCTGGAGCGGTACAGGGCAATGCGAGCACACTACACAATGTGGGCACGTGGAGGGCCAGCCAGAGTCCATCCGGGATGACATGTACTGCGGAAGAGGAAGGGTGCAGTCCGCAGTCTGGTCGCCGTGTCATTGGTCGTCAAACAGGATGTGGCAGTCCATGTCGCTGTCCAAGGTGAGTGCATCGGAGTGTATCGGGGGTCAGTGGAAGGTCATGAGGCCATGTGCCGGACCAAGCAGAAACAGGCCAGGTGGCGGAAATGTATGCTAGTGCCTCCTTCTGAGAGCCAACCCATCCACGTCCTCGTCCTCGGATGTGTCCTCTGCCCCACCTGTGGGTGTTGCAGTACCGGCTGCGGCACTGTGTGCCACTGACACATAAGGGGCCTGAGTGGATACGCCTGCCACACTGGGAGGCACTGACACACCAGGGGGCGGAGATGTGGATGGTGTGGGGGCAGCCGCATTCATCAGCGACACGCCTTGTGGCAGCAATGCCATGATGAAGTACTGCAGGGCATGGTAGATCCCTGCTACATTTCGATGGTGTGCAGCGGTGGCTGCCATCCTTTCCGCCTCCATCCGCACCATGTCCTCCATGAGCCTCCGCATGTGTGCCAGCTCACGGCTGGCATCGCTGGAGCCACTCTGAGCGGACAGGTGTTTATCTCTCCGCGTCATGAGTCCAGCGATGTCAGTAAGGGCTGGTAGGAGACCGTGGGGCGGACGTAGACACCCATGGATGGCGTCCAGTTTGGTAGCAATGAGGTCGAACCCCACCCGCACCTGCTCAGCCGTCTCCCTCTGGCCCTCCAGCACACGGCGTTGGAAGGCCATGTGTTGTTCCTGGGGGTCTTGGGAGAGTGCCGGGGCTGTGGGTGCCTCCTGCTGGGTGGTTTGGGTGGTGGGTGGGGTCTCATCGATGTGGCTGGGCTGCCCTGATCCTGGAGGTGAGTGGCGGATGAGGTCAATGATGTCTTGGATGGTTTGGGTGTCGATGCTGGTGTTGTCCTCCTCGTCATCAGTGAAGAGTGGCTGGGACTGCTCTGCAGGAGGTGTTGACGATGCCCCTGCGATGTGAAGGGGAGATGGTGTATTACAATGTGTCCACATGTATGTAGCCGCATGGTGCAGGTTGACATTCAGACAGCATGGCATTGTACATTGTGACAGTCTGTGGGTCTGGGCGAGGACCCAGGGTCATTGTGGGTGTGCACTGTGCCCTGCTTGCTTGTGCATGTGTGCCATTGTGGCCATCTCTACCCGTCCCCCCAGTACCTGGTGGTCACTCACCCTGTTGCGGTTGTGTTGTGTCCTGTCAAGCAGTGTCCGGTCCCCAGACTCCAGCCACAGTCTCCACACTGATGACTGTCGACACCAGCTCCTCCATGTCATCCAGCTCCAGCTGTGGCGCTGGGCCCCCACCTCCGGTCTGCGTTGCTGCCTTGTGGTTGGCGGTGAGTTTCTCCTTGGTCTTCCGCTTGATGTCATTCCATCGCCTCTTGACCTCGTCCATTGTCCGCTTGTGCTCTCCGACGGCATTCACCTTGTCGACGATATCCCGCCATATTCCAGTTTTGGTGCCCAATGACACGTTGGAGGTGACGAAGAGTTGTTGATGGTGTTCCATCACCTCCGTGACTATGATCCTGTTCGCCTGCGGACTGAACTTGGTCTTCCTCGTCTTCTTGTCCTTGCCCTTCCCTGTCCCCGAGGTCCCAGGCTGGTCGTCCGGGGTGCTTGTGAGGTTGCGCTCGTCCTCTGCGCCTGCTCCGGCTGCCTCCATGGTGCTTGGGTGTTGGTCAGTTTGTGTGTGGGTGTTTTTTCTACTTTTATGGTGATTTTTGACGCCTGCCAGGTGTGTGTTGCAGGCCTGGCGCTGCTTGTCGCTGATTTCCTCATCGCGCTTTGGCCCATCGCGTGTTTTTTGGTGTTGTGGTTTTATCTCCATCGTGGTGGTTGTATCGCGGACATTGTCCGCGGTTTCGGCAGACTATCGCTTGCTACCGCCTTGTTGTGAATTCCACATTGACACAGGGTTATTTTCCTGTGATAGGCTGCGATATTGAAAGTTGCGTTACGCTACTCTTGCGGTAGTTATCGCACGTTCTTGTGAATATACCCCAAAGTACGGCCCGGGGACTGCATGCTGCCCTCCTGGCCTTTACATGCGACCACCTGGTGTACTGCAGCTGTCGGCTGCTGTTTATAGAGAGATGCTAACAATAAAAAGATGTTAAATAAAAGGGCAAGCATTTATTTAAAGGTTCATTGGTGTTAAAGAAAGAAAGTAACTATTCAGTCCTGCACCACTAAACTTTAGGAGCACCTTTCATTTTGAAAGCGATCTTGAAGCAAACTTGTAAAAATATGATTGTCTTCAAAATTCAAAAAGTGAATTTAATTAACATGCAGAACCTTTTCACTTTAGTACATCAGATTATTTCAGTGCATTGAGAAATATTATTTTACTAGTGATAGTTTTCAAACATGAATTTAGAAACATTAATTCCTCCCCCACCCTGACAACAATGCCAATAGTGAACTAAAGAGGCAAGTCAGCTGTTATGTGCACTCTTTGGGTGACCTGGGTTTCTATTATACTAGTAAAACATTATAGTTTATTAATTCAAACACAAGAGAAGGATTTGTACAGCACATATCCTGAAGTCATGTCTTTTGAGGTCCTCGTATATGTGATAATGAAGAAAAAGGAGGGAAAGTGAAAGAAAACTATTGCCTAGGATAACACAATTTGGTAAAGTGGAGACGCCGGGATTAATACCAGGTTTTCTGGTTTCACATTGCGCAATTCAGCAACTAGATGTGTATGCTTTACTTCCCCTACACCCACCTTACTGCCAATGCTCCCCATCCCCGGCCCTGACCGCATCCCTCTGGCATCGATGCTGCCCTTGGTCACATCACAGACCATACTTTTTGGCTCCTGGGAAAATGTTTGCGAGTACCCATGCACTCATCCGAATGCCCCACCAACCTTGCTATAAGGCATAGCCTATCTAAACCTTTTGGATTCTGGAGATGGAATTCGAGAGGATCTGGGACTGGGTCCGGAACACAACTTTAGACTGACTCAGCTGCTTCACTGGGCGGGTTCCTGTCGGGTAGTGGGACTATCTGGCAAGGGCAAGACACTGCTTGAAATAATGTTTTATAATAAACAAACTTGAAAGGGTTTAACATAGCTCCAACTTCACATATCTGATTTACAATCTAGACCCAAAAACAAGTATGCTCTCCAAGGGCAGAGGGGTCTGGCGTCGAGAACCCTGGGCTAAAGTCTGATATAGAAAGGCTCATTTATCCGTTTGTGTACAGCACAAAGAAAATGGATGTAAACTATTAATGCAATGGCATCTATCCCCCATGAAATTGCATAAAATATTCAGTAGCTTGGATCTCTGCTGGAAGATCTGTGGTGAGAGGGCAGGGCCGGACTGGGAACCAGGGACATCTTAAGGATTTGGGGGCCCTGGGCCAAATGTATTTTGGGGGCCCCTTTTTGCAACAGCTTTGAATTTATGATCCAGTTTCAGCTCTTTCATGCCCTCTTTGGCCAGGTCACTGACCGTGCGCAGGCACACTCATGCAAATTCTAAATGTGTTTACATCTGATATTCAGGGATTGTGTGTGTTTTCAATATTATCTGTCACCTTCGTATTCCTCATATGTGAGGTCCTGTTTTGATCTAAAGAAACTTTTTTATGGATGTTGCATTAAACATAAACACAACATTTCTCTGAAAAATGTCTGTAATAGACTTTCACACATCACTCACATTAAAAATAAATTAAAGAAAAACAGTATTTAAAACAATCTGTTTAAGAATTGTTCAAGGTCATCAGGGCAAGACTGTTTGCAGAACAGAGCTGGTTATATCAGGAGCCCCCTGAAAGGCTGGGGCCCTAGGCCAGAGCCCGCTTTGCCCATGCCTTAAAACGTCTCTGCTGGGAACCCAGAGCAGCCCTCGCAAATTTTTTGTCAGACCAGCTCCCATATGGTGCAGAGCCAGCGGGTGCAGCGAGTGAGCCTGACAACTTCAAGAAAGGTGTGAGGGGTTCTCCCCCCCAGAAAAAATGGCAAACCTTGTGTATTTCACAACACATTTTCATTATATATTCAAATGTATTTACTTTTAAGCATAGTAAATGATGTCATACTCAGAGACATTATAACAGGGAACACAAAAAACATAAAAACCAGAGAACACAAAAAATAAGACAGACCAGTCCCCATACAGTCAAGTGAGCCAAACCACTACAAGGAGGGTTGGGGAGGTATCCCTCCAAGAAAATTTGGGAAAACAATTTACAAAACTGGTGCATTTTACAACACATTGTTCATTATATATTAACATATGTTAACTTTCAAAGCCTAATGAAAGTGATCTTCAGAGTGTCTCAATGACCAGTTATGTTCACTCTGTTAAACATGTACGCCTTCTTTTAATTCACATCTCGTCCATTTGCATATCTTACACCTCATTTCTTTCTTCTTCAGCACCCTCTTTTCACTCTCTCTTGAATGCACTTCCTCGCCTCTCTGATCTCACCACACCCTAACACTCAACACCCTACTCACCTTTAAGCACTGAATTTTCTTTTATTTTTGCCTTGTCAATATTTTGATTACTGTGTACCTCCTCAACACACATTTGTACGGAATCAAAATTGCAACTGAAATATGTGACCATTTGTCTGTGCTCTCTGCAGAGAGGCCATGGATTGGATGACCATGTATTCTGAACGCCTTTTTGATCCGTTGAACAGGCACTGTATTAAAATCTCACTGCCTTCAGCCTCAACCCCAGAGCCCCAGAGTCAACCTGAAGGCGACTCAGTTTAATGTATCCATTTGTTAGAAATGGGATTTTTGGCAGACTAGGGCATGTGCCAAAGCCAGGCAGAAACCACCACTCTAGTCAGGATAAGGGAGTTACACTCCTAAAATAACCCCTGCTCACGCCCTTGGTAGCTTGGCACGAGCAGTCAGGCTTATCTTAGAGGCAGTGTGTAAAGCATTTGCACATAACCAACAGTAATACAGTGTAAGCACTACAAAAGGACACCACACCAGTTTAGAAAAATATCCAATATTTTTATATACTTAAGACAAGACCAAAAACGATAAAAATCCACAATACAGTACTCAAAATCTTCAATTATCAAAATACACTTGAAACACAGTTCCTTGATGTCGATAGCTCCGTCCGGGGCTATCACGGCGTCGTGAGCAAACAAATCCAAACAGTTCTGGCTGACCGCGGCGTCGCGGGCCAGCTACGGTGTCGGGAAGACCCGCAAACAGTACCTTTTAGAAATGCAGGGCGTCGATGACCTCTCGTTGAGCTTCCGAAAACACGGCGTCTGCAGGCGTCAGTTTCGGGAGGTCGGTGCAGGAGTCGTCGGAGCCCTCGAAGTCACACGCGTTGCAGGTCGATCTCGTCTCTGATGGAGTCAGGAGCGCTGGCAGGCGTCGGGTGCTGCGGTGCGAAGTGCAGTGGTGCGGCGTGCAGTGCCCCCAGGTCGCGGTGCAGGCAGTGGCTCAGTGGCAGCGTCAGATGGCGTCGTCGGTGAGACCAGGGTCGCGGTGCGAGGTGAAGGCGATGCTCGCCACGGTGCTGGCAGGTCACGGTGCAAGCAGCGGCGTCGTCGTTGCTGAAGCGCTGTCGTCATCTGACGAACTGGAATCGATGGCGCCGGCGTCGGTAGGCCAAGGCTGCGGTGCGGGATGAGGGCGGTGCGTCGTGTGACTTACGAGCGGTGCCCTCGAACCACGGTGCAAGCAGCGGCATTGATTTCGGCGGAATGTGGCGGCGTCAGGCACGCCAAGGCGTTCTCGTGAAGCAAGGCGGTGCGGAGTGCGGTGCCCACAGGTCGCGGTGCGAGCAGCGGCTCAGTGGCGGCATCAACAGGCGTCGTTGGTGAGACCAGGGTCGCGGTGCGGCGTTGCTTCGGTGCTCTCTGCGGTGCCAAAGCTTCGGCGTGAAGCGAGGCGGTGCGGAGTGCGGTGCCCACAGGTCACGGTGCAAGCAGCGGCTCGGTGGCAGCATCCACACGCGTCGTCGTGAGACCAGGGTTGCGGTGCGGCGTTGCGGCGGTGCCCCCTGCGGTGCCTTCAGGACACGGAGTCGGCAGTGGCATCGTAGACGTCGTCGAGTTGGTGTTCTTCGGGTGACAGCACAAAACACACAGTCCCCAGTGCTGCGGGTCAAAGAACTTGAAGTCTTTGCTGTTCCTGAGACTTCGTGAACAGGGGGCAAGCTCTACCTCAAGCCCTTGGAGAGACTCACAAATTAGGTTGCAGAAAGTCCAGTCCAGGCCTTTCACTGCCCAAGACAGAAGTAGCCACTGCAGGTCAGCCCAGCAAAGCACCCAGCAAAGCAGTCGTTCCTTTTCGCAGCTTCTCCGGCCCTTCTTCTTGGCAGTCTTCTTGTTCCAGATGAGTTCTAAAGTTCAGGGGTCTGGGCCCCAGTATTTGTATCAAAAAATCCTTTGATCTCTTAGGCAGAGGGTGTCTGTGCCCAGCCAGAACCAGTTCTGCCTTCTCTGGTGTGATTTCCTGGCAGGAGGTGGAGACGGCATTGTCAGAGGCAGACCAGGCCCTTTGAGATGCAAGGAAATCTCCTCCCCCTTCCCCCATCGCAGCCCAGGTCTATTCAGCCCTTTCCTGACCTACCTAGACTATTGGAGCCCCTCCTGCTTCCTAGCCTTCTGTCATCCAAAACCCAGACAGGCAATCCACATTCCAGCAGAGGCACACGGGATGACTGAGCAAGAAAATACCCACTTTCTAAAAGTGGTATTTTTAAACACAGAATGTAAAAATCACCTTCACTAAAAGATGCATCTTTAGATTCTGAGTTCAGGCATACTAAACTTTATTTTCTTACTTAATTCCCCAGGCGAGTTATGTTTATAAGATGTTATAAACAAACTTCCCATTCTGTCCTATGTGGAATAGGTAGCCTTATGCACTAGTGTTTGAATTTCTTCCACTTAAACCACAGTAATCAAGTCTTTATTCTTGTTAATCACGCTTTTATTCACAGTTAATCCATCACGCCAAAGACTCGAAATTCCACAATCTTATGCAAGTTGCTTATTCCAAAATTGCCCATCCAGGCCTATTCTAGAACAGTTAAACAGATTTCCTAGTTCTTCTATTTACGATCTCTACACCCAATGCATTTCGGTTTATTTTAAACCTTCTTCAGGGGTATCTGTAGTATGTAAAAAATATATATACGTCTGTCAGCCACAAGATCATAATAATAATAACATCCAATCATTGATGAAATCATGTAACGATAACATGGAAAAATCATCTTAAATAACCCCACGATAAACTGAAACATAATGTGAATAAATCCACCCCTCTGCTCCCACCCGTGTAACATCCAACAGACAAAAATGCGTTTGTACTTGTGTCATTATTAATGTGCCCCACGTTTTTAACCCAAATTGCTCTACACCAAACAACCCCATATTTCCACCAAACTCATATAGTGCACTCATCGCTGTATGTAAACTCACTGAATAAAAGCGTGATTAACAAGAATAAAGACTTGATTACTGTGGTTTAAGTGGAAGAAATTCAAACACTAGTGCATAAGACTGTGCAACCCTTTTGGATCTACAAATGGCGGGTCCATATTTTTGGAAGTATCATTACAAGTGCTTACTGGAACGGAACATTATAAGGGTGCATGCACGCCGAACTTGATGAATTCAGAAAAGAACAAGTGAGAAATAATATGGGTGTGCTCCAGACTATTCAAGTGAATAGGTAGCCTTGCAATAGTGAAAAACGAAATTGGCTGTAATTCACTATTAGGACATGCCACCAGGGCTTAATTTGTGCCGGGGCTTTCCGGTGCTTAGCACCAGCACTTATTTATCAGGGCCGGGTCTATACCAGATTGCCACTGCCAACTCACATCAGCGTGCGTCAAAAAATGAATAAAATCGAATGTTCAGTGTTCATAAGATCCGCACTCTCATTCTGTCTCCCCGTGAAGAGCTGGGCCACTTATAAATCCATGCCTTCATTTTGTGTTGCGGTGGGTGGGGGGCCTCTGATTGGGCTGGATTTGGTCATGTGTGGCTGCGACAGGCGGGGCGGCAGCGTGCGTGCGTAACCTTTTTAAATTCCACCGCCACCTCGCCTTATCATCAGGAAGCACACACGCACCAGCAACGGCAGTCCGGCACTATTATTTGAAGCAGGAGCGTGTCGTGAAGTGTGCAGCACCAGATCTCGGTAGGTATTTCTGCAATCAATGTCCAGTTTTACTGACAGACACAACTTTTCTGAATAAAAAAGCAGACACACACAGAGATGCTTTCTCCGCAGCAACGTTTACTTACGGCAATTCACTTAAAGATTTAGAGTGGCCCCGACTTTCACGGCTCGACGGTTGAGCTCTACCCGGAATCCCAGCAGGCCCCACAGGCTGCAGACCTCGCTCTACAACTCCTCCTTGCCTGCTGTGCCCCGGAAACTTGCTCAGTTCAGGACTTCTGTCTCTGTGCGCGCGCACTCAGCCATCTATCCCTCACATACATTGTCTCTGCTGCTGTCTCTCCCTTAATGCCAGAGACCGCTTGACCAGATAGGATGTTTGGAGCTGTAAGGCAGCCAGCGAGCAGCTTACAGATTTCCAGCGATCGCGATGCCTTGCTGGCCAAGCCCTTTTCAATTTGCATTGTACGTGTTTTATTCCTATAGCCCTTAGACATATTTAAATGTATTCCATGTGCGTGCTCTCTCCTCTCTCTCCCGCTATTCAAATCAGGTACGGCTCAGTATGTAGCATGATTATCTGTTGATCTCTTTGCCCTGGTGGGGTGCTTGTAGGTTTGTTGGTTCTAGGTGCACGGAGGCATATATGTTTCATTGTCGTTCTGCATTGGTGCCCGTTTGACTGTTTGCACGCACATCAGGCAGTACGTCTATGTGTAAATGTGGGCATTTTTGTTGTTGGTCCGTGTTCATGCATTAAAACATGCTTCGAAACATCTTGCTTCTCTTCCGGGTCCTGAGAGGGCCTGGTTGTGTAATGCCCGAGTCCCTGATCGGAACATCATTTTCTCCCTCCCCCCCCCAAAAAAAAGTCAAGCACCCATCTCCTTCAACTGCCGTTCCACGCCCAACTCACAGTGGTGTAAAGGAAAATAACGGCCATCCCTACAGACTGGGACGAGGAGCCTCAAACTTTACTATGTGTTCGGGCCTCAGTTCAGCCGAAGACCAATGAATATTTATAAGTTACAAATATTCATTGGTCTTCGGCTGAACTGAGGCCCGCCTGGGGCGTTGGGGGTTGGGGTTTTTACAACCCTCCTGCGCCAGTCCCTGCAGAGGCAGCCGTTATGCCCCCAGTCTAACTCCTGCTCCTCACACAGGGTTATTATCCTCTTACACATTATTCCGCCCTCACGCGCCCCTTCTATGTTTCACACAGAGCGTTCCCTCCATTTCTCTCTGCCCGCCTCCCTGCATTGACGTGGTTATTAGCATCGATTGAGGGCACAGATTATAGGGTGCCTGTGCATGGCGCTAGCAAAGCAGATGTGACACAACAAGAAGTAGCCAGCATAGCAGGGAGCAACCATTACAGGGGCCAGAGCTGGGAGCTTTGCTGAGTAACAGCAGCGCACAGAGACATCGCTCTAAGAGAGGATCTGTACATTACAGGCGGCAGCTGAGCATGAGGGGCAAAAAACATTAACGTAGGAAAGTAAAGTCACATACAGCATGCATGCAGAAATAAATGCACTAAGACAACTGCGTGTACACAGGACATGCATGAAAAGAAGCATAGACTCCCATGGACTCACGAACGAAATAGAGCCGTGTCTGCACACCTAGACAGCAAAGCAGCTGTAAATGCCACTTGCACCAATTCAACACACATGCAGGCACAAATCGGCAGCACATGCAGGCACACATACATTCTGCACCCGTAGAAATACGATACCGCATACAAGCGCACATACATACACAAAAAGCACAACCGACATTAGGGTGTTGTGGTGGGGGAGAAAAAAACGGTGGGTGAAACAATTTATTTCTCGCATTGTTGAGAGGAAGGGGTAAACTGCTAGAGACAGTAGAGAGAAATCAAGAGACAGACACAGAGTGAAAGAGGGTGCAAAGAAGAGAAAGACAGATCTAAAGAAATAGGGATGTAGATAGAGATAAAACGACAGAAAGAGATACAGTCATAGAAAGAGAGAAAACAGATACTTGGAGATAAAGTCAATGGAAAGAAAAGAGACGCAGAACGCACCTGTAAACCAAAATGTCATGCCTGGTGTGTAATGGAACTAACCTGGATGTAAATGATAACATAAGAGAGAATAGATTGATAAATAAAGCAAGAGGGATGAAGCAAAATTGAAAGAAAGATGAAGAGCCAGAATGAGAGAGCGGAGAGAGTGAGAGAGAGTGTGTGTGGGAGAGAGAAGCGATGGATTGTTAGAGAGAACGAGAGAGAGGGGGTGAAACAGAGAGAGATGGAGCTAAGCAGAGCCAGAATGAGAGAGTGTGGCAGAAATAGAGAGGGGTATAACGAGTATGTTGAGCTAGAGAGAGAAAAAGAGGGACATAGGAAGTAAGACAGATATAGGTATGAGCATACGTACACAGTTATCTCTACTATAATCAGACACTGGAACAGACTATTGAATGTTGGAATGTAAAATCTTGTCCTGCTTTGGGGTAACTGAAATTTTGTCTGCTACAGGAATTTTTAAATATGAGAGAATGTTAATTTGCTTTGGCAAGTCATGCATTGTAGACTGCACTTAGCCCACATGAATGACACTTGGGAGGCCTGCTTTGGCAGTGAATTGGATCTTTAATTTCTGAGTTTGAGTTGCATGGTCAATATTTATGTGTCACTTTCATAGTTATTTAGACTGTGTTTCTGTTTTATACTGTTTCTGCCAATTTGAGCCACAGCTTTGGTTGATTTTGATTGCAGTGGCTCAGTTTATTTGGTGATTCACAATTCCAATCATGTGTAAAACATGACTTGTTGAACATAGATGAGATGTACTTGCAAATTGTTGGATTGCGTATTGCATTTCAGGTTTTCAATTTGACCAATCTTTTGACTTCTTACCAACGAAATATGAGTGTCTTCCTGGTCGATGACCACACTGCTTTTTTAGGTCGAGCCTCGAGTAGCGCGCAAGCGCTGCTAGGCGAAGACTTTAAGTAAGGGGGTTTGAGAAGCAGTCCAAACGCTCGTACGTCGTGGCTGGCCTTTTTCAGATGGTTACGCGCGGCAAACATGTGTTTCCAATTATCGTGCCCAGACGCGTGAGCGATAATTGGAAAAACATGCCGGCAAAAGGCCATGACGCACGAGCGTCTGGTCAGCTGAGCAGGCTGCCGCGCTCGCCCCCGCTCCTCCATTGTTGTCTTTGGCATCGCCTTCACGCGCACCGCTTCTGGCTCCCTCGTTGGCGGCGATAAAATGCCGCTTCGCTCATAGCTCCGAACCAGCACGCACCCTGCAGTTCCCCCGGGGCACAAGCAGGCATCCACTTCTGTCTTTTTGCTGACCTACAGTGCCCCCGGGGCACAAGCAGGCATCCACTTCTGTCTTTTTGCTGCGATCAGCTTGTGTTCTAGTTTGTTTAATCCTTAGGAATGGCAGATAATGGCTTTTTCATGGAGGTTTGTGTGGATTCTGTGGAGTCTGCTGTGAATGCCGAGAGAGGAGGTAAGGGAGGCGTCTGACCAAGCACACTGGTCACCGACTGTCATAGGCCAAGCAATTGGGCAAAAAACCCCAAAAGCGCAGCTTCATGAGTGTCTGCTTTTCAACTGCGTGTTGAGAGTGTGTGTTTGTTTACTTCCTGCCTACATCAATACCTGATGTTTTTACTTCCCCTGACATTTCTCCAGGTCCTTTGATTTTCTTCCGTCCATTCTCATCACTCAAGCAGTTCTATCATGGTTTTAGTTGGCATGAGATGTTTGGAAACAAGTACATGCCGTTGTTGTTTTTCCGTGATTGCGCTTATCCCATAATAGTTATGCTAAATGTGCCCCATTGTTTGATCCTGCTGCATTGCACATTCACACTTATAGAGGGAATACATTGTTAGAAAGGGCAGAAAAACGGTGCTTCAGTATCGCTGTATAGTTTTAAGTTGTGCACCATGCTTTCTAAGCTGTGCACGGTGGTGCTTCTCCTATAACCTTTCTCTCCAGTTGCTGAAGCCCCTCTTGATATCACCATGGCCAATAGAACGAAGTATACCATTATTAGGTCCCTGTACATAAGCCAGTACTATCGTATCTAGTCTTAAACATTGAGCAGTCCTGTAAATTAATACTAAAACAACATTATAGATTATGTTTTAGAAACACCTCCCTTTGACAGTGATTCTGAGGGCCCGATACTTATCATCATCAACTTTTTTCGCTCCTCAAAGATGCGTGAAAGTACACCAATAAAAAAAAAGCATTTCATTACAGATGATAAACATAAAATAAAAACAGTGCAGGTTACCCGATACTTATCACTAGTCTAAGGTACTAACAAACACACTTAGGATACCTCTAGATATAAGTAGAAGGACTACAGCTGTGAGAATAGGTTGCTTTGTGTGGGCAGTACTCAGCAGAGGCGCAACTAGATTCAAATTTCGGTGGGGGGATAGCTAATAAACATTTCGGGGGGAGCTATTTCTTCCAGCAATAGACATAGTGGAGATGCAGGGGCTCTAAGAAGGGGTGAAAAAACAACAAAGCCTCGTTAACAAGGAAATGGTCTTTTAAAGACCTGTGAAGTACTCGGGTGCAACTGCAATAAGACGGACGCCAGACCAGCCAGCCTACAGCAGCTCAAAAACTGTCTGTGTGTGTGCCCGGGAAGCTGTCTCAGCCCGGGCTGACACACACGAGGGGGCGGGGGTTTGGGGCTGAAGCCCTTTGAGCTCTATGGGCGTTGCACGCCTGGTACTCGGCACCATATACTGCACCACTTGCACAGCTCCATTGGAGATCAAGTCGAAAATCTGTATAAAGTACGCAAAAGAACAACACTTGGAGATGGAAAACATATATTGTTGCTACTAGATGCAATAGAACATAAAGTAGGAATACAATGATGGCACCAGAAGAATAAGCAAGCAGAAGGACGAACAAGACTAGATTTGCCAAACTATTGCTGAACACTGAAGAGAAATCTTACTGCAAACTGTGGCGCAACTTGAAGCTATGACCTAAGTAAGGAGGCTCAAAGCACCTAATGGGGGTGCAAACAAAGGATGCTTGTGAAGGAAAGTACAGGGAGCCAACAGGGATTGCTGATGGAAGGTGTGACAGTATCAAACTGCACTTTCAAAAGATGGAAACTGGGCCACTGCGCTGGTTGCTGGGCTTGCTTTTCGCTGGACTTCTTCAATAATGTACATTGTTGTCTTGACTGTGCGGTTCCATGTCATTTACAGCTCAGTGCAATAATTTTTGAGGTTGTATTTTTTGGGTTGTGTGATCAGCAGATTATCGTTTCAGAGTTTGCAGTAGACTGGACTAATGGTTTTCAACATGACCGAAACTGTACAAATTCCATGCCTTCCTGGAGATTCCAGCAATGCATTTACGTTCATGGGATCTTCATTATTATTCAAAATCATTGAACATTTCCACCAATATGTGGGATGCAGGACACTTTTTAAAGACATATAATTGTTCCCAAAAAAATATTCAGTGAACAACCATAGACGTGCAACCTTTTGTGTTCTTTATTTTTTAAATAATTGTACTTAAAATTATCTTGGTCAAGCAACTGGATTGAACATTCATTTTTAGGTCAAGCATTCAAGACCTTTTGTATATACTTTAGTATATACTTATATGTGTATGTACTTTGTGGGTTCTGGAGATCAGCCCTAGGACTTATCTGCTTCCGCTTAGGGACTTTAATTTCTGTTCAAATGCCTCTATTTAACTGTGTTGATAGAAACGACCAGCAGAGGTCAGTAAAATACCAGAATTGCTTTCTGCTGAGGAACTTTCTTTTTAAATTTGTCTGGCAACTGCCTCTATTTAACTTTCTTGATAGAAAACGACCAGCAGAGGTCAGTAAAATACCAGAATCACTTTAGCATTCTCTAGATTCCAGTCCATAGAAATTGTCTTCCACCAGCACCCCTAGACAATAATATTTTTTTCAAATCTTGTATTTTTAGTGATATGACCACCAAAGGCCCTGATTTTAAATTAAAAACAGAGCTTTGGACTATACCGTTTCCAGCTGAAAGGCAATATTTCTCTCCATGTGTTCCCATACCTGCCGTGTCACGGAGTTTGGTGCTTACTTTCCCTCCATGTGAAAGAACAGTAGATGTTTCAGCACCCAGGCTAATGTGCTGCATAGCTAAATACATATAAGGTCCTAAAGGTGAGACCGATTGCATTGCATATGCTTGTCTCTTATCTGTCTTGTATCAAGACCCTGCTGGACTATGGGGTGAAAGAAAGCTTGAATAAGCAGCTACCTATGTTATATGACATCTCTTTATTAATGTAATGACTGCACTTTCACAATTGCTTTATTAACCTTCCTGCTTTCTCAAATTTGCTTGAAAATGCACCATTTGTCCACTCTTTTTCAAAATTTGCTCGGGAGAGAACCCCCGAACCTCCCTTAGGTTGTTCGGCTCGCTCGCTACACTCGCTCGCTGCGGTGCAGTATGGCAATCATTTTACGCCTACCACTTTCAAATGTCACCAGCCGCCACTGCTCTTTTGTAATCTCTGTCTTGTCTGTGATACAGAACTACATTTGGAAACGCCAGTTTAGTTCTATGTTTTTTACTATTTTGAATTGTAATAAATGCACATATATTGCTCCGGGAGTGAGTAATAGTAACAAGCACAATTGGTAAATTAATTGCTTTCACAGAATAATCAACTATTTATGATCCAAACCCCTTTGGCCACTGGAAGTGATAAATAGCTCATTCAAGTGTACTATATGATTTTTTTTTCGCAGGGCGGGATAAACTCCTATCTAAACCATACTTGAGCAAGGCTCTCTTGCTGAAATTCAGATCCAGTATTACATCTGGCTTTCAGCAGTGCCAGTTGAGTGTGTGGGTGGAGCCAATAGAACAAGTGGGCGGGGCCAGCGGAGACGTGGGTGGAGTCGGGAAAGTGAATGTGGCCTCCGAAAAAAATTTGAGCACCTGCACTTCATTTTTTACAAATTAAGCACTGCATGCCACACACACCAGGGCATGTCCTACCTTTCACATACACTGCACCCTGCCCACAGGGGTACCTTGGGCCTACCTGAGGGTTGCCTGACATGTAAGAAAAGGGAAGGTTAGGGACTGGCAAGTGTGTGCACTGGCCAAGTCGACATGGCAGTTACAAACTGAAATGAAATGAATGAAATGGGCATTTATAGAGCGCAGACTGTCGCTCCCAAAGGAGCCTCCTGGCGCAATCAGATAACAGGCGAGCTAGTAAGGCGATAGAACCTAGATAAGGGCAAGACTGGATACGTCACTTAATCCATAGATCCAGGTCTTTAGAGCTTTCCTAAACAGTTTTTCTGAGTACATCATTCTCAGTTTGTTAGGCATAAAATTCCAGGCTTTTACACCAAGTACTGTAGCAGTTTTCCCTCCCCTGGTTTTAAGTCTAAAACCAGGTAATTTGAGGAGGTTAGCAGATGTGGATCTGAGTGTCCTCCCTGGAATGTAAGGTGTAAATCTCCTAGAGAGATATTCTGGTCCGATTTGACGGATAGCTCTGAAGATGATGACCAAAAGTTTGAATAGAATTCGCTTATGCAGCGGAAGCCAATGAAGGGTTTTCAAAGCTTCTGATGCTGATGACCTGTGTGGAAGTTTCAAGACAAGTCTGGCCACTGCGTGTTGTACTACCTGTAATCTCTTCAAGATGGATTTATTGACCCCTACTAACAGGCTGTTACAGTAGTCAAGTCTTGAAAGTAATACCGCCACAGCCACTGTTTTCCTTGCAGCCAGTGGAATCAACTCAAAGAATTTTTTCATGGTTTTAATCATTCCAAAGCAGGAACCCACCACCTTAAGGGTGTGGTGTTTGAAGGAGCGAGAGGAGTCAAACCATACCCCCAAATTCTTGGCCACCTCCACTGTGGCAGGGGGAGCTGCTGCCTCTTCCGGCCACCAATCCTTTGGTTGAAAGGGATTGTCTTTCCCGATCAACAGGATTTCTGTCTTGTCCGTATTACAACGGAGATGGTTGTTTTTCATCCAAGTGATGACCGCTGTGAGACAAGATTTAAAATTTTCTTCAGCCTCTGTAGAGTTTTTCTCAAGGGACAAGATCAGCTGCGTATCATCCGCATAGGATGTTGTTTCTATCCCATAGGCCGAAATGAGGGAGATAAGTGGGGCCATATATATGTTAAACAAGAGTGGGCTAAGTGAGGCCCCCTGGGGGACTCCTGTGTTGATGGTCTGTTCTGAGGAAAGAAAGGTGCCCAGGGAGACTGCTTGCTTCCGATTGGACAGGAAGGATGTGATCCAGGCCAGAGCTGTGTTGGAAATGCCGCAAGATTTTAATCTGGCCAAGAGGATGTCATGAGATATAGTATCGAAGGCTGCTGACAGATCTAAAAGGATCAACACTGCCTTCCTGCCATTGTCGGTGATGAATTTCAGAGTGTCAGATATCTCCAGTAGGGCTGATTCTGTGGAGTATTTCGGGCGGAAGCCCGATTGTCGAGGATGGAGGATCTGGACTGACTCTACAAAATTAGAGAGTTCCTTAAAGACCATTTTTTCAGTGACCTTACCCAAGATTGGTAGTAAGGATATGGGCCTATAGTTGGAGAGATTGGCAGAATCGATATTTTGTTTTTTCTTTAGGGTCTTCACTATTGCGAATTTCCACGCATCAGGCATGCGTGCAGACTCTGCAATGGCAGGTCTGAGTTACCTTTTTAGGGCTACTCACGTGGGTGGCACAATCAGTGCGGCAGGCCCACTAGTAGCATTTGATGTACCGGCCCTGGCACACTCAGTGCACTTTACTAGGGACTAACAAGTAAATCAAATATCCAATCATGGAAACACCAATCCATAACACAATTTACACTGAGAGCATATGCACTTTAGCACTGATTAGCAGTGGTAAAGTGCCCAGAGTCCTAAAACCAACACAAATAGGTTAGGAAAAAATAGGAGGAAGAAGCAAAACGTTTGGGGATAACCCTGCAAAAAGGGCCATTTCCAACACAACCCCCTTCCAGCCTAAAGCCAGGGTAGACCAATCCATACCTCAATGGGCTTCCCTGCTTGGGGCGATAGAACATGGAACCTGGCCTGCAACAGCAGGGTTTTCTTCCCGTTCTACGCCTTCCTGAACCTAGTTGGATCCCTCTATCCATACTCTCAGGGCCCACTAAGCTGACCCATGGGGAACCCTTCTCCTCACCTGTGGACCCCATCTGTGCAGCACCTAAATTTACTTTGCTCACAGATGTGTCCCAACATGCAGACAGTACCCACATGGCCAACACAAGGGTGTGGCCCAGTCCACCCCCGGGGTGTGGCTCCTGTCCCCCTCCCAGGGGCAACACTGTCCACCAGGACAGCCAGCCACAGTGGCCACTGACAATTGTCAATGACGAGAGCCAGGCCTTATGCCTTTCAGGCCACTCCAACCACTGGGGCGTCAGAGAGTGGGGGGCGGTAGCCCCAGGTGTCTGGCACCCTTTCTCCACTCTCCCCCCTGCCAAGTCAGGTATGGCATCCTGACACTGGCCCACCAGCCCAGGGTCTGTACCCTGCAGCTGGACAGGAGACTGGGGTGGGTTCTCCCACACCCTCTCCTTCTCCCTGGGGCTCTGTACCCTCCCACCTGGAGCGGTACCCCCTTCCAGAATTGTCAGGGCACCTGTGGTAGGTGTCCTGCACATTTCGCCCACCAGTTCATTTGTGCTATCCTGCAACTGGTACACCAGCCCAGGGTCTGTACCCTGGGGCTGAACCAGGGACTGGGGTGGGCTCTCCCACACCCGGTCCTCCCCCCTGGGGCTCTGTACCCTCCCACCTGGAGCGGCACCCCGAGAAGACAAACTGGTAGGGACACTGTTAGCAGTCGCCCCTTCCCCCAGGTCAGGTGGGACACCCTGAACCTGGTCCTCCAACCCAGGGTCTGTACCCTCAGGCTGACCAGAGGTCTCGGGTGAGGCTCTCCTCCCCTCACCTCTCCTTCTGGGGTCCTGCACTCTCTTCCCAGGAGAAGCACCCCCAGAACCAAAAACTGTCAGGACGCTGGAACCGGACCTCCTACACAATTCTTCCACCAGTTCAGGGCCTTGACCCTGCAACTGATCCACCACCCTACGATCTAAACCCTCGGGTTGAACCAGGGTCAGAGGCGAGGACTCCCTCCCTCTGCACACCCTTCCAGAGTTCTGCACCCTCCCACCGGGAGTGGTATCCCTAGAAGATAAACCGGTCAGGACACTGCTTACAGTCGTCCTTCCATCTAGGTCAGGCAGGACCTGAACCTGGCCTCCCAACCCAGGGACTAAACCCTGCAGCTGAGCACCTGCCCTGCGCACCAGGAGTTCCTTGGGAGCACGTATGCCCCCCCGAGGGTAACACATGACTCATGTGTTGGGTGACAGTCTGCCTGGCACAGATCTCCCGACCCCTGTCCATCTGACAGTGCGTGAAGATCCCCCAGGACATAAGTGGTGTCACCATAGTCACTCCTAGGAGGCTCAGCCCTACTGGCTGGCCCCTACCCACTGGTTCTCCCACTGGAGAACGCATCCCCCTCTCACCCCTCCATCCGGACTTCGGCACCCTCCACTTAGGAGCGGCACCGCCAGATCCCAGAACCGCTGGAGCTCTGTTTACAGACACTCCACGTTCCCCTGCCACTAGGAGATCCCCCTCGACCTACCAGTACAGCTTAGGCTCCCCACCTGGTGTTCCCTCCTGGAACCACCCAGGCTCTGATACCGGGTTTTGGGCACCTTGGGCCGCAGCCCATTCCCACTCCTTCTCCGCGGAGACAGGACGTGAGTCCCTACACCCTTCCCACGACACCGGGACCTATCTGGGCTACCACAAACCTTTCCCACCACCCTCGGTTGGGAAATACCTAAGCCGCTTCCTTTCGGGTCACCCCCAGATGCTTCTCCAGACCCTCTGGAATCCACCAAAAGGTCTGCCTCCAGTGCAAGCTCCCTGGGGTAAGAGAACTCACAATCCACTGGAGGTTGGCATAGCTCTGGAAAACAGGGACTTAAAATATGCTCTCCAACAATTGAATCACACAGCCCCACACAGGTGTTAACCAAACTACCCTTCACCCAACAAGCCAGTGCCTCAGAAAAGTACCCCACATAATTCTCACAAGACTGGTGAGTCAGTGTCTGACTGTTGCTGTCTCTGAACCCATACTCTTCTGGCTGGTCTCCATACTCACTTACTAGGGCTTCTATCATGGGGGAACCCCTCTCCCTGCACCTCTCATCTAGAGTCAGTAGAGTGTCCCTCCCACTACCAGGAAAATGATCCCCTGTGCCAGTTCCCCAATCCACCTCAGGGACACTGAGCACCACTTGAGTTACCTCACAATCCTGAACCCCTGGTGTATGTCAACCCCCTCCTTGAAGCAGGGCCCCAAATCTGTGTGTGTGTGTACCTCATCCTCAGTACTGGACCTAACACTTTTGCTGCCACCATCTGGGCTGGGCCTAGCCCCACTGGCTTCCCAGTCCAGCTCTCTCTTTTTAAGCTCATGGTCTAACATCATCCTCCTTTCCTCCATGGCTATTCTTTTGTCTTCCCTCTCACTTTCCATCCTGAGTTTCTCCAACTCGAACTTCCTCGCTTCCCGCCTGTCCTCCAGCTCCTCTGGGGACAGACTGCTGCTGCCTGGTTTAGAGGGTGCCCCCCCTTCCAAAAGCACATCTACCCTTGGAATAGGCTCCTCTGCCTCCATGCCAAGATCTCCAGACAGCTCACTAGCATGTCTGGCTGCTACCCAGGCCCTCAGCGCCTTTTGTAGCTCCTCTTTTCTGGTGAGGCCCCTGATTTGGATTTTGAGGTTTTTGCAGATCGCCTTCAATTCCTTCACATTGTAGGTTTCTAACCTCTCCTCCTCAAAGGCCACTTCCAAGGATGCAACAGATGATGCAATTGATTCAGGCATGACGAAGTAGCAAGTTCAAACTGGCAAGATCAAAAAATAGGCCAAAAGAAAAAGAACCAGTATGTGGCACGTAATGGTCTGCGATATGGTAGTAGTGCACACCAATCACTGTAAGTCAAGTGCAAACGCAAGTCCTATCCTCACCGCTGACAACCAAAGTTAGAAATGGGATTTTTGTCAGACTAGGGCATGTGCCAAAGCCAGGCAGAAACCACCACTCTAGTCAGGATAAGGGAGTTACACTCCTAAAATAACCCCTGCTCACCCCCTTGGTAGCTTGGCACGAGCAGTCAGGCTTATCTTAGAGGCAGTGTGTAAAGCATTTGCACATAACCAACAGTAATACAGTGTAAGCACTACAAAAGGACACCACACCAGTTTAGAAAAATATCCAATATTTTTATATACTTAAGACAAGACCAAAAACGATAAAAATCCACAATACAGTACTCAAAAATCTTCCATTATCAAAATACGCTTGAAACACAGTTCCTTGATGTCGATAGCTCCGTCCGGGGCTATCATGGCGTCGTGAGCAAACAAATCCAAACAGTTCTGGCTGACCGCGGCGTCGCGGGCCAACTACGGTGTCGGGAAGACCCGCAAACAGTACCTTTTAGAAATGCAGGGCGTCGATGACCTCTCGTTGAGCTTCCGAAAACAAGGCGTCTGCAGGCGTCGGTTCCGGAGGTCGGTGCAGGAGTCGTCGGGGCCCTCGAAGTCACACGCGTTGCAGGTCGATCTCCTCTCTGATGGAGTCAGGAGCGCTGGCGTCGGCAGGCGTCGGGTGCTGCAGTGCGAACTGCAGCAGTGCGGCGTGTGGTGCCCCCAGGTCGCGGTGCGAGCAGCGGCTCGGTGGCTGCATCAGATGGCGTTGTCGGTGAGACCAGGGTCGCAGTGCGAGGCGAAGGCGGTGCTCGCCACGGTGCTGGCAGGTCACGGTGCAAGCAGCAGCGTCGTTGTTGCTGAAGCGCTGTCGTTGGCTGACGAACTGGAGTCGATGGCGCCGCCATCGGTAGGCCAAGGCTGCAGTGCGTCGTGTGACTTACGAGCGGTGCCCTCGAACCACGGTGCAAGCAGCGACGTGGATTTCGGCGGGAAGTGGCGGCATCAGGCAGGCCAAGGCGTCCTCATGAAGCAAGGCGGTGCGGAGTGCGGTGCCCACAGGTCACGGTGCGAGCAGCGGCTCGGTGGCGGCATCAACAGGCATCGTTGGTGAGACCAGGGTCGCGGTGCGGCATTGCGGCATTGCTCTCTGCGGTGCCAAAGCTTCAGCGTGAAGCGAGGCTGTGCGGAGTGCGGTGCCCACAGGTCGCGGTGCAAGCAGCGGCTCGGTGGCGGCATCCACAGGCGTCGTAGGTGAGACCATGGTTGCATTGCAGCGTTGCGGCGGTGCCCCCTGCAGTGCCAAAGCTTCGGCGTGAAGCGAGGTGGGGCGGAGTGCGGTGCCCACAGGTCGCGGTGCAAGCAGCAGCTCGGTGGCGGCGTCAACAGGCGTCGTCGGTGAGACTACGGTTGCAGTGCGGCGGTGCCCTCTGCGGTGCCTTCAGGACACGGAGTCGGCAGTGGCGTCGTAGACGTCGTCGAGTTGGTGTTCTTCGGGTGGCAGCACAAAACACACAGTCCCCAGTGCTGCGGGTCGAAGAACTTGAAGTCTTTGCTGTTCCTGAGACTTCGTGAACAGGGGGCAAGCTCTACCTCAAGCCCTTGGAGAGACTCACAAATTAGGTTGCAGAAAGTCCTGTCCAGGCCTTTCACTGCCCAAGACAGAAGCAGCCACTGCAGGTCAGCCCAGCAAAGCACCCAGCAAAGCAGTCGTTCCTTTTCGCAGTCTTCTTGTTCCAGATGAGTTCTAAAGTTCAGGGGTCTGGGCCCCAGTATTTGTATCCAAAAATCCTTTGATCTCTTAGGCAGAGAGTGTCTGTGCCCAGCCAGAACCAGTTCTGCCTTCTCTGGTGTGATTTCCTGGCAGGAGGTGGAGACGGCATTGTCAGAGGCAGACCAGGCCCTTTGAGGTGCAAGGAAATCTCCTCTCCCTTCCGACTTCGCAGCCCAGGTCTATTCAGCCCTTTCATGACCTACCTAGACTATCTTGAGCCCCTCCTGCTTCCTAGCCTTCTGTCATCCAAAACCCAGACAGGCAATCCACATTCCAGCAGAGACACATCATCCCGACTGAGCAAGAAAATACCCAGTGGTATTTTTAAACACAGAATGTAAAAATCACCTTCACTAAAAGATGCATCTTCAGGCATACTAAACTTTATTTTCTTACTTAATTCCCCGGGCGAGTTATGTTTATAAGATGTTATAAACAAACTTCCCATTCTGTCCTATGGGGAATAGGTAGCCTTGCAATAGTGAAAAACAAAATTGGCTGTAATTCACTATTAGGACATGCCACACACACCAGGGCATGTCCTATCTTTCACATACACTGCACCCTGCCCACAGGGGTACCTAGGGCCTACCTGAGGGGTGCCTGACATGTAAGAAAAGGGAAGGTTAGTGACTGGCAAGTGTGTGCACTGGCCAAGTCGACATGGCAGTTACAAACTGCGCGCAGACTCTGCAATGGCAGGTCTGAGTTACCTTTTTAGGGCTACTCACGTGGGTGGCACAATCAGTGCTGCAGGCCCACTAGTACCATTTGATGTACTGGCCCTGGCACACTCAGTGCACTTTACTAGGGACTAACAAGTAAATCAAATATCCAATCATGGAAACACCAATCCATAACACAATTTACGCTGAGAGCATATGCACTTTAGCACTGATTAGCAGTGGTAAAGTGCCCAGAGTCCTAAAACCAACACAAATAGGTTAGGAAAAAATAGGAGGAAGAAGCAAAACGTTTGGGGATAACCCTGCAAAAAGGGCCATTTCCAACACAATTATACAAGAATAACATGCAGGGGCGGCTCCTCCACGTGGGCGGAGGAGCGTCGCCCCACTGCTTTCCCACAGTGCGAGAAGCAGAAACATAAAATGGTATTTTAAATATCATTTTAGGTTTCTGCTTCTCGCACTGCGAGAAAGCAGAAGAGGATGCCTGGTTGGGGGCGGGCAGGTGGGCGGTCTTGCAGGAGTCCAGGGGAGGAGTGGCTTGCCCACTCTGAGTGTGCTGACTGTTTGGTCGGCCCCAGAGCCGACCAAAGTCATACGCACTCTGCATTTTCTCTATGTAGGCTGCATGCAGCCTACATAGAGAAAATGGTCTCCCCATAGACGCCTGTGGGGTCGGCGTCTTAGCCAATCACAACGCTGCCATTGCAGCATTGTGATTGGCTTAGGGGAGGGGAGGGAGGCTGCCTGGGAGAGGAGAGAGGAGAAGCGACGCGACTCGGGACCGGAGGAGATGGTAAGTTTAATAAAAAAAAAAAATTAAATTAACCCCCCCCCTTCTTGCGCTAAGACGCCACGGCAATCACGCGCTTTATAAAACCTTTATTTAATTTAATTTAATTTAATTTAATTTAATTTAATTTCATTTCATTAGTTAATGCAAGATAAAGTAAAACATGTGAAATAAAAACACGAACTAAATTGCTGACATAAATTACCCTTAATGTGTTTTATTACATTAATCTCGCAGAAATCAAACAGTGTTTTTGCTCATAAAATTAAAGTTATATAAGGCAACACTGTGCGTGATCACAAAGCCTCAGGCCGCGCCGTTGTCTTATTTTCACAGCCTGGAAATGAAAATGCTTAGCCCAGTCTGTCCGACTCGCACTTGCCGCCATAAAGCCTGCTGGTTGCACTGTACTCCTGATGAGGATGTCATGCCAGTTCGCCCTCGTCGGGCCACCCAACTCCCTTCTGGGGCTAGAAAGTGACTGCTGCAAAATAGGCCACCAGTAACAAAATCGGCCCCCAGTAACTAAAACCAGACTCCGCCCTTCCAGCCTCCCGGGGAAACGCCCGATGCCCGGTATGGCCAGTCCGGCAATGCGAGAGGGGATGCTTTTTTTCACTTGTGGTGGACCTCTGCCTTATTACCGTAATGTTGGTCTTCCATTTTTGCACCCCTATAAAGCATAACAGGCATTCTACTGCCCTTGCAGCCCCTCATAGTGCTGTTGTTGTATTCCGGGGATGGCTGTGTCTATCCCCTAATGAGTCCTACTGGTAAACTAATATCACATATTTTGCTAGCAGCTAGACTTGCATTTGCTCAAGTTTGGAAGCAACAGACTACTCCCTCCCCGAATACACATATGGTGGAGCAAGGTCTGTAGTATCTAAGATACGTAAAAACTGTCCGCTAACTAGCATAATCAACTTAGTAAATTTGATAAAGTATGGCTGCCCATCAAAACCTATATGAAAGGGGATTGCTCTGCTAGGAGGGGATGCTCACCATGTTGGGCTTGCTGAGAAGAATGCGGCTTTCCGAGATGGCACCCTCCACGACTAGTGCATATGATGCTGAAGAACCATAATGGACTTTAGACGTTTGGTAAATGGTCTTCACCCCTGGACAAATGTTTAAGATGATTCTGACTGTTCACTTGCCATGGTTTTATTACACTGAGTAGCCTCCAATGTGATTGTATAATATGTACATTTGGCTATTTCTCCTGTGATGGTGAGGAAAAGTTATAAATAAAGGGGCTTATTTACAAGCCCCTTGCGCCGCTGGTGTGTCTCTTTTTGACGCAGCGGCGGCGCAGTTTGCTGGCCCATAATTACAAGGCCACGCAAAGCCACCCAGCATGGCTTTTTACGGCTTTGTAAATTCAGACCCTTTTCCCGCATCACTTTGCGTGAAAGGGACGTGCATGGGTGTTGCTGTGGGTGTTCCTGCCCAACACACATAGATGCTGCCGCAGTCCCAGATTTACAACATTTTATAAACTTGGGAATGTGTCAGAATCCAGGGGAGGTTTAAGGAGGCGCAATGAGGAGAAATACTTTAATTTCTCCTCATTTTTTCCTCTTTCTATGCATGCTGCATTCTGATGATTGTCCCTTCCTGCACAAAAACAATCACCCCTACAACGCCATTGTGAAAGGGTGCCTGCGTTGGTGCATGGCAGCCAATTTGCGCCAGCGCAGGGGAAAGCACACGGATGCGTCATATTGTTGTAAATATGACTATCCCAGTGCTTTTAAAATTACACAGCTCGGCACAGCAAAATGGCTTGTGGCACCGTGAATGAATGAATGAAAACACATTTATAGAGCGCATGGCTACCCGGAAGCATCCCAGCGCTAGGACTGCACACTGTGCTGCATCAGTTTGTTGGAAATGAGGCCCACAGTGTTTTAAAAATAATTCAGTTACCTTTTTGCAGAGCAAGGACTGGTGTTCTTGAAACACTACCATTTAGTTAACAATGAGAGTGAAGGGTGGGACTGTAAACTCAGTTGTGGGAGGTGTGAGGGGCACCTTAGGTGAGACCCAGCCTTTTGTCTTCACCTGATCACAACTCCTTCATTTTGACTGATAACAGCCAGCAATGGCGGGACCAGCTGTGAAATACTCTACACTTCCCCACCACTTCCCCACCACTTCCCCAACCAATCGCATTGCCAGATCTGCCTTATCATCATCCGCATCACTGCTGAGAAGGCAGAAAGGAAATGCCGGCTCATCGAAGTGAGAAAGCAGCTGAGCAGAGGAGCTGGGCGGCTGCCTAAGAGCACAGACCAGTCACAGAATAGGTGACTCAGTGGGGGAGAAAGCATATGGGGGAACCTGCACCGGAAACTTGTGAACTTAGTCTTGCATTATTGATGATTTATATTACATATTACAGAACACCGAGCTGTTTAAACTGCATCCATGGTGCATTCCCATGTTATATTTAGGCCTGCTTAGCCTTCCTGCTTCTGACATGTTCAGCCTCATTTCCATTCTGACACCTCCAAGCGAAGATTTGCTAAATAGCTGGCGCAGCATCTAGGATTGTGCATTATTTATTTATTATTGGTCGGGTAAGTATACACCTACCACTAGTAATAATGCCACCAACATGGTATAGAGGGCAGTAAAGGTCTCAGTAAATTAGCCTCTTGCAAACCCTTGGTAGCTGACAACAAGCAGTCAGGCCTAACTTAGCAGACAGGGGATTTCAGGGAACTCCTGTGAGTGCAACGGTGCGGCCCCGGTCCCTACGGTGGCTTTGACCGACGCATTTCCAATAGATGAGGCCAATGAGGAGTGGCCCTGCCCAGATGGTGACGGACCCCAGGGGCAGCGTGGACTAGAGCTCATGAAGCCCCCTTCCCCATTCTCTAGGCTTTAAAAGAGACTGGGAGACACCGAAGACCTTAGGCCCCCCCTTGCCTGGCTTTAAAATGGCAGCCAACGTGGTCATAACAACCCAGAGCCCCGACCTGTAAAGGGCTCTGCAGGCCCAATGTTCACCAACCCTATCCGTCTGGGGGGACTTCATGGATGTGCGATGCAGTCTCCCAATATGTTTTTGGCATTCTCAAAAAAGAAATATAACGCTGCTAACAGGACCGATTCATGTGATGCCTGACCCTAAAATGGTGACCAGGAGACACTGCGTTTTTAAAGGGAAACCTCCATGTATAAACACCGCAAGAGTTTAAACCCACTGATTTATCCACCAAACGTGGACTTTGTTTCTCATTACTAACTTGAGGTGATGATGTTGAGTACAGTTTTCTTGGGTACAATTGTCTCTATCTTTGGAGAACTCACCCTGCAGACAACACATGCCCCCAAAACAAATGTAAAATATACCTAGACAGCTAAGGACATTGTAAATCTGTGTGAGAGCACAACAGCCCACTCTTATGAAGCAGCGGCACCAGGGAGCGAACCTTCCTTTGAAAATCACTGCACTAGAAAGAGGACTTGATTCCTCACAAAATGGCGGCCATCTTGAAATGGTTTCGATCTTCACTCTCGAGATGTACAAATTACAGGGACCATCCTGACATGCTTATCCTTTAATGTCACTTCAACCCTACAAACCCATCTGATCAACATACCAATGACATCGGGAAGTTGTCCTTCTACCTCTAACAATGTAGTGCGCCTGACACGGCTGCGGATGACCATGCGACACACATGCTTACCCTAGCAATGGTTGTCTAAATCATACCTTTTACCTCCGGTCTCGTATTAGCCTCTGCCATGACGGAGAGACCTGTTAACCCCAGCTCCCCACCATCACGCCTTTCCATGTCTGGCATCAATGCTTTCAAGATCAAATACCCACAAAATTTTTCAAATACGCAAGGAAAAACCTGAAACATAGAACCTTGAGAGCAGTGGCGGCTGGTGAAATTTGAAAGTGGTGTGGCGTAAAATTTGTGTTGGAGTGCACCACGGCAAGCGAGCATAGCGAGCAAGTCCGAACGACCTAGGGGGGGGAAGTTTGGGGGCGTTCTCCCCCGAGAAAATTTTGGAAAAAGAGTGGGCAAATGGTGCATTTTCAAGGAAATTTGAGAAGACAAGAAGATTAATAAAGCAATTGTGAAAGTGCAGTTATATTAATAAAGAGATGTCATATAATAACATAGGTAGCTGCTTATTCAGTATAACCACAGAGCTTCATAACAGACTACAAGATAACAATGCTGAGTACCTCACAGATTTTTTTATTTATCAAACATCTAAGCATGTCATAAACTAGCAGCATGCAGGTCAAACTAGAAGCATTCAAGAAGAAATGTCAGGATTAACGTATTGTTCACTTTTTGTAGACAAAATCAGCATGTCTGTCTTTAATAGCTGCAAACGTCAACACCAACACATAAACCCAAAACGTTCTCATTTTACTCAGCCATATTGCGGTCCTGGTTTTCTGTCCCCGATACATGTTGAAAAATTAGGTTTTTTATCTGAAAATGTCATTGCTTTGTAAATATAGTCGTGAGAACTTTTCATCCATTTTATTAATTGCAACAAAATGGTGACTATTGTAAATTTTTGTTGAGATCCTCCCTTATAGGTGCCTGTGAGAATGAGATGACAAATGGATACATGATGATGGTGCAGAGCTCACTTCTGGAAGGAGTCTTTTGAATTGCATCAAAAGCCAAGCTTAATTGTTCTCACTTTGAGAACACCATTCCTGTCTAAAGCTGATGGTTGAGTTGTGAAACCATGCTGCTGTGAATCGCACACCTCAAAAACATTCCCAGTCCCCCTGTGTCAGGTTAACAAATGCGTTCTTCAATCCGGAAGTAGTATCTACAAGATCTGAGGATTGGCCGCATCATGGGGACTGGACTGCCGGACTACTGCACTGGCGCCAGCATGAGCATTCAACCTCTTGGGCACCTTCATGGTTTCCTTCTCTGCTTCCCTGAGAGTGCTCACTTTCAATTTCTTTCAGTGACGCACAGGGCTTTAAGTGGGATGAAAAAACTGTGGGGCATATTCTCAAGGAACCATCCGCGATTTATCGGCACTTTAGCGACGCAAAAGTGGCGATAGACTTATCGCCCTATTCACAAGCTGGTGCAAACTGCCGACATCGCCAGTTTTCCTGCGATAGCTGCCGCAAAACACATCGCCACGGATGAGAGCGACAACTAACGCTAATGATATGCGGAGTAGGCGTTCCCGTGCAAAAACACACGAAAACACCACTTCACGATATTCTCAACGATTAGCCAGATCAGCGATGCGATCCGAAAACAGGAGATAAGGCGCAGTAGCAGCAGGGATTCAACACCTGCCTTTTACTGGTGTTAAGCAGGACGACAACCTGCAGTATGAAAGGGAGCCCAGCCTAGAGCCACATCTGAAGACCAACAGATGCCATGGAGTCAATGATCATGCAGCCTGGAGACCCAAGAGAGCCACAACACCCACCGCAACCACCCCCCCGGACTCTCCCCCCCAGGTCATGAAGTCCAGTAGTCAACGGTAGTGGAAAAACAGAACTTTATTACAAATGCATAAGCAACAAGACGAAAAGCTCAGCCAACGCGTTCCATTCCCAACGGGGAACTTCACCAGGGCAACGTGTGGATCCAATAAACTACAAATGCTGTGGGAACTCCCCAATACCATTCCATATCCCGAAATCAGTAGTCAGGAACCTGTTGGAGAAATGGTGACAATGGTCAAGCGTCCTCATAGTCACAAACGTAATCTGGTACAGTGTATTGCACTTGGACAAACCGGAATGCATACAGGTATGATGAATCCAGTCCAAATATACTGTAACAGAAGTCCGTGTGCTCGTAACCTCCGCAGGAAAGAAAAGGAAGGTCACGACCACCCAAACATCTGTTACGGCCTCATCATGCAGGATTCATCATACCTGTAAACATCACGGTTTGTATCATCTTGATACCCCTGTACCTCCACTTCCCCCACGCTGTGCATGAACAGCTGGAGACCATGTAAGGGAATTACGCCATAGCTGCCTTACCGCACGTGTCGGGGGCAAATGACTGTACACATGTACCACTTGTGCCCCGTGCCGACCCTGCACACAATTACCGCTACAGAAAGCACACGCATTCCATCAATGTGCAGGCAATAGTGGACCACCGGGGAAAGTTCACCAATGTCGTCGAGAACTTTACAGGCAGTGTGCATGATACATATATCTTCCGACAGTCCATCATCAACCAGCGCTTCCAGGATGGCACCTATGGCAATGCACTGCTCATTGATAAGAACTAACTGAACACACCACACACTTCCACTCCACAATCACACAACTCACAACTGTGGGAGAGCACACGTAACAAAATCACATACAACATGCCAACCAACATGCCCAACTACCGGACATGACAACACAAGTAACCGTGGTAACAGGGGCCAGACATGTAGGCAAACCATCCACAAAGGCAGAGCCCCTCTGCCACACAATTGCAGAATGTGGGAAGAGGTGGGAACCAAGAATGTGCGAAGGAGGCAAGTGACCCAGCAATAAGAAAGGACACAATGCCAAGTGTGGCGGAGATGTGCTGGACAGACTGCAGTATGCAGAGCACAGACATGTCCATGTGGACACCTACTGCTGGTGTTTGCAGTGTAGTGGACAGTGGACGCAAACAGGTTACCCCAGGCAGTGTGGAAGACCTTGGACATGTAGCCATGTGGTCCCCCCCTGTAAGCCTGAGCGGAGCGGCCTTGGCCGGCGTATGTCACGAATGAATAGCCCTGGGCGTGGTCCAGTTCCGGGATGGCCACCACAGTAACTACTGCGTGTGTCTTTGTGTCCACCATATCGTGACCATAGGCCTACACACACGTGTCCGACCACATTCAACGGCCGTATTCACACTGGAGACGAGGTGACTACGTCCCAAGCCAACCCGCGCACTTCACGTCAGCGCATGCAGGGTCGTGTCTGCCAGGGCGGCGCCCCCCACCCAGCCACGAGGCCGCCGCCGTGACCAGTGGTGCCTGCACAATCCTGTGCACCTGCTGCACCCCAGCCCTGGTCCCCAGACCGGTCCGCCGCCCAGCGATGACTGCCCGCCCCTGCGCACACAGGCCTCAATGCTCACCTGCCGCCAGCGGCGTGTCTCCAAGAGGGCCCTCCACATGCCGGTGCAACCTCTTCAGCCGATCGCTGGATTCCGCACCACAGGCCCCCAGCGCACCCTGCAGCACCGCACCGCGGAGTCATGTGTGTGCTGACTGCTGCCTGCGCGTACACTGCGGTCCAGCAGGGCTCACAATTCAAATTGAGTCCTGATTTGCTGGACGCCGTATGGAGGCCAACGCATCATCGCAGGCTGCACACCCGCTCAGCTCTTCAGGTGGGCCTAACTCTGTGCACCGCAAGTAATTGCCACGTGGCGGTAGGCCCGTGCCGGACGCAGGCCATCGGGTGCCACTAACTCAGTGCAACGCAAGTCATCGCCACGTGGCGGTAGGCCCGTGCCGGATGCAGGCCATCGGGTGCCACTAACTCTGTGCAACGGAAGTCACGGACCCTTTATGATTGAGTTCCGTGGATGCGGACGCCATCATGTCACCTCCGGCAGTGGGGGATGTGCTGTGGTGGGCCCCTTTTATTGGCAGGGTCACATGTCCTGTGACGCCTGTGCTGGATGGGTGTGGTGTGGGTGTAAACCAGCCCTCAGGGAGTGGCTGTGGCATGCTGACAACTAGACCAGTGACCAGCAGATCACTACAGGGAAGACCTGGGACATGTAGCTGTGTCTTCACCCCCTGTGAGCGTAAGCGGAGTGGGCTGGGCTGGCGTATGCCAGTCCAGCGTAGGGGTGTGAACAATGATTCTGGGGCTCTGGGCGTGGTTCAGTTCTGGCCTGGACAAGGAAGTAACCAATGCGTGTGTCTCCATTGTAGTGTCTGCGTCACCCGGACCGCAATCGGCAACGTTGCACCCTGTGACCCAAGCACCACAACATGTGCAAAATGGACGTGAGGGGGAATCAGTGACCCTACATTCATCCATACTGTCATACTTGAAGGATCATAGACATGACACATCTGTGTGAATTTGAATGTTTTATTCACATTCAGTGGAGTTTTGCAGCTGGAGCAGTACAGGGCCATGCACACCCCACTTGACATTGTTGCCCCGTGGAGGGCCAGCCAGAGTCCATTAGGGAAGGACAAATTCATCGGAAGAGGAAGAGTTCAGTCCGCAGTCTGATTGCTGTCATTGGTAACCAAACAGAATATGGCAGTCCATGTCGAGGTCCAAGGTGAGTGCCGCAGAGCGTATCGGGGGACAGTGGAAGGTGATGATGCAAAGGGCCGAACCAAGCTGAAACAGGCCATATGGCGGAGATGAATGCTACCACTTCCTCATTACCACAACGGCAGTCTCATCCACATCATCGTCCTCTGATGTGTGATGTGCCTCACCTGTTGGTGGTGGTGTTTCGGCTGCAGCACTGTGTGGCACTGACACATCAGGGGCCGGGGGTGGATTGTCGGCCGTACTGTGTGGCAGTGACACATCAGGTGCCGGAGGTGGAATGCCTGCCGCACTGTGGGGCTCTGACACATCAGGAGGCGTAGATGTGGATGGTGTAGGAGCAGCAGCATTCATCTGCGCCAGGCCTTGTGGCAGCAATGCCATGATGAGGATCTGCAGGGCATGGAAGATCCCAGCTACATCTCGCTGATGTGCAGCCGTGGCAGCCATCCTTTCCGCCTCCATCCGCACCGTGTCCTCCATGAGTGTCCGCATGTGTCCCAACTCCCGGCTGAGATTGCTGGAGCCACTCTGACTAGACAGGTGTTCTTGTCTCCGAGTCATGACTCCAGCGATGTCAGCCATGGCTCGTTGGAGACCATGGAGCGGACTGTGGGTGTCCGTTAGGGACTGTAAGTTATCCCTGATGCGACCTAGACACCCATGGATGGCATCTAGTTTGGCTGCCATGAGTTCGAACCCCACCCACACCTGCTCAGCCATCTCCTTCTGGCCCTCCAACACACGGCGTTGAAATGCCATGTGTTGGTCCTGGGGATCCTGGGAGACAGCCGGGGTGGTGGGTGCTTCCTTCTGTGTGGTCTGTGCAGGGGGTGGGGTCTCCTCGATGCAGCTGGGCTGCCCTGCTCCTGGGGGTGGGGTGTTGAGGGTGTCCATGAGCTCTTGGAGGGCGTCGGTGTCGAAGGTGGGGAGGTCCTCCTCGTCATCAGTGAGGAGGTGTTCGGTCTGCTCTTCAGGAGGTGATGATTCTCCCTCTGCAATTTAAAGGGGAGATGCAGTTTAACAGTGTGTTCCATGTATGTTCACGCATTGGACA
The DNA here is from genome assembly GCA_963921515.1 of Calotriton arnoldi. Lineage (NCBI taxonomy): Eukaryota > Metazoa > Chordata > Amphibia > Caudata > Salamandridae > Calotriton > Calotriton arnoldi. The sequence continues at coordinate 3,359,046 of CAWUFW010000927.1, forward strand.
AGTTTCCAAACAGACTGCATGACAATGTACATTGTGACTGTTTAGGAGGAGCTGCCTATTTGAAGCGGGACAGTGGACATTTGTGCACCATCAGGGAAGTGGGGTTGTACTTGTCCATTATCATGTCACAGTTTCCTGCTATGCCAAATGTGATTGGCCAGTTTCTACACACAAGCGGCAGCAGTTGTGTCCTCTGTTCTGTTGTGGAAGTGTTGCAGTTTGTACCACATTGTTGTCAATGTTGATGGGCTCTGATTCCTGTGTGTGTGCTGCATTGTGTGAGAGTCGCCCCTGCAGCTCAGACTTTGCTTGGCCTTCTCCCTTTCAAGCGGTGTGCCTTTGACTTCTGTGCTTATGCAGTGCTGAGATGTTGCATACTTGGGTAAATTTGGCTCTTGGTGAGAGTTGGGACTCTTGGGTATGGTTTGTCCACAGATGTCTTGTTGCTGTCATGGGTTGTTTGTGCACGTGGATGTGTCAGCGTGTGACCTGCTCCTTTCCGGATGTGGACCACACTCAGCCACCTCGGTGTCGTGGCGTGCAACATGTCATGATGAGTGGCCTGCAGACATGCTCATCGTCATGCAGTGTCACTTGCATTGTCAGTGGGGCTCACGGATCCGCAGCTTTGCTGGGTTCAGCACATGTGCATGGGTTTGTTGTGAGATTGGTGATGTGTGGGGAGGGCCCCCTCTGGGCACATTGTGGACGGGGGACTACTTGCTGTTTCTATGTGTGCTGCAGTCTGGCAAGGAGATCAGGGACATGATCCAGAGTCATTGTGGTTGTGCAGTGTGCTATACTTCATTGTGCATGTGTGCCATTGTTCCCATCTCCCCCCGTCCCCCCAGTCTTGGGAAACTATCGCATGTTACCGCCGTGTTGAGAATACGACGTTAACACAGAGTTATTTTCCCGCGATAGACGGCGATATGAAATTTGCGTTAGCCTATTTTGGAAATGTTTATCGCACGTTCTTGAGAATATCCCCCAGTGGGTCTCTCATAGGGGCATGGCCACTGTAATTAAGGGCGTGGCTTAAGACAGTTAAGTTAAAAATCTGTGCTTAGCATAGTGTGCGCCCCACTGGTATTTTGCTGCTTCTGTCCATTCGTCCAGATATATAACACAACAAGTGACATTACACCTACATACACCAAGCCAGGACTATTGGCTTTGTCAATGGCTATAAATTGCATAACATAAATAAGCAACTACTATGACTTTTTGAATATAATATTGCAAATGCTTCCGTTCTTGTGGGCGAGGTTTTGTCGTAATGCTAGCGCTACCGACTTTAGAGCTGAAAGCAGGTTCGAGCCTCAAGTCGGCTCATCATCCTCTGATTCAAATATATCCAAAACCTTAAGTCTGCAATAGTACAACCGGTCACTGCCTTTGATGTAACTTCAGAGACTCGTTTTTCAGGTTTATATAGCGCGAACTTGCATCGCTTTACATGAGCACCAGTTACCAGGACATATAGTATGTCCTGGTAACTGGTGCTCATGTAAAGCGCTCCAAGAAAAACGAGTCTCTTTGAAGTTCCATCAAAGGCAGTGATGAGGGGTTTAACAGTACAACCCGTCACTGCCTGTATGTCCTGGTAGCTGGTGCTCATGTAAAGCGCTGCAAGTTTGTGCTATAATAAAACTGAAAAACGAATCTCTGTGAAGTTACATCAACGGCAGGGACGGGTCACTGTCTTTGATGTAACTTCAAAGAGACTTGTTTTTCAGTTTTATATAGCGCAAACTTGCAGTGCTTTACATGAGCACCAGTTACCAGCAGTGCTTAATTTGTAAAAGGAAAAGTGCCGGGGCTCTCGTCGGGAGGCCACACAGCTTGCACCTCACATAACTCATGCCAACTGTCAATGACAGTACATACACAGCTACTAACCTTCACACCCCTTCAAGTGTGTCAAGTCCAACTATTCCAGGCCCCCAAAGCCAGAAGAAAGGCTTGGGAGGCAGGTATTAGTCATTGTTAATGTAAATTGAACAAGTAAACGGCTGTTGTTGTGTTCATACCTAAATTAGCATGACAGCGCCACCATGTGGCAGACTGTCATTGCCCCGGTGCTGGCAATTAGGTGCGGGTGCGGAGCATCGGAAAGCACCGGCTCAAATTAAGCACTGGTTACCAGGACATATAATATGTCCTGGTAACTGGTGCTCATGTAAAGCGCTCGAAGAAAAACGAGTTTCTTTGAAGTTACATCAAAGGCAGTGATGACGGGTTGTACAGTACAACCTGCCGCTGCCTGTATGTTCTGGTAAATGGCGCTCCTGGAAAGCGCTCCAAGAAAAACGAGTCTCTTTGAAGTTATGTTAAAGGCAGTGACAGGTTGTACTGTACACAACCTGTCACTGCCTTTGATGTAGCTTCAAAAAGATTGAGACTGGTACTATTGCAGAGTTAAGGTTTTGTTCTATTACACACTGAGGGGCATATTTACAAGCCCCTTGCGCCACTTTTGCGCCGCCGTTGCGTCACGCATGTGACGCAGCGGCGACGCAAACCATGCGCCGCGTTGCGCTATATTTACAACGTGACGCATCTAGGGAGATGCGTCACGTAGTAAACCCCTGCGCCACATGAAACCTGCGTCAGGTTTCATGTGGGCGTACTGCGCAGGGGGCGTTTCGGCGCAGGAACGCCTCGGAAAAGTGACGTAGTGAAATCTACAAGATTTCACGCAGTCACTTTTCCGGCAGCTAGTGCGTCAAGTCCTTACGCCTGCTTCTAGCAGGCGTAAGGATTGACGCACCATGTTAGAGATAGGGAAGGTTGGTACAGTGCTGGAGTTGCGTCGCGCTTGCGACACAACCTCAGCACTGCGCCAACCTTCCGCCGGCAGATGCGTCACGCATCTGCTTATCCTTGCGCCACGATGCGCCGCATTGTAAATACGGCGCATCGGACGTGGCGCAAGGGTAAACTTGCGTGACGCATTTTCCCTGGCGCATCCCTGCTGATATGCAGGGATGCGCCAGGGAACGTAAATATGCCCCTGAGGGTAAAAAATGGAGAGCCCGGTAGTGACCCAACATGATGCGACATATACTCACGTGTAGTCACTTGTCTCAATCCTGATCCGAATCTTTAGGACACCAACGCACATTGCCCAGCCAATGCCAATTTAATGAAGTTGTGTGCGAGGCCTGGCATCGGCTCAGGGAAGGGGCCACCACGACGGCGAGCTCAGGCCGGGAGCTCTCCTCTCGGCTCTCTCTCTCTCTCCACACTCCCTGTTGTCGTGTGTAATGGCGCATACCTACGCACGCAGAGGGAAGGGGGATTGAGAGAGGCTGAGAGCTAGGGCAGATTGACAAATCACTGCACGGTTTAACAATAAAGCCGTGCAGTGATTGGTGAATATGCTCTGATTCCCGTAGACATGCCCATTCCCTCTGGCTCTGCGTTCTCTGCCTAGAGACACTAAAGCAGCCAATACAGGTGCTGCAAAGCAGCGCCTGGATTGGCCAGGGCAGGACAACTCGCCGCTCATCAGGAGAACGGGGGATGCGGCTTCGACACCCCTCCCCCCGGCTCCTTCATTCTAGAGGCGAGAGTGCTGAAAACTGTGCATGTCGGGCTGGTCAGGGAAAGGCACTGACCAACCGACATGCATAGTTGTTTACACTGCACTCACTGACTGACTGCTCCTAGCCCCACCTCCCTAAGCCAGGAAGCCCAGGCAGATGTAATGATGTGCGTCACACACGTGATCGCCCGCTGCTGAGACTGTGTGCTGACTGCCATGGGCGGGCTGAGTGATAAGTGTAAGTAAACACTACACTTATTAAAATTATTAATAATATTTATTACACATATTTTTAGTTTTTTCACACAGCGCTGTTCACAGCTGCCTGGGGCAAAATAATGAGGGGGGCGACGCCCAAACGCCCTCACGGAGGAACCGCCACTGCTTGAGAGACTACCCAGAAATCCTCTTTGCAGACCAATACTGATGCCAATGCAAAGGCGCCCTCAAAACCAACCTCCTCCTCCTCACACACAACACTGACCTATGGATCAAGTCCTTACGCAATCCTCCTTTCTCTCTAACATACCCTTTGTATGCAAACTCAAATGCTTTTCCCCTTTGACCTCTCAGGCAACCTTTCTATCTCCATCTACAACAACGGGAAAATCATGTTCCAAACCAACAACACAATCCTGGCCACGATCGACCTTATTTATCTCAAGTCCTCCAACAATCCTCCACGCTCCCCGCCTCTGCTCATCCCTATGACCCCTCACCCACTCCCCACCCCTTAGTTCCACCCAGACAACCCCTCTCTCCCCGGACTCTCCTGCAATCCAATATGCCCCCCTCAAACCATTGCTCACCACCAACATCAAACCATGAACACCCCCCACAGAGCATCTCTGCACCCTGCCTCTTCAACCTCCCACAAACCAGTATCTCCCCCTCCGGTCACCTCCTTCGCCCTCTTCTCCGCCCCACAGTCGACCCATATGCCTACCCCTCCTCATTCCCCTCCTTCAACATCCACTGCCCCAACTGCTCCCGACACCAGATGCCAACAAACCACATCTCCCACAACCATAACTGACGAACATAACTGCCTCTGCTCTACAAACTCCTTTCCTCGTTCTCACATCACTCTCGAAAAATTGACATCCTCTCATCGGCTCTATCCCATCTAAGCATCTCTCTATCCTCTTGTTGCTGCTCCTTCCATTACCCCCCACTGTCCCTCCACCCCATACTGGCTAACACACAGAGAGACAGCCGTCTACCCAGACCCACACGGACACAATCTCCCATAGACAACTCAGACCCATCCTATCTCCTAGAGAGTTATGCAGCTTCAAGTTCCACTCCACCATCCTTTATTCCCACAGTGGGCTACCCTTTTCCCACGAGTCTCTTTAAAGTTAAATCAAAGGCAGTGACGGGTTGTACTGTATAACCTGTCATCACTGCCTTTGATGTAACTTCAGAGACTCGTTTTTCAGGTTTATATAGCGCGAACTTGCACCGTTTACATGAGCACCAGTTATCAGGACATATAGTATGTCCTGGTAACTGGTGCTCATGTAAAGCGCTCCAAGAAAAACGAGTCTCTTTGAAGTTCCATCAAAAGCAGTGATGAGGGGTTTAACAGTACAACCCGTCACGATCATCCCCTCGTGACTTGATACAAATCCCAACCTCCCCCTTGAACATCCAAGTCAAAAAGCCTCTCCCTGAACTGCATGCTACACAATTGTCGGTCTGCAGTCAAACATTGTCTAGAGATATTGGCCTCGATCCTGGCCCATAATCTTGATATCCTTATCCTCACTGAAACATGGCACAACGACTCATTTAACCACGCTCTAGACCTTCTACTTCCTCCCAGTTAATCCATTTTACGTCTAGGCCAGGAAGATAGACAAGACAGAGGTCTTACTCTCATTCACAGAAACTCCCTGAGATGCAGGATCCTCCAAATGACTCAGTTTCAGTCTTTCGAATGCATGTCGGTGGAAATGCCCACATCCACTACTTCTAACATCAGACTGAATGTGATTTACCATCTACCGGGTCAAAACAGCACCTTCATCGAGGAATGCATGGTTCTCTTCACCTCTCAACTTATCAGCTTGGACAAAACGATCTTCCTTGGAGACTTCAACATCCACTGGGGAAACAAGGGTAACAGCCTTGTGGACACTTTTACCTACTTTCTCAAAAACAATGATCTCCAACAACACTGCCATAACCCCACACATCATAAAGGCGCCATTCTGGACCTGACAATCTCCAAATCCCACAATCTACAGTCATACGACCCCATTCCAGTCGACAGGTCCGACCACATGCAGACCCCATTCTCCCTCTCTGGTTCTTATACCAACACATCCGGGCAACCCAAGAAAGAGAAAATATGGTTCATGGACACATCCAACCTTGACACAGAAGCCATGACCAGCATGGCCCTTCCGATCCTCATTTTGATTATACCCCACCTTGATATTAATGAGGCCACCGACAAATACAACTCCTGTATGGAATCTCTAATAAACAAATGTGCACCCCTGAAGTGCAAATTATCCAGACAACAACCCTCTAATCCTTGGTTCTCAAAAGATCTCTATGAAGAAAGAAAGCTTATCAGAAAGTGTGAAAAAGAATGGAGACTAGAACGCTCTCACCTGAGTAAGGATAAGCTACGCAGAGCGCGAAAACAGTATAAAGGACAAATCCTCAGAGCCAAATTCTCTCATATCAGAGCACTTGTGAATTCTGCAAAGAACAGATCAAAGCGCCTGTTTGAGGTTCTCGCACAAACTATAAACCCCTCCACCACTTCAGCTCTTGAGTCATTAGAGGCCCCCTCCAGCAACTTTGTGGATATCTTTGATAAAAAAGTTAGAGAATCCATATTTTGCAACTCACCAGCAAACCCCAGAAACTGAGCTTCTACCATGCAAGGCGCTGCATACTTTTCCTTTTACAAATTAAGCACTGCTGAATACATGTTCATCTTTCTCCCCAATGTCCGAACGAGACCTACAGCGGACAATTTCCAAAGTGAAACCCTCGAACCACCTTCAGAACGCCATTCCAGGTTCTATTAGCAAATTTCTTGCCACACACCTAGTCCCCCTTTGGACTAACATGGTCAATGCCTCTCTTCAACAGGGCCAATATCCAGAACATCTAGAAGTGGGTCAAGTCTCTCTGCTCTTGAAAAAACAATTTCTCGACCCAGAGAACATGAGCAACTATCGCCCAGTCTCCACACTTCCATTTTGGGCAATCATTGAAATTTGCATAGCAACCCAACTCACTTCACACATTCGAACAAACAACCTCCTAGACACTCTCCAATCAGGTTTCCGCCAGGGCCACAGTACAGAAACTGCAATCCTCCAAATAGTCGACGACTCTCTTAAAAACCTTGACTCCGATAACTCCTGCCTTCTGGTCCTCCTGGACTTGTTCACTGCATTCAACACTGTCAACCATCAGGACCTCCTCCACACTCTTGAATAATGCATGGGATGTGGAGGAACAGTCTGTAGGAGAGTGGTAAGGCAGGTAGCACCACAAAGGCCCCCCTGATACCACTACCTGTGATGGGGTTCCCTTTGAGAGGGTAGGGATTGACATTGTTGGTCCCCTAGACCCCCAAACAGCATCTGGGCACATGTTTATCCTAGTGGTGGTGGACCATGCCACTAGGTACCCAGAAGCAATTCCCCTCAGGACCACCACAGCTCCTGTGGTGGCAAGGGCCCTCCTGGGAATCTTTTCCAGGGTGGGTTTTCCTAAGGAGGTAGTATCAGACAGAGATGCAAACCTCATGTCTAGTTACTTGACTGCTATGTGGAAGGAGTGTGGAGTAAATTATAAATTTACCACCCCTTATCACCCACAATGCAATGGTTTAGTTGAGAGGTTCAACAAAACCTTGAACGGCATGATTAAAGGTCTCCCAGAAAAGCTTAGGCGCAGATGGGACATACTTTTGCCCTGCCTTCTCTTTGCCTACAGAGAGGTTCCACAGAAGGGGGTTGGTTACAGCCCATTTGAGCTTCTGTTTGGACATCCAGTTAGGGGTCCATTGTGTCTAGTGAAGGAGGGATGGGAGTTACCTCTCAAACCCCTAAACAGGATATTGTGGACTATGTACTTGGTCTCCGCTCCCGGATGGCTGAGTACATGAAGAAGGCAACTAAAAACCTTGAGGCTAGCCAGGAATTACAAAAGGCCTGGCATGACCAAAAGGCTGTGTTGACTGTTTATCAGCCAGGACAGAAAGTATGGGTGTTGGAGCCTGTGGCCCCAGCAGCCCTCCAAGATAAGTGGAGTGGCCCCCATACCATTGTTGAACAGAAGGGAGAGGTTACCTATCTGGTGGACCTTGGAACTCCCAGGAGCCCCCACAGGGTGCTCCATTTCAACAGACTGAAACCATATATTGACAGGGCAGACATGTGCTTGCTCATGGCTACTGATGAGGGACAGGAGGAAGAGAGTGATCCACTCCCTGACCTGCTCTCTCAGAATCCTGATGATGGATCAGTAGATGGTGTAGCCTTGGCAGGCAGCCTCACTGACCAGCAGCAAACTGATTGCAGAAGAGTTCTCAATCAGTTCAGACATATGTTCTCTCTGACTCTAAGTCAGACTACCTGGTGCACTCATGAAGTGGACACTGGGGACAGTCTGCCTGTTAAAAATAAGATTTACAGGCAACCTGACCATGTCAGGGACTGCATCAGGACTGAAGTCCAGAAGATGTTGGATGTGGGTGTGATTGAACCCTCAGATAGCCCTTGGGCTAGTCCAGCAGTCTTAGTGCCTAAACCTCACACCCAGGGTGGTAAGAGAGAGATGAGGTTTTGTGTAGACTACAGAGGTCTCAATGCAGTCACTAGGACTGATGCCCATCCCATACCAAGGGCAGATGAGCTCATAGACACTTTGGCCTCAGCCAAGTTTCTCAGCACATTTGACCTGACAGCTGGCTACTGGCAAATCAGACTAGCTGAGGATGCAAAAGCCAAAACAGCATTTTCTACCCCTAGTGGGCACTACCAATTTGTGGTGATGCCCTTTGGTTTGAAAAATGCACCTGCCACTTTTCAAGGTTGGTGAACAAAGTCCTTACAGGCCTGGAAGCCTATAGTGCAGCATATCTAGATGATATTGCTGTCTTTAGCTCCACCTGGGAGGATCACCTGGTCCACCTGTGAAATGTTTTGGAGGCCCTGCAGAAAGCAGGCCTAACTATCAAGGCCACCAAGTGCCAGATAGGGCAGAGTCAGGTTGTGTACCTGGGCCACCTTGTGGGTGGAGGCCAGGTTCAACCATTGCAGAGCAAAATCCAGACCATCATGGACTGGGTTGCTCCAACTACCCAGACTCAGGTCAGAGCTTTCTTGGGCCTGACTGGGTACTACAGAAGATTTGTCAAAGGGTATGGATCCATAGTGACCCCTTTGAATGACTTAACTTCTAAAAGAATGCCAAAGAAAGTTCAGTGGACAGTTAGCTGTCAAAAGGCATTTGATGACCTGAAGCAGGCCATGTGCACTGCTCCCATTCTGCAAAGTCCTGATTACTCTAAGCAATTCATTGTCCAAACAGATGCATCTGAGTTGGGGGTAGGGGCTGTGTTATCACAATTGAATGATGAAGGTCAGGATCAGCCAGTAGCTTTTATTAGCAGAAGGTTGACCCCCAGAGAGAAACGTTGGTCAGCCATTGAGAGGGAGGCCTTTGCTGTGGTTTGGGCCTTGAAGGAGCTGAGGCCATACTTGTTTGGCACTCACTTCATTGTTCAGACAGACCACAAGCCCCTCTTATGGCTAAAACAGATGAAGGGTGAAAACCCCAAACTTTTGAGGTGGTCCATTTCCCTACAGGGGATGGACTATACAGTGGAACATAGACCTGGGAGTAACCATGCCAATGCAGATGGACTCTCCAGATATTTCCACTTAGAACATGAAGACTCAACTGGTCAAGGTTAGTTTAATGTCCTGACGTTTGGGGGGGGGTTGTGTAGGAGAGTAGGATCTGCTTCTTATAATTACCCCCACTTTTTGCTGATGTTTCACTGTTTTTCGACTTAGCCAGACTGAGGCCCTGCTAATCAGGACCCCAGTGTATCTGCTTTCTACTCTAAATTGACTGTATGTACTTTAGGTACACTCCAGATTGGATTCTGGGGTACCCTTGTGAGTCCCTAGTATATGGTATACTATGTACCCAGGGCATAGGTACCCCAGAGGCCTACCAGGGGCTGCAGCATGTATTGTGCCACCCCTGGGAACCCTTTTAAAAATGACACAACAGGTCTGCTACAGCAGCCTGTGTAAGGTGGTGTATCCACCCCTTACTGAGATATAGGTTCCCTATATCTCTCCATATCACTGCACATGTAAACCTATCAGTCACCCCTATGGCAGGCCTTAACAATCCTGAAGGCAGGGTGCTGGGTTTCATGTGAGAGGGTGCCCATGCATGAGCAGAGCCCTCTGCAGCTTTCGGAATCTTCATTCCGGTGTTGTTTGTGATGCAGCCAGACCATATACTCTTAAGTGCATTATAACCAAACGGTAAATGCTAACTTTGGAGTGGCTGCATGGAAAACTGTTGTGTTTGGTGTCAAACACCTTGGAATCATACCCCCACACCAGTAACTGGTGTGGGAGTATGATCCCACCCTTCTAGAGGGAGAGACATGACAGCACTGGTATACCCGGTACCAGCTAACAGAGCCCTGGCATCACAAAATGGATGCTGCAGCCACAGACACGAGTCTGCCCTCCTGCTACTGGACGAAACTCCGGCAGGGGAGGCCTGGACAATAGGTTTCCTGTCACAGGGAGGTGTGACCACCTCCCAGACAGGCTTTAGTGTATTGGGGCTGGGTGGGTGCACTCTCAGAGTGCTTTGAAGTCTGCACTGGGGGCACATTTGGTGTCCCTTCACACATTCGAACAAACAACCTCCTAGACACTCTCCAATCAGGTTTCCGCCAGGGCCACAGTACAGAAACTGCAATCCTCCAAATAGTCGACGACTCTCTTAAAAACCTTGACTCCGATAACTCCTGCCTTCTGGTCCTCCTGGACTTGTTCACTGCATTCAACACTGTCAACCATCATGACCTCCTCCACACTCTTGAATAATGCATGGGATGTGGAGGAACAGTCTGTAGGAGAGTGGTAAGGCAGGTAGCACCACTGATACCACTACCTGTGATGGGGGTTCCCTTTGAGAGGGTAGGGATTGACATTGTTGGTCCCCTAGACCCCTAAACAGCATCTGGGCACATGTTTATCCTAGTGGTGGTGGACCATGCCACTAGGTACCCAGAAGCAATTCCCCTCAGGACCACCACAGATCCTGTGGTGGCAAGGGCCCTCCTGGGAATCTTTTCCAGGGTGGGTTTTCCTAAGGAGGTAGTATCAGACAGAGATGCAAACCTCATGTCTAGTTACTTGACTGCTATGTGGAAGGAGTGTGGAGTAAATTATAAATTTACCACCCCTTATCACCCACAATGCAATGGTTTAGTTGAGAGGTTCAACAAAACCTTGAAGGGCATGATTAAAGGTCTCCCAGAAAAGCTTAGGCGCAGATGGGACATACTTTTGCCCTGCCTTCTCTTTGCCTACAGAGAGGTTCCACAGAAGGGGGTTGGTTACAGCCCATTTGAGCTTCTGTTTGGACATCCAGTTAGGGGTCCATTGTGTCTAGTGAAGGAGGGATGGGAGTTACCTCTCAAACCCCCTAAACAGGATATTGTGGACTATGTACTTGGTCTCCGCTCCCGGATGGCTGAGTACATGAAGAAGGCAACTAAAAACCTCGAGGCTAGCCAGGAATTACAAAAGGCCTGGCATGACCAAAAGGCTGTGTTGACTGTTTATCAGCCAGGACAGAAAGTATGGGTGTTGGAGCCTGTGGCCCCAGCAGCCCTCCAAGATAAGTGGAGTGGCCCCCATACCATTGTTGAACAGAAGGGAGAGGTTACCTATCTGGTGGACCTTGGAACTCCCAGGAGCCCCCACAGGGTGCTCCATGTCAACAGACTGAAACCATATATTGACAGGGCAGACATGGGCTTGCTCATGGCTACTGATGAGGGACAGGAGGAAGAGAGTGATCCACTCCCTGACCTGCTCTCTCAGAATCCTGATGATGGATCAGTAGATGGTGTAGCCTGGGCAGGCAGCCTCACTGACCAGCAGCAAACTGATTGCAGAAGAGTTCTCAATCAGTTCAGACATATGTTCTCTCTGACTCCAAGTCAGACTACCTGGTGCACTCATGAAGTGGACACTGGGGACAGTCTGCCTGTTAAAAATAAGATTTACAGGCAACCTGACCATGTCAGGGACTGCATCAGGACTGAAGTCCAGAAGATGTTGGATGTGGGTGTGATTGAACCCTCAGATAGCCCTTGGGCTAGTCCAGCAGTCTTAGTGCCTAAACCTCACACCCAGGGTGGTAAGAGAGAGATGAGGTTTTGTGTAGACTACAGAGGTCTCAATGCAGTCACTAGGACTGATGACCATCCCATACCAAGGGCAGATGAGCTCATAGACACTTTGGCCTCAGCCAAGTTTCTCAGCACATTTGACCTGACAGCTGGCTACTGGCAAATCAGACTAGCTGAGGATGCAAAAGCCAAAACAGCATTTTCTACCCCTAGTGGGCACTACCAATTTGTGGTGATGCCCTTTGGTTTGAAAAATGCACCTGCCACTTTTCAAAGGTTGGTGAACAAAGTCCTTACAGGCCTGGAAGCCTATAGTGCAGCATATCTAGATGATATTGCTGTCTTTAGCTCCACCTGGGAGGATCACCTGGTCCACCTGTGAAATGTTTTGGAGGCCCTGCAGAAAGCAGGCCTAACTATCAAGGCCACCAAGTGCCAGATAGGGCAGAGTCAGGTTGTGTGCCTGGGCCACCTTGTGGGTGGAGGCCAGGTTCAACCATTGCAGAGCAAAATCCAGACCATCATGGACTGGGTTGCTCCAACTACCCAGACTCAGGTCAGAGCTTTCTTGGGCCTGACTGGGTACTACAGAAGATTTGTCAAAGGGTATGGATCCATAGTGACCCCTTTGATTGACTTAACTTCTAAAAGAATGCCAAAGAAAGTTCAGTGGACAGTTAGCTGTCAAAAGGCATTTGATGACCTGAAGCAGGCCATGTGCACTGCTCCCATTCTGCAAAGTCCTGATTACTCTAAGCAATTCATTGTCCAAACAGATGCATCTGAGTTGGGGGTAGGGGCTGTGTTATCACAATTGAATGATGAAGGTCAGGATCAGCCAGTAGCTTTTATTAGCAAAGGTTGACCCCCAGAGAGAAACGTTGGTCAGCCATTGAGAGGGAGGCCTTTGCTGTGGTTTGGGCCTTGAAGGAGCTGAGGACATACTTGTTTGGCACTCACTTCATTGTTCAGACAGACCACAAGCCCCTCTTATGGCTAAAACAGATGAAGGGTGAAAACCCCAAACTTTTGAGGTGGTCCATTTCCCTACAGGGGATGGACTATACAGTGGAACATAGACCTGGGAGTAACCATGCCAATGCAGATGGACTCTCCAGATATTTCCACTTAGAACATGAAGACTCAACTGGTCAAGGTTAGTTTAATGTCCTGACGTTTGGGGGGTTGTGTAGGAGAGTAGGATCTGCTTCTTATAATTACCCCCACTTTTTGCTGATGTTTCACTGTTTTTCGACTTAGCTAGACTGAGGCCCTGCTAATCAGGACCCCAGTGTATCTGCTTTCTACTCTAAATTGACTGTATGCACTTTAGGTACACTCCAGATTGGATTCTGGGGTACCCTTGTGAGTCCCTAGTATATGGTATACTATGTACCCAGGGCATAGGTACCCCAGAGGCCTACCAGGGGCTGCAGCATGTATTGTGCCACCCCTGGGAACCCTTTTAAAAATGACACAACAGGTCTGCTACAGCAGCCTGTGTAAGGTGGTGTATCCACCCATTACTGAGATATAGGTTCCCTATATCTCTCCATATCACTGCACATGTAAACCTATCAGTCACCCCTATGGCAGGCCTTAACAATCCTGAAGGCAGGGTGCTGGGTTTCATGTGAGAGGGTGCCCATGCATGAGCAGAGCCCCTCTGCAGCTTTCGGAATCTTCATTCCGGTGTTGTTTGTGATGCAGCCAGACCATATACTCTTAAGTGCATTATAACCAAACGGTAAATGCTAACTTTGGAGTGGCTGCATGGAAAACTGTCGTGTTTGGTGTCAAACACCTTGGAATCATACCCCCACACCAGTAACTGGTGTGTGAGTATGATCCCACCCTTCTAGAGGGAGAGACATGACAGCACCGGTATACCCGGTACCAGCTAACAGAGCCCTGGCATCACAAAATGGATGCTGCAGCCACAGACACGAGTCTGCCCTCCTGCTGCTGGACGAAACTCCGGCAGGGGAGGCCTGGACAATAGGTTTCCTGTCACAGGGAGGTGTGACCACCTCCCAGACAGGCTTTAGTGTATTGGGGCTGGGTGGGTGCACTCTCAGAGTGCTTTGAAGTCTGCACTGGGGGCACATTTGGTGTCCCTGTGCATAGTCCAGCTCAAACCGGTTGCAGGGGCACGCAGCCCCTGCTCTGGCGCAAAACTGGACAAAGGAAATGGGTGTAGCCACCCCTCTTTCCTGACATTCCCATAGGTGGGTCCCCAGAGTTTGTCCAACCCCTTCCTTGGGTATAAAGTAGAAAACCCTGACTACAGGACTTTAGATTACACCTGGACTAAACTCTGATACCAGAAACCAAGTACTTCGACGATCTGCACGACGCTGGATGACTGAAGAATCTCCCTTGGAGTAAAGGAGGTACTCCCCTGCAAGGCAGGCACCTTTAACGCAACTGACTGGTTGGCATCTCCCGAGCTCCGACGGACTCCGAAGAATATTGCCACACAGGAGGTGGGTTTTCCTAGGTCTCTGAGGTCGATCTGTGCCCACAGCAAGTCTGAGGCCCGTATCCCTCGTGGAAGACCATGCAACTCAAACCCCTAGACACCGCGACCATTTGCAGAAGCATCAGCTTTCCGGCAACCCCTGAGGCTGAGCTTTGGGATACTTGTAGACCTGACCCCGAGCAGTAATTGCACTGAAGATTGTTGGCCTACACTCAACGAGTATTCCGTGGGCCACCATTTTGTGATTCCTCTTGAGGTCCCTTCGTGATCCCTGGTCTGTTGACCTGTGGGTCCCCAAGAAGGCAACTCTAACTTTTATTGGGCTTCCCTGATTGCTCAAGACGTGCCCTGACTCTCCATTGCTTGGTGAGTCCCCAGGACCTTGCTGGTCCGCACAGAAGCATCTTTTCTCTTCCTGCGTGGGTTGCTGTTGCCAAGGCTTGTTGTGGTCAATCCGATCACCGACACCCCAGCACTCGACATCCTTTGTGGGACAGCTCGAATCCGGCTCCTGGTCATTGTCGACGTCTCCAGGACCCCGTGGCTGCAGAGTCAAGCTTCACCTCTTCGCACCTGAAGCACCCAACATCGGTGGGCATTCGATTGCTCCGCTCCTGGTCACTGGCTAGTGACCCAGACTCTGTCCCCTCTGCTTTCAGGTTCTTCACATCTTCGATCCAGGCTTGGATCACACCGGACACTTTTCTCCTCCACGGCAGCAGCACTTTGCAGCAGATCGGCATTGAAAACGACGACGATTCCCGACACCTTTTGACACCTATGCACCCGGCTTCCCTGGGTGAGGTAACTCGAGTACTCTGGTGCTCACGTGGGTGTTGGCCCTAGAACCCCTTAAGTCTAAAGGGGTTTGCTCAAAGTCCTCTCCTAAGTGTCCTTTAACTTTAAAATTCTAACCGCGACTTTCCTCATTGAATCCTACGGCGCTCGCGGCTGTGTTCTCACACTGCACACGTCCCCCGTGGGTCTCCTGTGCCACTACCTTGGGTGGTTCCTTGGGATCCCAGCGATTCTACGTGCTCTAGGCACTGTGTCTAGTCAAGTCGTGGTTCTTATACCACTTTCTTAGTATATGGTTTGGTCTCCCCTGGAGCCCACTGTGTATTGTGCTACTTACTGTCGTTTTAATACTGTGATACTGTGTATCTTGAACTCTAATCTCATAAAGGGATTAGTAGTTAGTGTTTAGAAATAAATACATATATTTTATATATATCTTGTGTGGTTCTCCTTTCATTTAGTTATTCAAGAGGTTATAATCTGGTAAACCAAGCTGCTTTACACTCCTTCAAGACTTAGCCTGAAGGCTGCTCTCCATAGCTACCACTAGGATAGCTTTCAATAAAGGTTGTCTTTAAACCTATCATCAATAAAGGTCGTTTGGACTGGTGCAAGGTGCCCACTATAACTAGTGGACAGCATCTGCCAGGCCAACTTCTCACACAGTCCTCAACTGGTTCTCCTCTTACCTACCCTACCGTTTCCAAATTATGAATATGGGCAACTCGTTCTCGAGATCAGTCAACGTACATCAAGTGGTCCCTCAAGGCTCGATCCTCTCCTGAACCCTCTTTAACCTCTACCTTAACCCACTATGTGTGATTCTCAGAAAACTCTGGGATTCTCTTCCACATCTATGCCGACAACACTAAAATATACTTGGAGATCGCTTCCCCTGAAGACCTTGCCCTCCTTTCAACCACACTCCTAATTCACAACTGGATGTCTAACCATCATCTAAAACTAAACCCAACAAAAACAGAATTTCTTTTGATCTCACATCCGAAAGCAAAAACCCAGTACAGGAATGGATGGACAACTTTTCCGCCCTGGATGGCTGCCCTGCCATTGTCCAAAGTGCTAGATCACTTGGCATCACCCTTGACAATCACCTAAACCTTCACAGCCACATCACAGCCATGGCCAAAAGCGCACAACACCAACTCAGGCAGCTTTGGTGCTTCAGACAATTGATTCTTGAACAAGACCTCAAAACAGTGGTGCAGTCTCTTGTTCTCTCCAGACTAGATTACGGAATTGCCCTTCTCTCGGGCATTCCCAAAGTTCGCCTAAGCCCACTGAGATCAACACTACTGCAACAGCGCACTTCGTTTTACGTCTCAAGAAATTTGACCACATTTCCCCCGCCCTTCTAACCCTGAATAACCCACAGAGCGCTGCACTCCTCTTCACCCTCCTATCAAGGCGAGCGACTGAAAATCTCTGGAGCATATAGGGGTTCCAGAAATGCCCAATCCCTGCTCCTGGAACCCTCCACCTTCAGTTGAGAATGGTACATGAGCCAGTCATTCCCTGGTCGTGTCACAAGAATCTGGAATTCCTTATCTCCCTCCCTTCGCCTAACAACCTGCATAGCCACCTTCAAAAAGGACCTCAAGCTCCTCCTATTTGACAGACACCTTGGTTAATTACCCTCGGCCAGACTTAAGTACTCTCCCACCAGGATAAGAACTACCCTCATAATGTGACACCACCATCTTGATTGTTGCTTGAACTGTGTTCGATCATTGACTAATATGCTGCATCTGTCTTGGTTGCAGCTACCGATGCTAATGTCTGGATTTAAATATTGTAACTTGCTTTACCCTGTATCCTGCTACTGTTGTAAAGTGCTCTGATGCCTTCTGGCCATGTCCGCTCTATATAAAATTGCAAAAAATAAATATTTTAAAATTGTATCTTTTCAATGACCTTTTGTCTTTCTCATGGGAAGCATCTGCGCACCTGAAAAAACTTCCATTATGTAAAGTTACAGAATCTCTCAGATATAATCTTTCGAGTGCAGCTTATGGGTCAAATAAAACTTAAAAGTGGGTAAAAATTAGAGGGACCTATATTGACTGCTCAATAACTTGGACGAGCTCTCTCTCATGTTTTAGACCTGACGTAAGCTCGAAAATGTATTATTCTTTCAAAGAAGATAGCGCTTTGTCTGGGAAATGCCTACACCCAACTGTGGTGGAGCGCGGCCTAGCACTCGACCCGTTGATCTTGTTGGGCAGTGATTATACAGCTGAAATTAAAAAGGTGGAGACTAAGCATGCTTATTTTTCTGCTGCTGTGCTTGTTTATCTGGGTGTTTACAAAATAAATGACTGTGTAGGAATAAGGGGTTAGACTGTTTGGGTAAGAGGAAGGAGGTGTCCCTTGCAGAATGATCTTTGTATTGTGTACTCCATGGTTTAAGAACAAGTGGCTCAAAGCATAGTATGGAGTAGGAGTAGATAGGCAGGAGCCTAGAAACACCCTTAAAAGGATGAATGTGCGTGAAAAAGAGGGTACTGGGCCAGCCGCCCAGGTCCTTCACTAGTCTCACAGTATTAACCGAAGGTGTACAGAAAGCAAGTGTGGGGGAGTCAGTGTACGTGAGTGGACAATATTTTTCTTCCTTCCTCCACGAGAAAGAAATAACTGAATGTGCCCCTCCCTTCCTCCATGAAATGAGGTACCTTTGATTTAGAGCACTTGAGTAACTTGAGAAAATGTTTAAAAGGAATAAGGTTGATCGTAAAGTGGTATGAGGAAGCCAACAAACAAAAGCATGAGTTAGAAGTCCATGGGATGAAGCAGACACATGATAAACTCCAACATAAAATTAGTCTTTTGAGGGACAAGGTTAGTCATGCCATTACCTGGGAGCGTTTGCCACACACTGCAAAACCTGGTCTAGAGACAGAAATTGAAGCATTCATGATGATCAGCGGACCTCACCCTCTAGTGATGCCAAATATGAGGGTTCCCAACAGCTCCTCAATATCCTCCTTCTCAGCAGGTAGAATAACAGTCCATGTCTCCTGGTACTTAGCAGACTTGATCACTATGAAGAAATAAATCCCTAATATTTGTGCCATATTCAGTGTTTAAATTGTTTTTGAGGGGTACAAGCCAAAGTGGTGAGAGGTAAATCAGTTGCTATGATTTGTGGTACCAAGTCAAGAGAGAGATCAACTTATAGAGAAAGGTGGATCCCTGCAGATGTTGCTATTCTGGCAGCAGCAAAGGAAATGTTGTTGTATATGATGACAGAGGCATGTCTAGTCAAAATGTACTAGACAAAGATCTCCAACTTTAAGCAGAATATGGGAGAATCACCAATAGGTTCCTTGAACAGACTAAAGGAGGTGTTTGTACAGATCGTCCCACTGAATCAGCTTAGGGAAGCTGTAGGTGTTGCCTTTTTACAGGAACTGTTTGTAATGAATGTGCAGAATCAATTTGCATTTGCCTTAGTTAGCAAACTAAAGGTTTGGTTGAACTAATCACAATGGCCAACCATTGCGTGGTCATCCAGAAATGAAAGAAAAAATCAAATTAATTCAAATTGATGTTTTTGCAATTGCAAACCATTCAATGAAGGGTAAAAGGAAGGGTAAGGAGAGCATCTAATTAGGGAGGGGTGTGGGCTGGCCAGGGGGGACCAGAGTGGAGGTCAGGAAGATCAATAGAAGGGGTAAAGGTTAACAAAACCCTCCTGGAAGATCCTGCTTAAACTGTGGCCAGTTGGGTCATCGGAAAAGAGACTACCCCAACCTAATCTCAGGTGCCCAACCCAATTCTCACGATTTCACCTAGGTCACTCAAAATCAGTATCCCAATTACCAGGACAGCCAGAGATGTTCCAGCTGTACTATGAGTACACTAATCTGAGTAGACCACAACAGCCCCTGTGCAAGTTGTATAATTAATCTTATTGATACCAGCGTTAGCATATCGACTCTCAAAACATTCTTTTTTCCCTCAAAACCTCGCTCAGGCTAGTACATAGATTCAAGTGCATCTCAAATCAAAGAGTCCGTCATGACATTACTGATCCTGTTTCCCACTTTAACAGTAAATTTGTTATGTAGAGATTTATTATGTAAATTAAACTGTACTGTCTTTTGCACTGATAATGTGGTCTTTTGTAATGTTTCAAAAACAAGTGAGAATGAGCTGTGATGTGTAAAGCAGATCATCAAAATGGTGTATGCTATTCTCAAGTGTTTGAAAATTTAACCAAATTACTTGAGCATGTTCCTCCCACTTTATGATTCCCCCATGGCAATGCTGTTAAATGAATCTTGTCCATTCCTTCTGTTGGTATTAAAGTAAACCCCATGAGGAAACTAGATCACATTTCTCAGTACCCCCTGCATACTGAAACAGTAGAAGGATTAAACCTGTTATTTTTGGCCTCAGAAAAGACACATTAGCATCTACTGTCTGTATCTGCAACACTCTGACCCTTTCTTTCAAAAAGATGGGGAAGACTAATGTGTACTGATTGGTCCAAGATCTCTCTGCAGTGAATGGTATGGTTGTTCCTAGTTTCCCTGTAATACCTAATGCTGTCACCAATCTTTCCTGTATCGCTGCCAGTGCCCAGAGGTTTATAATGGTGGGTCTAGGCTCTCCTTTCTTTTACATCCTTATTCATGAAGACAGCTAATACCTCTTTTTCTTCTTATTTAGAGGAGGTCAGTTAATGTGGAAACGTCTCCCACAATACTTTATAGAGTCTCCGTCCAGCTTTTTCCATGCTCTAAAATGAGATTTGGACACTGTGGTCTTCCCCAAGAATTCTACAGTGGTCAAGTATGTTGATGATTTGCTGCCTGCCTCTGCCGCCTTAGAACAATGCATAACATGGACCCTCTGTATTTGCTTACTGTATAGGCCCAAAAAGGGGCACAAGACTTCAAAACAGTAGTTACAAGTGTGTCTCATCCGTGTATGATACTTAATTCACAATATATCTGCTGTACACAGATATCTGTTGGCCGACCGAGTTGAAGCCATCTGTAAATTGCCCTGCCCTGTGATCATCTCTCAGGTATGCACTTTCTTGGGATGATGGGCTACTGCAGACAGTGGATACTGGGCTTTGCTTCTATGGTTTTTTCCCCTCAAGAATTTTGTAAGAAAGACATCTCCTAGGTCTTGCAGCGATCTGAAGAAACAGAGCAAACAGTTGTGTAGTTAAGTAGGATTTAACCTCTGCACCTGCCCTGGGGTTGCCCAAATACAGTAAACCATTTACATGGCATTGTCATTGGCGAACACGATCATGGGAATCAGAAAAAGCCCACAGGGCTCCTGGGCTTCCTCTCCTTTTGCTCCTGAGCTCCCTCCCTGTTTGCGCTTCTTTGCAGTGGCTGCTCATCTTGTAGAAGTCTCTGAAAATATCGGATTTGGATACACTTTTACGGTTGCTTTCTCCCACCTTGTTGTTCCTCTCCTAGTCACAATAAAGACAGTACTTCTCCATTGCCCGATACAACACTCTATACCTGTCCACTTCTTACATTGCCCTGATTCATTGCCTCGCCTTGAACCCATTCTCATAAATGCTCAGCGCCAAGGAAAGTTAGCCACATGACTGCCTTACAGTGATGAAACACCTAACTTTACCCGAGTTATCTATCAGATGCACCAATTCCCAATAGTGATCTAGTCCACTTTTTAGATGGCTCCTGTCTCGGAAATGATACAGGAGAACTGGTAGCTGGATATGCTGTTTGCACAAGATTGTTGAAAGTTGACTCCTGCTCCAGGCTTGATTGGCTCAAGTAGCCAACCTCATTGCATTGATTCTGTCTTGTTGAATCTTGACCTGCTAAAAAAGATTGTATGTGTATTTACTGACCTCTGGGGTGGCCCACGACTTCAGGCTTCTGAGGATGCCGAGGGGATTCCTCATCTTAGTGGGGACCACTATCAAAAATGTTTTTTATGTTCAGAATTTGTTGATTGAACTCATGCTACCTAACAGGATTTCTGTTAAATGTGTAGCTATTCAGTGTACATTAGATGAGTTGTCTCAGGGAAATGCACTTGCAGACCATGCAGCCTGAAAAGCTGCTTTGTCTTCTAATGTCACAATGTACTTTCTACAAGCAGATATATTTCCTTTACCTACTCTTAAGATCTGTCTGTATCACAGGAGTGGGCATTCAATGTTGAAAAACAAGCATGGACCAACCAGAACTGTAAAAGAGACCCCAAAGAGTACAGAGGGACAGAATCGGACGAGTGATCGCTACAAAATTCTTACTCACCATCTTCGCACATTTGTTTAGTGGCATTGCTCAGGTCGGAAGGGATGGTATGGTTCATGCTGCAGCGATCCACTGGAATGTGCCTTTCTTTTCTTCTATCACATAAAATTATTGCCATTCCTCTGTCACGTGCTAAGACCATAATATTGGGAAAGTGATCATGGTCAGCTCACTGCTTAAGCACTTCCTTGGGGCCTCTCCGTCCAGCTACAAATGGACTTTATTGAAATGACTGAATGTTGCTCCTATTTCTATGTCTGTGTAATTGTATGTATGTTCTCAGGTGGGTTCAGACTTACCCATGTGTATGACTGTAGCTAGCAAACTGTTGAGAGACTTCATTCCCTACTTTGGAGTGCTCCGCCACCTTCCCAGTGATCAGGGCTCACACTTCATTTCCTCTGCAGTTGAAGTTTTTGAAGCTTTAAGGATCAAACCATATTTTCATTGTTCTTATCATCTAGACTCATCCGCGAAAGATGAGCGTGGTAACTCCATTCTGAAGACAAAATATGCTCATAGTACCAGTTGAAGTGGCCTGATGCCCTGCCCTTGGAACTCTGGCCAATCCAAGCTATTCCATCCCAGAAAACAAAACTGAGTTCATTTGAAATCTTCATGAGCAGACCCACAATGCCCCCCTTTAACTCAGCAGCTTAACCCAATAATCTAGACCCGCAACTGAATGATGATCTGGTCTCAGACTATTGTAGACAATTGATGTTCTATTTCAGCAGTTTCCATTGTCTGGTCTGAGCCAACTTGTCTGCCTGCCCGACAAAAGCCTGTCACAACCTGAAGCCCAGGTGCTGGGTGTTTCTGAAGATTCACCAACACAAATCTGCTCTGTAGCATCGCTGGAGAGGGCCCTGTCATGTTTTTTCCCACCGCTGTAAAATGCCAAGTACTTCCTACCTGGATCCACTTGTCACATTGTAAGAGAGCACCGGGTCCTCCAGATGGGTACCAGCCCATTCCTGTTGTGCACCCGTCTCCAGCACACCACCAACTTCAAGAGAAAGACCTGCTTCACTGCCTTTATCTGCCAAACAGAGGGGGCCTGCCACCTCTTCCTGGCAGTCACAGGATGCAGCCACCCCTCCTCATCGCTGCCAGAACTGTCCAAGATGAACTACTGGCTGCCTGCTGCTGGAGTCCTCTGTTGGTTTTGCCTTCCATCTTTCTGCACGCCTCTTCCTCTGGATCTCAGTTAGGCGCCTCATTGAGGTAAGGAGCTGCATCTGTATGGAATAAAATTGGCGCAACACCTTCTGCCCATCCATGATCCTGCTGTTTCATCTATCAGGAGAACACCTACTTGTGCCTGTTCGAGGGGTATTGAAATGGACTTCTCATGTTGATGGATTTGTACTAATTGTCCACTAACTCCTGAAGAGGGGCTTCTGATGATTCCTGTGCCCCTAGATATAGAAGCAACCGGTTGTGACATGTACTTTTACGGACACCTCATAGCAGTGGTTAATTGTTGAAAATATAAGTGCTAGGGCTTTTGCCAGGACGCAGTTTGAACTAGCCCATTGCTCCTATTAGCGCCACCTATAACAGAACCAACTATTAACCATGAAACCCTACAATCAGGGAGAAGATGTGGCGTAACGACCAGAGCTGCCGACTTTGGAGCGGGGGAACCAGGTTCGAGCCTCGGTGTAGGCTCAACATCCTGTGATTCTGGCCAAATCACTTAATATCCCCTTGCCTACCAAAAATGAATGTGTCCTTAACTGGAGCACCGGAAACCACTGGCTCAAGTTAAGTGCTGGCTCATAGAGGAGTGCTTGCATTTCCCATGGAAATACCTGTTGCACACAAGGACCTTAACTTTTCTGATAAACGTAACATATCCCCTTGCCTAATCTGTATGGGGTTAAATCTGTGCAATACCAGCAACTTTGTGGGCCAAAGTGAGTGCGATTTGACTCTTCATGTGATGTCTGCTTATGCACCCCCTTTTAACTTTGGACGTGCTACTGCGGTCCTGTACCCTCATTTCCAACCCAGTAAGAAATATGGCCTATATTTTGCAGCAAACAAGCTTTTCCCTGGCTGCCTAGCATGCTACCCTGCCTACGTGGTTCCTCTTATCCATCACTCCCCCAACAAAATCCCACATCATGAGAGACTATCCCGTGCCATTTCTGAAAACAATTGTTTTTTCACTATTCTCTTCTCCATATATGAGGTAAGATAGGCAATAGGGGAAGTAAGAATAACTGCCCAAGTATTGGAAGAAGTGGCCAACGCATCTGAAATATCAGATCAGCCTAATCTCCAGGACCAGACCAGGAACCCAAAGCAGCCCTGGCAAATTTTGTCAGACCAGCCCCCATACGGTGTATAGCGATTGAGCGCAGCGAGCGAGCCTGACCCCTACAAAAGGGATTCTCCCCCCCAAGATTTTTTTTTCAAAATGGCGCATTCTACAACACATTTTTCATTATATATTAAATTGTATTCGCTTTTAAAGCATAGTAAATGATGACCTTAGGTCGCACCAAGATACGGCAATCTTTAATGGGGCTCTGCAATGATTCCCTCACTATCACCCCCCAACAGTGCCTCTCATCTCTCAATAGCCCCTCTCTCACATGTATTTCATTTGTTTTATACCACCTCTCATACAAGTGTAGGGTGTCAGGGCATTTGACATCACAAACACATAGAGACAATGAATCATACGTGTGTAAATCAGCACACAGAAAATATTACATAAGGCACAGGGGAATGCAAGGTGTAGGATTCACATGTCATCCATTTTGGTAGGCATTTTTTTAAGAGTGCTTGGTCTGGGGAAGCAAAAACTCAGGGTTCAGAATATAACACAGTGGTTAGGGTTGACTTTATTAATAAGAATTAATTTCTACCCAAACAAACCCTTTTTAGCAAAATTAAAATAATGAAAGCCTGGGACAAAAAAGCATAACTTTTTAACCTAGATTACGACTGTAATTTATCAACTGCACAGTAACAAAAGGATCTCTGTGACAAAAGCAGTAACCCACTGAGCTATCCACATAAAATACTGTTCTGTGATCTGCATAGTACACGCTCTTCTCAGCAGGGATGTTAATCCTCTGTGCTACCTTAGATGAGTCGAAACTGCCACTAGACAAAACACCAATCTCTCTCCAACAGGTACATTAATCACCAGAGTTATCTAGGTACTTTTATTGTTGCCTGAAAACTGTTGAATAATTGGATATACAAGGAACTCTGCAATGCTTTTAATACTGCTGCAATGCTACAAAAGCACCCCCCCCCCCTTTCACCTTTCCGGGGAAACACCAGATGCCAGTCCGGGCTTGCTAATCACTCTAAGTATTGACCTCGGTAGTGAAGAGCAAACATGCTCCAGCACCAGGACACTAACGGTATCATGTTCATTATCGTATGTGTAGTATTTAGTTCTAGTGTGCATTAAAGTACTCCCTTCTTGATAGTGAAATGCTGGGTTGGCTAAATTATTTTTTATACTATTGTGCGTTTGTTGAGTGCTGAGTTCCTGCCCGCCACACACTACCTCCCTGAGAAGCCTGTGACTGCTCGCAATCGCTGCCACTGAGAGGCAAGTGTAGAAAGGGTTCTACTTGACACAGTTTGCATTGCTGTAGCAGGCCAGACCATGGGAGATGACCACAGCCCCTATGATTGAGGCTCAGTAGTTTCTGCTTGCTTTGTGGGTCCTCAAAGGGGTATGATAGAGTGGCACACAGATTTTCCTGCTGGGGAAATTGCTTTAAATTGCACTGTCAAGGATCTGCCTTAACTAGCATTAAGGTAAAAACATTGCCTGGCCCCTTACAGTGCTTCGAAAAGCAACTGTACTTTTATTTTTTTTATTTCTGCCCACTGAGCAGCTGATCAAGTCCAATTCCACTTTATAGTTGGAAAGAAAAAAAGGGTTACATTTCAGCCTTTCACTTACTGCACTGGAAATTTGCCCAACTCTAGCTGCATTGGCTCCAAGTAAATGCAAAGTTCAAGCTCAAAATCCTCAGTGCTACCTGCAAGTCCCACTGGGCAAAAGGACCAGGATACCTATAAAAAAAATAGGATACCTACAAAAATGTAAAGCCCACAATAGTGCTGACAGAAACCTGCAGTCGGAAACAGCAAACCCTTTCTCACAACAAACCGTCAAAGTGCTGAAACATGGAGAAAAATCACAGGGAGATCAGGGCCCCATATGCACTGATTACATCCACAAGGGCACATTCAAATTTCCTATGTTTCAGAAAAGGCTTGAAAACTGAACTGTCCTAACCCATCTTAATCTGAACCCCCCACATATTGGAACAGTGCTGGAAGAATGCCAGAATGAGCCCCTCCTAGCTCTGATTGGATTCTAAGTTCTGAAACCTCACAACAATCAGACTCATCTACAGTGCTCTGAAGTACGCACAAGATGACGGAAAGCACTATATAACAAGCATTTGCAATGCAATAGGTCTTCCATTCAATCGAGTTTGAACTATTGGCATTGTAAATGACAATGCCTTTTATTTATGTTTTGGGTTTTAAAACATAAATAAAAGGCATTGTCATTTACAAGACTAATAGCTTAAACTCTCTCAAATGCAAGACCTATTGCATTGTAATAAAGGGCCTTCTTGACCACTTGTTAGATTGTAAATATCAGAGGAAGAGACCGGCCTGCGACATCTTCAAAGTAGTGATAAATAGTGCTGTGAAGAAGATGTGTAAGTGTTGTAAATTACACAGACACAAAGTGTGAAGTAAGAGTTACATATGATCTGACCTATAAACACTAACAAAGTGCTCCAACACCTTTCGCTCTGTGATTACACTGGTCCGGCTCAGGAGGAAGAGAGGGAGGGGGGGCTATTTCCTGCTCTCTCCGTGATTTGAGTGTGCAGTGTGGCATTGCGTAATGTCATTGCTATCTTTGGCCTGGTGCAGGGCGGGCTGTGCTTTATAGCAGGCAGGGAGGGAGGGATGGTCTCGGCTGCAGCTCTGGCCTCGTACAGTGCCCCTGCTATTACTAGTGAGCGAGAGGCGCTGAGGTGGTGGTATTGGCATTAATGGTGGTGGTATTGGTATTGGTGGTGGTGGTATTGGTGGTGGTGGTGGCATTGGTGATGGTATTGGTGGTGGTGGCATTGGTGGTGGTATTGGTGGTGGTGGTGGTTGTATTGGTGGTGGTGGTATTGGTGGTGCTGGTATTGGTGGTGCTGGTATTAGTGCTATTGGTGGTGGTGGTATTGGTTCTGGTGGTGGTGGCAATGGTGGTACTGGTGGTGGTGGTATTGGTGGTGGTGGTATTGGTGGCGGTATTGGTATTGGTGGTGGTATTGGTATATGTGGTGGTGGTACTGGTATTGGTAGTGGTGGTATTGGTGGTGGTGGTATTGGTGGTGGTGGTATTGGTATTAGTGGTACTGGTCAGAGACCTGCTCTCACCCACGCAGCTCCGCTGGTGCGCTGCTTCTGTTGTGGTGACGCTGCCCTGACTAGCAGGGTTCAAGTCTGCTCTCCTCTCAGGTCTGTGCCCTTGGTTGTCAGCCCCCGTGTTGTGCCCCATATTTTTGACTTTTTTGTGCCTTATTCTTGTACCCCTGCATTGTACTTCGTATTCTTGTATTCTTGACTTGTGCCCTTGTCGTCAGCCCCTGTGTTGTGCCCAATATTTTGACTCTGTTGTGCCTTGTTCTTGTGCCCCTGTATTGTGCTTCGTATTCCTTGACTTGTGCCTTTTTTCTCTTGTGCCCCTCTATGCCTGCTGCCTTTCCCCATGCCCACTCCGCCGTCCTTTTCCCCGCCGCTGCTGCCCACGGGGCCCCTCCCCCCAGTCGCTCCCGCCTCCCAGCTGCTCTTTCCCTCCCCCTCCCCTATTTAATGGCGGCCGCTGTGAGGGTAGCGGAGCAAGACCTCTGACCTCCTGGTCAGAGACCTGCTCTCACCCCCGGAGCTCTGCTGGTGCGCCGCTTCTGTTGTGGTGATGCTGCCCTGACTAGCAGGGTTCGAGTCTGTTCTCCTCTAAGGTCTGTGCCCTTGGTTGTCAGCCCCCGTGTTGTGTCCCACATTTTTGACTTTTTTATGCCTTCTTCTTGTACCCCTGCATTGTACTTCGTATTCTTGACTTCACTTGTGCCCTTGTATTCTTCGTCAGCCCCTGTGTTGTGCCCCATATTTGTACCCCTGTGTTGTGCTTTGTATTCCTTGACTTATGCCTTTTGTCTATCGTGCCCCTCTGTGCCTGCTGCCTTTCCCCGTGCCCACTCCGCCGTCCTTTTCCCTGCCGCTGCTGCCCCACAGCCCCTCCCCCCCAGCCGCTCCCGCCTCCCAGCTGCGCTTTCCCTCCCCCCTCCCCTATTTAATGGCAGCCACTGTGCGGCTGCGCAGCAGACGTGCCGAAGGCGCGCCAAAGGCAAGCCCGTCTGTGCCCGACCGCGTCCCGATCGCGACCAGCGGCAGGAACCCTGGATCTCCAACCATCCACCGCTACGATGCAGCCACCCTCCTCGCACTCAACCCCGGGAGGAACAAAAACTGCCAGCTGTCCTCGCCAAGCACCACTCACGGACAGTTCTCCTGCCACCACTGCAGCCAGACCTTTGACACCATCAACATCCTCAGGGCCACCGCCTCCGCACTGAACACCACCACCTCCGAAACACTGAGGTGCATCCTCCTCAATGTACGCTCCCTGCACAGACACGCCGTAGAGATCTGGAACCTCCTCAACACCGTCTCACCAGACATCGCCTTCCTTACAGAAACCTGGACCAACGCCTCCTCCGCCCCCGACATCGCCACCACCATTCCCGACGGATACAAGATCCAGAGTAAAAACCGCCCAGGAGGAGGACTTGCCATCGCACACAAAAGCTCCCTCTGACTCTCCACCTCCACCACGAATGACTCCCTCTCCACCACCGAACACCTCCACTTCCAGATACAGACCTGCCCCAGAACCACTCTCCGTGGCACCCTCGCCTACAGACCCCCTGGACCTCATGCCTCGTTCGCCACGAGCATCATCGACCTCATCGCACCCCACGCCATCTCCTCCATGGACTACATACTCATCTGAGACCTGAACTTCCACCTCGACAACCCCAGCGACCCCAACTCCACCACTCTCCTGGACAACCTCGCCAACATCGGCCTGAAACAGCTCGTCACCACGCCCACCCACAAAGCAGGACACACCCTTGACCCCATCTTCGCAGGAGGTAACAACATCCGATTCACCCACACCACGCAACCCCCCTGGACAGACCACCACTGCATACACTTCAATGTCAACAAACCCACCGCCCCCAAACCTGCAACACGCCCTCCGTGAAGGAACTAGAGCAAAATCACAGAGGAGCAGCTCAACTACACCCTCAACCGCGACACCCCCACCACCTTAACCGATGCCAACCTCGCAGCCAAAGAACTCCACAGATGGATCTCCAACTGCGCAGACGAACCCACACCCCTACACAACTCCAACAGACAGCGCCCCAGGAAAACCACCTGGTTCACCACCGACCTCCAAGAATCCAGACATACCTGCAGACGTCTCGAGTAACCGTGGGCAATGAACTCTGCTCCGCTAGGAGAGATTGCGGAGATTTGTTAACTACGCATTACATTGAAAACACGGAATTCATGCAAAAATTCCGACTTTGTCACGTAGCCGAGTTAGCTACTGCACCCACAACTCTTTGATAAAACAACTTAACCTTTACATGCTAAAAATCATATAACCAATTCACAAAAGGGAACTTTGAAAAATATTAGGCAATGAGAGAGGTGATGATTTTGGGGTCACCCCTAACCTAGGGGAAAACCAAGCAGATGCCTTGAACACAAAGAGCATATCATGCTGAATGATTCGGTGGTGGTCCCATCCTCCTAGGACCACCCCAAGCAAAGTTATGGGCAAAAATACAATGCCAACTAAAGCCCAGCAAAGCATTATGGGGCGAGATTCTAGAGTGCAGTGAATATTATAGTATTAGCTCAGCTGAGCCGGAGAGCCTGCCCCTTGAGGAATGTTTTGATATTGGATACTATAATGTTCACTGCACTCTAGAATCTCGTCGCATAATGCTTTGCAGGGCCTTTGGTTGGGATTGTATTTTTGCCCATAACTGACTGTGCTTGGGGTGGTCCTAGGAGGATGGGACCACCACCGAATCGTTCAGCATGATGTGCTCTTGGTGTTCAAGGCATCTGCTTGGTTCTCTCCCTAGGTTAGGGAGGACCCCAAAATCATCACCTCTCTCACTGCTTGCTTTATTTTCATTTTCACTTTTGTGAGATGACTATATGCATTTTAGCATGTAAAAATAGAGTTATTTGTTGTTTAACTAAATGTAATGTTTGCGATATTTAAATTTTTGTGAGATGACTGTATGCATTTTAGCATGTAAAGAAAGATATTTGTTTGTTTACTAAAGGTATGTGAGATTTCTGTTTTATTAATTGGGATGAGAGAAGTTTCACGGGAGTAAGCTATTGCACCCACAACCCTATGATAAAGCAATTTTACCTTTACATGCTAAAAAGCATATAACCAATTCACAAAAGTGAGCTTTGAAAAATATCAGGCAATGACAGACGTGATGATTTTGGGGTCCCCTTCTAACCTAGGGGGAGGACCAAGCAGATGCCTTGAACACAAAGAGCATATCATGCTCAAGATTGTGGTGATCCCATCCTCCTAGGATCACTCCGAGCAAAGCTATGGGCAACATACAATGCCAACTGAGGCCTAGCAAAGCATTATGGAGCGAGATTCTAGAGTGCAGTGAATATTATAGTATTAGCTCTCAGCTGAGCCGGGAGAGCCTGCCCCTTGAGGAATGTTTTGATATTGGATACTATAATATTCACTGCACTCAAGAATCTCGCCCCATAATGCTTTGCTGGGCCTTTGGTTGGCATTGTATGTTTGCCCATAACTTTGCTCGGGGTGGTCCTAGGAGGATGGGACCACCACCGAATCGTTCAGCATGATGTGCTCTTTGTGTTCAATGCATCTGCTTGGTTCTCTCCCTAGGTTAGGGAGGACCCCAAAATCATCACCTCTCTCACTGCTTACTGTATGTTCATTGTCACTTTTGTGAAATGACTATAATATTGTCAAAGGTATGTGATGTTTCTGTTTTATTAATTGGCATGAGACGGAACGGAGTTGCGGAGCGGAGTTCACAGAGTTTTTGTTCATCTCTGCAGAATTCTGTGTAGTGGTACTCCACCAACTATGCCCACCCTTAGTCTCGAGAAGATCTGGAGGAACAGCAAAATGCCAGAAGATCGCACCACCTACAAAAACGCCATGACAGAATACCACCAGCGCATCAGATCCACCAAAAGGACCTTCATCCGGAACAAGATCACCGCCAACTCCAGCAACTCCAAGGAACTTTATAGCGTCATCCAGGAGTTCACCAAGCCCCCCAGCGAGACCACGGACATCACCCCCTCCCAGGACCTCTGCAACAAGCTCGGATCCTACTTCTATCTGAAAATCAAGTGCCTCTATGACCACTTCAACGACCAGACACCCGATGCCGAAACCACCTCCCTCTCCAGCATCGACAGCCGGCCTACCGTCTCCTCCTGGACCCCAGTCACCACCGAAGACACCACCTCGACCATGAAAGGCATCCACTCAGGGGCCCCCACGGACCCCTGCCCACCAAACATCTACCACAGAGCCGCCACCGCCATCGCTCCTGAATTACGACACACCATCAACACCACCCTCAAGACCGGCACCTTTCTCAGTGACTGAAAACGAGCAGAAGTCAGACCCCTGCTCAAGAAGCCGTCAGCAGACCCCACGGACCACAAGAACTACTGCCCCATCTCCCTCCTCCCCTTTGCGGCCAATGCCCAACTAACAAAATTCATCGAAGAAAACTCCATCCTCGACCCCTCCCAATCCGGATTCCGAAGCAATCACAGCAACAAAACCGCTCTACTTGCCGCCACAGACGACATCCGCACCCTCCTTGACCGAGGACACACCGTGGCCCTAATCCTACTCGACCTCTCTGCAGCATTCGACACCATCTCCCACCGCACACTAGCCACCAGACTCCTCGACGCTGGCATACAGGAAACCGCCCTCAAATTGATCCGCTCCTTCCTCACCGGCAGAACCCAAAGAATCAGACTGCCACCCTTTCACTCCGAACCCACGGAAATTAACTGCGGAGTGCCCCAAGGATCATCGCTCAGCCCCACGCTCTTCAACATCTACATGGCCCCCCTCACCACCATCGTCAGACAGCACGGACTCAGCATAGTATCCAACGCCGACGACACCCAGCTCATCCTCACATCCTGGATGAGCAGCAGCTGCCTGAAGCTCAACTCAGAGAAGACAGAAGTCCTCATCCTCGGACCCTCCCCTTCGGCATGGGACAACACC